>VWZW01005028.1:38443-132460 GCA_013397115.1 Edolisoma coerulescens
GAAAAAAAAGGGTAAATAAAAGAAAAAGGCACAAACCACAAAACCCCACAGCAATTTAAAAAGACAGGTTTATTTCCAAGTATATGTATTTTATGCTCTCTTGGAAAAAATAATTTTCTATACTTCTTTGATTCTAGTTGCACTTCTCCCCTTTGGAAATAATACTATTAATATTTAATTCAATTCAGTGACATATGTCTCCATTCCCCACAGGAAAATAAGTTGCATTAATTTCAAACTCACTGACACTGGAAAATAACCAGTTGTTTATACTCGTTGGGATGTATGGGAGAACAGACTTATCATTAAATGTCAGAAAACATATGTTTTTAATAGCAGAAGCCAAGGAGCAGCTATTAAAATCAGGCCACTTTTAACCAGATACGGCAACACCAGTAGAAAGCTGTCCCACCCCCCTCTAAACAAAACACAGGAAAAGGGAAGTATTTGCTCTCAGACTAGGAACTGCTGAAGGAAAAGATGAAAGATTAGATCTGATAGAGGCTTTAGGAGACGAAACTAGAATTTAAATGAAAGTGAGATACTAAGTGCCAAAATTACACCCCAGCTTCCCTTTCTCTCCCCCCAGGTGAGCTGCAGACAAAGCCTGAAGGCAGCACAACTCATTAGGGAACTTCTTCTTCCTCTGCAGCCTTCTCCTCGTACCTGCAAATCTTGTCCCACCAGTGAGGTGCACTAACACCAGAAGTAAGGAGAGGAGAGAAATTAGGTGTGACTTCCTAGACGACTCTCTAGTATGCCTGTGAGATCGGGCGAGGAAGAGGGACATGGCTCCACAGAGAGAGAAGGCAGAAGGAAACCACAAAGGCAATAGAGAGAGTTCTGGGGAATAAGGGTAGGTCCCGAAGCATGGGTGGGGTAGGGGTGATGGCAGGGGAGGCAGAAGGGATTTGGGACAGTGAGCTGGCCTCTGCAGTGCTGGGAGGAGAGAAGGTACTGAAGAGGGAAGGGGCCGCTGGGAATCTGGGTATCCAGAGGGCAGAAGGAAGACTGTGAAGGTTGGCTGGAGAGACGTTAATAACCACAGCTCGTGATGCCTCCAGCTCTGCTTCATGTACAGGGAAAGAACCGCACTGCCCACAGCAGCCTCAGGGCCATTTCTCAATTAATTTATAACATAACCTGGAAATTAGATACTCTTCTGGCTTAATCACAAACAGGGCTAAACGCTAAAGGCATTCCTAAAGAGTACCAAATAAATACTGACTGTCTCTGCTCTCCATAGATCCTATCTAGACTGTTTTTCACAGCAAGCGATGGTATCTCAAGTGCTTGTCTAGGAAGTGCCCATCTAGAAGACTCTGGTGTCTCTGTACTGCCAGACTGTTCAAACTCATCTCTCACTGTCCACACACGTACCCTGATCACCCAGGGGAGGGACGGAAGTTGCTCTCTGCAGCTCAGACGTATTCCTGTCCCTACAGCACTGGATCTGTTTTCAGATCTGTCTCCTCAACCTCAAGTTTTTGTCCCACAGCAGTCCAAACCAAATGCAAAAACATCTGGGTAAAAAAAAAGATACGAGCACCTCCCTAAAAGGATCACTGAATCATAGAACAGCCCAGGCTGGAAGTAAACTCAAAACATCATCAAGTCCAGTCTTTCATGGAGAAGGGAGCCTTGATGAGATTATGTAGCACCCTGTCCAGTCACATCTTGAAAACCTCCAGCTCTACCTGGTTCCTTGGGGAGTTTGTTCCAGTGAGTGACTGTTCTCACCATAGAAAATGTTTTTTGTATAAAGATGAAACCTCTCCTTGAGCAATTTGTACTCATTGCCACTTGTCTTCTCCATGGGGCTCCTTGAGAAGAGAGAGCCTCCACTCTCCTTGTAGTAACCCTTTAAGTGCTGGAATACTGTGATAAGGTCCCCCCAAAGTCTTCTCCAAGGAGAAAAGACCTAACTTGTTCTGTCTTTTTTCACAGGGCAGGCTCTCCAGCCTTTTGATCATCTTGGTGGCCCTTCCTTGGACCCTCTCCAGTCTGACTGTGCCTTGAATTGCATAGACCAGGACCAGAGTACTCCAGGTGTGGCCTGGCCTCTAGTGGGTTCTTGGGTTATGTTGTCCCAGGTGCAGGACCTTGCCTCTTGTCTTGTTAAATAAACCTCATACAGTTCTTGCTAGCCCACTCCTCAGGCCCCTCCAGGAGTCTCTGCAAGATCGCTGTCACTTCTCAAATGTCCACCTCACCACCCAGTTTAGTGTCATCAGCAAACTGAGGGAGCTTTCAATCTTGCCGTGTTTGTTTTAAGGTGTTTCACTACGCAAACCTGCCTGACCACAAAACAAAAGCCACAGAGTTGGCAGGAGGGAGGCAGCAGTGACATCTGGGCCAGGATATCTGACTGCTACTGAGTCACGGGCAAAGCCCCAAGTTTTGGTTACTCTAAGTTTATCCCATTGCTTGGAAATGCATTCTGCCAGCTGGGCATTGAAAAGCAAGGAGTGCTGTGACACTGAAGCCTTCCTTTGGCTCTGGCTGGAAGTGCCCTGCCAAAAAAAGGAAGTGGTCAATCATGGGGAAAAGTTGTATGAATCAGTCCTGGAACACATTTTGTGTGGGATTACTGATTGTAAACAATAATAGTGACCTGCTGTTGGTACAGTACTTTGTACAAGTCATGCTGTTGTCTGGAGGTTTCCTATGGCCACTCTTATGCAAATAACAAGTCATGATAATACCATGTTTATCACAACACTAAGTCAACCATAATGACTGTAAATGTAACCTGACCTTCACTTTGGCTAAACCCTATTTCTTTCATGGTTATATCTCAGTGCATATTTCTTTCCCTACATTGTCTATCTGTTGCCTGTTCTTTTATTTTACAAACACTGCCTCACACAAGGGTCTCTGAACTTTAACTGTGGAGCTTTCTAAGCCTACTGAAATTCAAGTAAATTACAGATAGCTTCCCATCAGTCTATGTTTCCTTTCTGACTGCTCAGTTCTACCAATTCTTATCAAATCCAGGCCACATACAGAGAAAAAGAAAAGACAGAACCAAAATGAAAACTATTTGTGAAAAAAATCCAAAACAGGTGAATAAGACCCTCTTTGATTGCAGTTGCTTAGTTCAGCGTGTCTACTCTCAGCTATTAGCAGTAGCAAATACAATAAGCACATTCTGTGAGAAGAAACAGGAATTTTGGCCTGTAACACAAGCAAAGGAGTCAGATTGGCAAGAGGAGTTTTATAAACATGGGCTTGTTCTCGTGGCTCTGTTTTGGGCAGCATTACCAGTGTACTGACACTGACAGCTGGATGTGTCACCCTCCACTGATGCTGGAATATGATAGAAGAAATTAGAAAGGCACATAAAATACTGTTTTGCTACATTAAGTAGCAACCAGAAATGTCAGTATCACATGTTAATTAATGATTAATGCTGGAGGAAGGACATGCATACCTCACATATTTTTAAACTGGTATAACGAGTTTTCACGGAGCAGAGGAGGGACGTTGTCTGTAATACACAGTAATGGGCTGTGTACTTGGAACTGTGCTCCATAAATTTCCCCACCTTCAGGACAGAATGTGTCAATACACCGTTGGTCTCCTAGAATAAACTCGGTGCCAGGATTAGCAATCAGTAATGTTGAAGAACGAGGAAAGAGGGAAAAAACATACAAATCATGATCAAAAGGACAAAAAACTCTTTTGGACACACCTGGGGTAGAAAAACGTCGACAGGGCACATTTTTAATGTGAGACTACGTCTGATATTACAAGGTGATGAGAGTAAATCAAGAAATAAAGAAAATAACACTGTGGAGCTGATAAAGCCCTGGAACTGTAAAATCTTAGTCAATGTGATGTCCTACATAGTAAGGAGAACTTTAGCTCAAGCAAGTTGAATTAGCATATAATACACTGTAAAAATAGTACATTGAAGTTATCTAACATTCCACCTTGATGAATCTCAAAGCACTCTCCATCTGTGTATTGATGTTCCCACACTGGAAATCAGTAAAGTACACGCTTGCCTTTAATTCTTGAACTAAATGTTCCCAGAACAGAGATGCTCTCCTTAGCTGGGGTGTCCATGCTATATGCAGTAGACACCACTCCCACTTTGCTCCTTGATGAAATAAGGAACTTTCCTCTCCTGTGCTGTTGTGTAACAGTTGTTACACAGGACAGGCGTATGATCCTGTACCAAGTTGTTGCCAGAACCAAGAATAAAAGAGAAGGGTGAGATTCATTTAGCCTAACATCAGCAAGCTCTAAACTGGGCCCCCAGTCAAGAGAGACACATCGACTCCGATCAGGCTTCACCACTACAACCACTAGAGACATGTTTCCTCACAATGTGATGTGTCTGACCTGTCCTAAGCTGGTGGAAACTCCCTCTCTCTCTTGGCTGTAGAATGACCAAACAGCTTAGATTAGGCACTAGCTTTAACATAAACAAAAATTACATATGGTAAATATCTTCTTGGAGTCGCAATCATTTGCTTTCCTCCTGGACACTGCTCCTGTAGCTTTGGAGAACACTTGGAAAAAAATTATAAATGGGGAATGGTCTCACCTTGTTGACCCTCGCTGACCCACCTTGCACAGCTCCCCCTTCCCTGTTCTGTTACACCATTTATTTGGGTAGGGTCACATCTTTTTGAAACATCTCCGTCTTCCATACTTTGAGGTACTTCTTGCTTTAGGAATATTTCAGCCACCACAGCATGGGTGAAAAATAATGATTTCTAAGAGCAGCTTGAAATTTTTACAGCGTAATGTAAGTCAAACTGTTAATTTCCTGGCTGCCGTGGCCTTGCACAATGAAGGAGGGAGAGGACACAATCACCTGATAAATACTTGTGAGTATGACGATATATTAATAATAAATAAAAGTACAAATAGGCAATATTTGTCATTGAGCTGTTAAATATATGGGTGGCACAGATTAACAAGGCGTGCACACGTTTTCCCCACTGAGGAAGCAGACTCAGGCAGTTGTGACAGTCATTTTTTCTCTTCTTTTACCTTCACCATTTCCCAGTAGTTTAGTGAAGGAACAAGCCCCTCAGACACCAGATCCAACACAATTTATGCCCCACAGAGTGGTTTGGGTTGGAAGGAGGCCTTGAAGGCCATCCAATTCCAACCCTCTGCAACAGGCAAGGGCACCTTCAACTAGACCAGGTTACTCAGAGCCCCATCCAGCCTGGCCTTGAACACTTCCAGGGATGGGGCATCCACAACTTCCCTGGGCATGATCAGGGCAGGTTTTACCTCTAGATTCTCTGAGGCAGTCAAAGGTGTCCCTGTCTCCTCTCCCACTGTGCCCACCACGGCACCCAGCCCTCTGCCCTCACAGGGTGGCTGTGGAGACCCGTGTCCCCCACACGGTGCAGGGACACAGAATCACAGAATCAGTCAGGTTAGAAGGGACCACAGTGGTCAAGCAGGGCCATCCCAGAGCACACAGCACAGGATTTTTTCCAGACAGTTCTGGAATATCTCTGGTGAAGCAGAATCCACACCCTCTCTAAGCAACCTGTTTCAGTGCTTGGTCACTGCACAAGACAGAAACTCTTCCTCATGTTCAGGTGGAAGTTCCTGGGCATCAGTTTCTGCCCGCTGCCTCTTGTCCTACTGGGTGGCACCACCGAGCAGAGCCTGGTCCATCCTCTGACACCCTCCCTTTAGATACTGATAGACATTGATCAGGTCCCCTCTCAGTCACCTCCTCCCAAGGCTGATCAGGCCCATCTCCCTCTTCCCTCACGAGTGAGATTCTCCAGACCCTTGACGAACTTCGTAGCTCCAACACAGCGGGGTCCGCTCCTGGGGCAGCGCAGCCCCTCAGCCCCGACCGCACCACAGCCACCCCTCGGGAAGGAGGGAGGACTCCCTCCCTCACGCCCTGCCCCGCGCGCCGGGACAAAGGCGGCGGTCCCGCCCGGGCGAGGCGGAGCCGGGCCGGCCTGAGCCACCGCCCGGCCGCTTTATCCGCCCGCCGTGGGTGGCGGCCGGCGCAGTGCGCATGAGTTCGGGGCGGCTGCTCGGCGGAGCCCGTGCCGCTGCTCCGGCCACCTGCCTGCCCTTCGCTCGTTCCGCCCTCGGCCGGGAGAGGCGCGGACCCCAAAGCCGGTGAGTGCCGCCCCCTCCTCGGGAGCTCCCCTCGCCCTGCGCGGGCCCCCGGTGAGGGGGTCTTCGCTCCCTCCCGGCTCCCGGGCTTGTCTTCGCTGGGGCTCGGGTCCGCTGGCGTGAGGGGACGAGCCCGCGCCGCTCCGCCTGCCCCCGGCTCGGTCTCGCTGCGGGGAGAGGCCGCGGGGCTGCGCGCCCCTGTCAGCCCGCCACGGGAATGGTTCGGCGTTGCTCTTATTACTCACTAATGGATTTTTAATTATTCTTCCCTCCTGTTCCAAGAGCAGTGGCGGCCGGGACGTCGGGTGCTCCGTGCGCTGCGCGGGCTCTGGGCGGCAGGCGGGACCGGGGACAGGGACGTGCACAGCCCCGCAGAGCAGCTTTGGGCTTGGGTTTCTTTTGGTACACAGGCGGGGAGGAGAAAAACTGTCAGCAAACTGCTGCCCTGCCGTGTCTGAGGCTTGGCTTCCCACTATCGAGCTGTTAAGAATTTTTTTCCCCCTGTGGATTTCTTGTTCTTCCCTATCGTAACCTAAAATTTGCTTCTGCTAAGCGGCAACTTTAAGAAAATATATTTAAGTAAAGGTTTCATACCCGTAAAACTTTGATGTGTGCTGATCCTGCCTGACTGAGGGTGATGGGGAACAGCTGCCTTTCTCTCTGCTTTCTGACTGTCTGCAATTTAAGGTTTCCACTGGAGAAGTTGTTGGTGTAAACAGTAGCAGATTCTAGTTCAGGATACTTTTTTCCCCTTCACCCTGTCAGGTGCCTTTTCCACCTGGAGATGGTAAGCATGAGATGGCTGGTGCTTGTTAAGATCTTAATCTTAGGTGGTTCGGGCGAGCTTTGGTGCGTATAAAGAGAAAGCACAGCCTTAAAAACGCTCTCGGGATTTGCAGTTATCCGGGATCTCAAGGGCATGTTTCCTGAATAGTTTTTGTTTTAGTGTGGCAGCGAGAGGCGGCTGCTGGAAGTGGAGCTCTGTAGTGCTCGGTCCTGTGCGTCAGTGTAGCAAGAGATGATTCCTGTGGTAACAAGCGTGCGGATGAAATAGGAAAGAGATAAGACCGCCTCCTCCGAATCTTTCTAAAGATTTTGCAAGGATTTTAAACTATAACAAGTATCAGAAATGTAGCAGTTCTTTCCTTTCCCCTCCCTTTTATGAGGGGCACACAAGGAAAGACTTCTTTCCAAACCCTAAAGCATTAAGTCTTAGCTTTAAAAGCTTTTGCAATTTCTGGCTTATGCTAATAAAAAGGTATTATTTTAAGACTTTGCCACAGATCCTTGACTAATGCAGCATTGCAGATGGCCTTCCTTGTACAGGTGCTACTTTAAAGAATTATGATTGTGGCTTTTTTCCTGCCTTTGCAGGAATTACTATTGTATAAGGGGGGAGCTGATGTTTAAACAATAAAAGGGGGGGAAAAAAAGTTGCTTGCTTGGGTCTCCAAGAAATGAAGATATTACTTATTTCTCAGAAATTGAATAGATTTTCCCAGCAGTGTCTTTCTTGTCAAGGATTTGTTTGGGGGTTTTACTACACAGAGTGAATGAGTGAAACGAAGTTTTGTGACTAGAAGTGCAAGTAATGCCTGGCATTAGAAAGGAACAGGGAGATTCTATATTGCATCTCTGTTTTGTCAGTAGTGAAACCCTTGTCCTGTTAGACATAGCTGCTTTTTCTCTGCATGCTTCTGAGAGAAATATTAACCAAGAATGTTGGCAGACGGATTGCTGGTTGGATATAGTAACTGGAACAACTTAACTCCTGAGCAGTTGACAAGTCTCAGGCTGACTGACCTTCTGAAATATTGGAGCATGAAAATAAATGAGCATATGAATGTGGCTTTCAAAGCCAGCCAGACAGGCTGTTACTGTTACCAAGTCCTCCCTCCTCCTTTTTTTTTTAATTAAAAAATAAAAGCAAATATTTTTAATTTCCAGTATAACTAACTGCTTAAATATATTCTTTTCAGTTGGGTGTGTATGGATTATCCCTGTACCAAGTAAAGTCCAGGCCAAGACTCTATTGCTCTGTTTTGCCAGTGCTGTTTTCAGCTTTGTTTACCTTGGGCAGGCAGACCTTTATGTACTTACATAGGAATGAAATGTCCATAAATAAGTTAATTTTTAAAGTAAACACCCCTGCTTTGTGCTTCAGATGTCCTCTGCTTTCTTCCCTACACCAGCACAGCAGTCACAAAAAGAAACATAGGAAAGCAGCCTAAAATCCAGTTTTGAGACTGTAACACAGCTGTACTGGGGCTGAAAATCGTCTTGCTATCCTAAATACTCTGTAAAACAGGATTTGGCTCAGCATTGCTATGACTGTAGCAGTAGTTACATAATGAAACCCTAAACCCCAGCAATGCTGCACCTGTAACAAGGCAGAAGTTGACTAATTACAGAGGCGTCTGTGCCTGAAATTGTTTATGTACACTTCATGGTTCTAAAGTGTTGGCTGTCACAGATAGCACCACCCTGATGTTAACAGGGGAGATTTAAAAAGAGTAACTTGAAAAGAGTGGGACACTTTCCTTGTTGAAATTTGCATAAGGACATTTGAAGTCGGAGGAGAGCTCGGCCATCCCCTGGATGTGTTTAAAGCCCCATATAGGACTGGAGTAAGCAGCTCTGGGTATCACACAGTTCTCCCGCTGAGCAGCTGCTGGTCATCAAATCTCAACTGGAGAGTCCCAGTGAGAGCCTTATCGTTATCCTTAGGTAAGACCTTAATCTAAAGAAAAGTAACTACTTGTTACTGGCTGTAGTTTTATTTTTAGTTGGGGCAGGAAGGGATTCTGTCACTGTAAACACGTGGGAAATGTGAGCACTTCAGGGATCTTTGGTGGTTTAATCCACGATGTTGTAGGGGAGCCTTTGCCACTGGCCTTCATTTTGGGCAACAAGACTCAGCTGATGCTGTTGCTGATGTAGTGCACTGGGAAGAGAGTTTATTTGCAAGGGAAAAGGCAAACGTGTGGGCACATGCCTTTTTTTAGCCCAATAAATTCTGTCTTGAGGGTGGATCGATGTGCTTAGCATCATCAAAACGTGTTTTGGTATTCCACTGCCTTAAAAGAAGGATCATTTCCCAAACACTGCAGAGAGGAGTATGAGGTACTGATGAGCTATGCTCTTGTGTTGGCTTGGTTGTGGGCAACAAAGTGTCTAAAGTATAGGGTCTCAAAACAGTAAAAAGGCTGTTGTTGAAAATCTAGAAATTAAGTTAAGAATGAAGCACAGTATGGAATCCTCATTTGCTGGTATCTTCAGGCTTGGATTAACATGGTGTGACCTTAGGCATTGTTTCTGAGCAAAGCATGATTTGGAGAATTCAGTGTAGTAATTGAATTATTACTTAGGTGATGAAAATGTTGGTTTGTGATTGTTTCCTTTCTTTTTAAGTGGTTGCTATGTTTAATTTGAGATCCAATTCACCGAACCATTTAAGCGTGTGATGGAATGTCCTAGTGAAGTCAGACAGATTTAAGTTTTACTGAATTGGTGCCTTGCCCATCTAGTTCTTTCAAAAACGTATGTACACAGGATTAGTTATTTCACTGCTGGCAGCTCTCACAAATTCTAGTGTGAGTTGTATGAACGACATTCAGTGTGTTTCTTGAGGCTCCAGCTTCCAGATTTAGAGGACTCAGAGAATCTTTGTTTTTAGCTTTAAAACTAACGGATTTTGTAGCTCCCCAGCCTCTAGAGGAAAGTTTGAAGTGTCACAAATGTGCCGCAGAAACCAGAAAGTTTAAAACAAAATATCGGGGTTACGTACATTGAATTCTGTGAGTCTTGCAGGATTGTTGTCACTCTATAATTACTTTGATGTAGTTGCATATCTGGCATGGGCTGCCATGAGAGCCCCCTGATACCACACTTGGCTAAACATTGCTCAGTCCTACTTGTCACCTGTTCTGCAAATCAATATGGATGTCCAAGGAAGTGTCCATAAAAATGCTGTTAGCCTGGCCCTCATTTAGCAGACCTTACTGTCATGGATTCTGTGTCTGTGTATTTTTTTTGTTCTTTTTCTGTTAATGGTCAGCATTTCTATTTGTCTGGCCATACTGTGATGACAGTCCCTCTCTAAACAAGGCCAGGAACATTTCCAGGTTGCTGGATGTTAAATAGCCATGACTGTTTTGAGCAGATAAAGACTGTGAATCATACTAAATGTTATCATAAGCTTCTGTACTTATGAGTGGAGAAGAAAAGTCAGAATTTAACCGTGTTGGCCAGTTTTGGTTTACCTTGGTTCCTAAACATCAGCTGTTGTCTGTTGTTACTTCAGTTTTGTTTTGTTTCTTTCTGTAAGAACAGCTTATAAATTTACTGTCTGATTCTGTGAGGGTTTTATGTGTTCATCAAAACCTCACCAGCTTATGCTGTGTATTCCTAGGATTAGTCAAATTGCCTGTGAGGTTTGGCCTCTGTAGGCAGTACTGTTACTTAGTCTATTCTACCAGAAAGCTTCAATCTTACTGTGTATCACAAGAGCAGGGTTACCCCTAAAGCTCAAGGATTTACTCAGTACTTCACATACTGAAGGAGGTAGAAGAATTCAGTTGTTGATAGCCCTATTCAGAAGGAGGAAATGTGTCCAC
Source organism: Edolisoma coerulescens (assembly GCA_013397115.1). NCBI lineage: Eukaryota > Metazoa > Chordata > Aves > Passeriformes > Campephagidae > Edolisoma > Edolisoma coerulescens. The sequence continues at coordinate 49,174 of VWZW01005028.1, forward strand.
CATAACTAACCATCAGTTAGTTTTGAGGAGTTTGGAACAGCAGTGGCTCAGTAAAGACATGTCACGGGCCAGCTGGTTTTGTTCAGCTCTGGTCTTGTACAGCTGGTTCAAAGGTATGTTGCAGGAGGTCTTAATACAAGGAAAAATTCATGAGGTTGTTAGACACTAATACCTGGCCTGTTTTGGGAAGCCCTGTGGTCTCCTGACCACAGCACGCAGGAATCTGAATGAATTCCTACTCCCCTTTGCCTTGTTTTACTGCTCTGCTGCCAACTGACAGAGGCTGATTGAGATACAGGTCTCCAGTCTGCCCTTGTACCATCATTTTTATAAAACCCATCCCATGGGAACACTTCTAATGACCACAGAGTATTTCCAGATGTTTTTTCCAGATGCTTAACTCTCCAAACTCAGCCACCACCATGGAGTGCAAGGTGACTGACAGTGTGTGCAGAGCTGAGTGTGTGCATTGCTGTCTCTGTACACAGCTGACAGATTAAACCAGCCTTGAAGTTCACTGGCCACTTCTTCTGTTTCAGCTGAATCACTGAGAAAGAGCTGGTTGAGAACAAAGGCAAAGTGTGTGTGATGCTCAGTACACTTGAGGCTTAGAAATCTATCTTGAGAAATGTTTCATGCAAAGAGTGTTCTAGAAATTGTATGTACAGTGAAAGGGACAGACTGATCTTTTGCCCTTTTAAAAATGTATGATAATTTTCTAAAAATTGTCAACTCACCTTAAGTATATTGTGCAGTTAATGGCCTGGTGCTATCTGCTGACTTTTGGCTCCTGGCTTACATAGCAGTTGATTTTTGGCATTTAAATGTCTTGCACTTATGTGGGATTGATCTTTTTGCCTATTAAGCTAGTCTTCAAACAGGATGGTTAATAAAAAATTCTTTCAATCTCCTGCTACTATAGAAACAGTCCCTTGTAAATGCTAACATTGAGCTTCAGTGAAGAAGTAACCTTAGTCAGCAAAACTATAAAGATATCCTTTTTGAAAGGACAGACCGCACCTTATCTTTGATGGGAACTTAATACAATCTCTCTGAAATATTTGCCTCTGTCAAAGCAAAATTAAATCTTTGGAGGTGAAATTCAGTGCTAACTTCAGAATCTTTCAATTTCCTCCTTCTACCATCTGAAAAACATGCATGGTATGTGGCTTGTATTGTTTTAAATATCTCATGAAGGCTACCTCTAGGGTATCCAAGTGATCACATCAGATGATAGAATCATATCTGCCCTAGGATGCCTTTCTGGTTTAATATCTGGGATGCTCTCTCCAAATAGGACTGTTCCTGTCACACTTGTGCGCTCCTGTGTCATGGTCTGATATTTTTTATTATTAATCCCTAATGGTACAGGCACACATCTCTTAAACCATGCTAAAAAATACCCAGTTACAATGACTGAACAACAAATCCCATTGCGAGCAACTTTCATATTTAATGCATCTCTGAAGGTCAGGAAGAGCAGCCGCCTGTCATCCTGCTGTTCCTGCTCTCTCTGAGCTGGGTTACCTTATTTTTGAACCCTGCTTGTTACCTTGGCAATCCTACTGAAACAGACAGTGTGGTCTGGAAATTCGTTAGATTCTTGACTGTTTCCATTTTAAATCTATAAAGTCTTTCACTTAATAGTGATGACATAAAAAGGGTGCAGGGACTTCCATGTTAACCGTGGTTAGGAGGGGAATTTGTCCGTAAAACATGCCGTACATATTGCAGCAATGCCAGGCAGCCTCACGTCAGCTCTAGCTGCTCTAGACACTGTACAAAGGTAGGAATTCCTCAAAGTATTAAAAACATAGCAAAGGGGAGAAGAAATAATGTATACAAATGGATTATGATTTTATTGACGTGTGTCTTTGATGTGTTAAAGATGATGTAAAAGATAGAAGGGGAAAAAAATATCTTCCCCCACACCTTTTCTGGAGGCTCACAGGCTACTGCACAGCTCTCAAGCTTTTCTGAAATGAGTAAAACTCCCAAAGAAGCCACAGCTTCCAACACAAAAGCAGGACCGATGCTGTAATGTTTGATACTGGCTCTTGTGTGGGCGGCTCTCTGAACCAGTCGCACTCAATGCCTTTAGTCATTGTTCAGGAGCTTTGAGAAACATCTGAACTGGAGCTCCAGAATGAGTAATGGGAGCTTGCTGGGAGCAGAGTTATTTGTTGTTATTTAGAGCTCGTGGCTTCAATGTTTATTGCTGCTGAATCTGGGTGTTGCTGCTGTCCTGAATGCAGATAGCTCACCATGAAACTTAGTCCTGGTTAAACTAAGGTATTGCTGTTGGAGAAAGCAGAACAATGCTCTTAAATACTTCTCCCTCAAAATTTGGGCCTCTTGATTGTCTCTTGGTAATGTGGATTAGCACCTTCACCATTAATCTTTAAATGTGGGTCTTAATTATGATGTCTACTGCAATCTGCAGCTGTGACCTCCCATAATATAGTCCATAAAATGTTCATAATTTTGAGTGTAATTCTAGAAATCTCATAGTTATCTACAGCATCACTGAGGGACTGAACAAACATGGTATGTTCAGTTTATATTTGGGACACCTGGATAAAAATTTGATGCTGCATCTTAAAAGTGCTGATGAGAAATAATATTTGCCTTGTGTTGGATGTCAGCAGTAGTAGTCACCTCTTGCTGGTCTCTCTTTTCCATCTGAACATCTCCTTGACAGTCATAGGATGAAATCTGAAGTCAGTGGGAGTTTTCTGTGAATTTCAGAGGTGTCAAGATTTTTCTCTGATAATGTTGGCTTCCAAAAATTGCATAGATTTCCTTGTGTGGGTGTGTTTGTTTGTGGCTTTTCAGCACCACAGGGTTTGTTGTAGACGGAGCTGCTGTTGCAGGATATATTCCATGCTCGGGCTGCTCTTTTCCTGTTTAGCTTTCTGCAGCACCCAGAGGTACAGCAGCTGCCTCAGTGCTCTTGTGTCTGCGTGCCCTATGAGTCTGAAAACCAGGACCACAAGCATCTTTCTACCTCTGGGTATCACTTAAAGCCCAGTATCCTGAGGATGCGTTGTATCATTGATAGCTAAAGTTATCAATAGAAAAAAGGAAGAATGTTCTTTTAGTGTAAAAGGCTAAATTTGATTGTCAGACCTAATGTTCATAAGAAGGGCTATGAGATGTTTTTGTTGTGGCAGCCCAGTACTCTGGATTGTGGATGTGCTTCCAAGACTTGCTGGACTGCAGCCTAGCTACATTGTGTGGGAGCTTTCCCACAGGACACGTTGGTGCTGCGGCGCAGGCAACGCACCTCTGGTAATGTCATAGCCCTCTCCTGGGAGGAGGGATCAGCGGGATGGAATTGTTGCTCAGTATTGGCAGATGTTATCTTACTGCTATGAAACACTAATCAGCTTACCAGAGGGCTCTGGTTTCTCAGCCCACAGCCGTGGCGAGCAAGGAGAAGTAATCCGATTGAATTGGAAATGCAGGCTTGACTTTGCTTCTCGTGTCGCCTCTTGAACCATAATAAAGGGAGAGAAGCACTTGGGAAGCAGGACCATCTCATTTAATTTGTGCAGTGTCAGGGGAATGGTGTCCAGTTCCCAGCTGGTTGTGTATAATGTGGTACCTCAGAACCAGCTGTTTTGAGGAATGTGTCACTGCTGTTCACGGGTCACAGGCAGGGTGGGTGAAAAGATGGACTGTTAGCAAGCAAGGCAATTTCTCATTGCAAAGGGTGGTTTAATGTATTGGAGCGAGAAATGAGCTGGGTTCTACTTTTTGCCTACCCCCTGTTCATGCTGTTAGTGCACTGAGATGACTTTTGTGTTTGTGTCCTTGAGAATAAAAGTTCTGCCAGAGTGTTTTGGGAGATGATGACAATGCAGAGAGGTTTCACAGAACTGGGCATTGGGAAAGCTTAAAAAACTGGGGGCTTTTGCTCCAGTGAGTGCTGGTGCGTACATCTGTTTCAGTAAGTGTCTACCAAATGTACAAGTACTGCTTCTTCATGGCTGAGTGAAATAAAAGCTCTTGAAGCTTTAAAATGCAATTTGTAATGCGCTGGTGTAAAAATGGCACCAAGTTTTGCTCATGGATCTTTCACCAGAAGCAGGTGGCATAGAGCTGCTTCAGTAACACGAGTTAACTGCAGCAGTGTTAGGAAATGAACGGGGTTCTGTTTCCCTGATGTGATCCCATAAATAGACTTCTTGTTTAAAACCAAATAAAGATAAAGGTACTTGAGCTGGGCCGGTTGGTATCTCAGCCAGAGGGATTTTATTACTGTTAATGATGTGTCATAATGGAAAACACAAACTGAGTCAGTAGGACAAGGATATATGCAGGGTCCTTGCTTCTAACTGACCATTTGGTTTGGAAGGCTGAGAGATGGGGTACAGAACCTTTCTGTGTTGGATTTTTAGTCATCTTTTTGAATAAAACAAGTTTTATTAAAAGGTGCCCATGAAGTGGTAGATGTGTTCCAGGGCGTAAAGATATGCCCTTTATTAACTTGTGCGGGATCTTATTTTGCCATTTATTTTCCATTCATTTTCAAGTGTTTTAACAAGCAAATTTAACCATACCATGTTGTTCTCTGTTTCCAGACATGAATAAAGCAAGCAGCCCCACGTAACACACTGATGGCATTCTGTGCTGCATCGGGATCAATCAGTCAAGAAGGTGTGATGCCTGGGAACCTCCTGGCGCATTCTCCTGAAATGGCATCCGAAATCTCTCCAGAGCACGTGCATGGGAGCACGGAGAGGGCTGGCAGCGTGGAGAATCGTGGCAGCCAAGCTAGGTGCAGAAATCTTGCCTTGGTAAGTATTTAATGAGCCTTGTGCTTAGTGATACAGATTACATTAATAGCTCTGTCCACATCACGCGGTTTTTGTTTTATTAAGATTGATTTTTGCCATTTCTAATCCTAAGTGGTTGCTGGTGTTGTCTCGGTTGTTAAACTCAAAGGCCAGAAATAACTTCTCAGCTTTGGTACAACAGCTTGTTATTCTGGTCTGATTGTCTCTGAGAGCTTGGAGAGTGCTGCTCTCCAGCCCTTCCTCCCAGAGAACCAGGAATGGCAGTAAGGGCTGCTCTGCCCTTGCCTTTTTAAATAGCTCATGAAGGAATTTAAGGATAGTGGTTGTTCTACACACTGCTTTTTGCTTAATCTCTTTGTTGACGCTCCTGAATAAAGGTCTCAGCTTATTCCGCCTTAATTAGATGAGTAACAAATATGTCACCATAAACAAAGCTGTGCTCGCATTAGTGAGTGTGAGTCTATGGCCATTTAAACCGTGAGTGAGTAACTGAGGGAGGAGGATGCACTTCTGCATTTTTCCCAATTAGCAGGGTGAATCAGGCAGTGAACTCAACACTCAACACAGTACACTTTGTACTGTGAGAGACTAAGCCTAGAAAGCAGGTATGGTTCCTTCCATATTTTTTTTTTATCATCAGGACCATTTGAAAAGCATCCATTTTTAATTGAGGAAAGAGCACTCTGGTAAACATGCTTGCCCTTACTGGAAATCTAAATCTCTGTCTTGCCTTAAACATGGAATTAGGCTTTCTGTCTCTTTCCCTCTGCCCTCCCTGATAGTTTCCTTTTTAATGTGGTAGTTTTCTGTGAAAGACTAAGTGGCAAAATCTGTATACCTCAGACACACTCATGCTTTTGTGCTACTTTCTGAGCTTTCTGGCACCTGGAGGCAATTCTAAAGCTGTTCCCTTTTTTTTTGTTTCTACTGAAAATACTTACTGTTAATATGATGCTGTATCCTTCAGCTTGTGTTGCTAGTTAAAACACAAAACAAGTATTATGAAATTCAGTTCCTTAGCTGTTTCTGATGTGTTCTAGAAAAAAGTTAGGAAGGATCGGGGTGGGGGAGGTTAAGTACACCATTTGGACTCAGGAAGTTAGTGTATATTGTTTATTTTATGAAAGCTGGTTGAATTTTAGAGAATTACGGTGGAAGTAGTCATTCTAGAGAATTATAACTTAATTTTAAACACAATTGCAAGTTAATTTTGCTCATTACCACTAGTTTCCCAGGTTATCACAACAGTAGTCAGTCATGTTCCCTTGGGTTTTATTCTTAGCTGCAGTAGCAGGCATGAGAGTAGACATTTGAAAAAATCAGTATTGAATAACAAAGCTATGTATAAATCAGACTGTTTGTACAGTCTCATCATGGGTCTGCTGTGTCAGAAAATTATGTCGATTCCCTTAGTCCAACTAGATCCTGCCATGTGATAACCCATATGATGATGCATCAGCTAGAATTGGAATCCCTTCCTACTCTGTAACGCAGTAATTTATAGATGAAATAAAAGTTGGCTGCAGGCTTAGGCAATTCCCATCAGACCTGTGAATGAGCAGTTCACAGAGCCTTTCGTTTGTCTTGTTCGAGTTTGTGCATGAAGACAGTCAAGTGTGCACCAACAAGTTTTAACTGTGGTGCCACAGATCCCCTTCCATGATTTTTCTTCTGGCAGTGTAGAAGGTGGCATGTCCAATAAGGCTGACAGCTCACATGTGTGGAGTAACAGGTTGGACAATATAAACTCTTCTCAATACAGGCATAATTTCAGTTTCTGAATTTGAGGAGAGGTCTGTGTTAAACTGAACCTGAAAAAATTCTGCCTATTCTGCCTAATTGCTAGAACATGCTCCTAGAGACATCATCTTCTTGCTTCAGTAGTTTTACTATAAAAGTTCAGAAGATGCAGAAGCTTTGATGGCCTAATGAGAAGAAAGGAATAGGCAACTTTGTTTAGACAAAGAATTTCTTATTATACCAATTCTGAGAAAGGAGGGGATCTATTTTCAGGCACACTGGACCTTCATAGCCCTGAAATAGAAGCAACTAAAGACTTAACTGCCTCTTCATTTATCCCTTTCCTGGGTCAGTTCACCTAGAGACATGACAAGGAAGGTCAGGGTTGGCTTTGATTTTTTTGGGTTTTTGTAATGGCCTTGCAAAGGAAAGAAGTGTAACAGTGCTTCTTATGACAGGCCTATACTGCTACAGTTTTCTTCCTATCTGATTGTAAAAACCAGGCTCTTAAGCTTCTCAGTGCATTAGTCACTAAATATAACCTTTGTATTGCATCTGTGGAATTCAAACAAAACCAGGGTTGTGATAGTAGGGACAAACACTTGGACTGGCTTTAGCCTTTCCTGACTGCTCACAGCTGGTTTGGCTGACTCCTGGCTCGTCCTGCATCCTGTGTGTCTGTGCTGGCATCGCTTGCTGGGGAACTGGTTGTCAGTTTAGGAATGACTAGGAGATGGACATCAATTGCCACGTGCTAAAAAAGTCTTAAAATGCTGTATGTGGGAGCCTTCCCAGGCAGCTGTTGTCACTCCAGTTTAATTTTGCCAGATTCCTCAGCTTCTCTTACCTACACACTGATGCTTTCAGTTAATCTTTGACAGCTGCAGGCCTTCAAGTCAGATTTATTTTTTTAAATGGAAAGCAAGGTGCTGCCTTGATTTTAGGAGAATTTCCATAGAAATGATAGATATTCAGGTCTGGGTGTATGCTGCCAAATCTATCACAACAGGTTGAGTTGAGATGGGAGGAATGTATGCCTTGATATCTTCATCTCACACGAATGTTTGTAACCATAAAAGCTGTTACATATGAGGACATGAAGTTGCACATATATTTTGGTTTCTTTGTTAAAAAGAGGTATCCATACATTTACTTGACAAAAGTGTATTTTCTTGATGCATTAAATCATGCACTTACCCAAGGATGAGGGCAAACAAAAACACTCTGTTCTTTGCAATCCTAGCTTCCAAAACCCACTCTGGAATGACACTCTCTGACATGTGGTATAAGAATTAACTTGCCTTGAAATACAGTTGCAGCAATTTAAGGACACCTAATTTGAAGATAAAACTAGGTCTTGGGGGTTTTTTGAAGCAATTTGTCTTGTTCCAGCGACCGAATCGGCACAGACCAGCTTCTTAAAGCCAATCCTTCTTTCAGTGCTTCTCTCTGGTAATTGGACTGGGTATCTATTCTCAGCCATGAGCAACTGCTTTAGTTTCTAAGTGTGAATAATGTGCTAGGACAACCATGCTACCTGTGAAAACCATGGCAGAGGTGCTGGTTGTACCTGAAGTGAGCTGTGCTAATTGGAACTGCACTGATAATAAGCCATGTCAGTGCCTTGGATCTGTTGCTATAACTTCAGTACTTCACCTTCTGTATCCAAACATCTCTCACTGAGTGATAGCTTTGAGGGATAGTGAGTTCTTGTTATTCTTGGTGGGTCACACCGTGTTTTTTATTTTATTTTTTGCCTTTGGATCAGACAGATCCTTGGTTAATACCACAGTTCACCACCACTCTTTTTGGGGCAGTGGTGACCTTCAGAATTTGTTCAAGTGACTATTTCATTTGATCACTAATCAGATAGCTTAAACTGGGAGAGGCCATGAGTCTAAAAAAGAGATTTTGCTTGTTGTGATTGTTATTTTTTTTTTTTCAAACAAGCTTTCTCTCTGGCTCTAACAAGACTTGATAGCCAGTCACTGAAGATGATTTGTCACTCCTGGATTGCTTGTATAGTACAGGTGACATTCTGAATGTTGGTCACATAGACATGAGGAGCAAGTATGCTGTGAGTAGTCTGAGCTAGCTCAGTGTTTTGTTTCACACACTCATCCATTTAACTCAGGGGTGACCTGGCTGTTTTGTAGTTATGGCATCTCTCATAGCCTAAAAATTCATTATTATGATCCTTACCCTTTTTGGATCAGTACAGATAATTCAGATGCAACAGACCTGGCATTCTAAGTGCACCATGCTAGTGTCTCTTTACCCCAACCTCTCTGGTGAGAATCCACTGGGAATCCAGTATAGATTTAGGGGTTCTGGAAAAGGACAGATCACGTGTCTGTTAGCCCACTGCCACCTTTTTTACTCACAGTTTCAATGAGTCCTGTGGTGCTGAGTTGCATTTCAGGTACATTCAAGGGAAAGTCCTGAGAAAGACTCCTTTCATAAAATTAATGTGTTTTTCCCCCTTGACACTGATACTCCACAGGCTTTACCATACTACAAGACCTTTCACCGTGTCCGAGGACTTTGCCAAATAACAATACACAAAAAATGAGAAGAATTTTTGACTGTTTGCTTTGTATGGATACAGCTGCCTTGGGGCAGGTGGAAGCCATTCCGTACAGGGTGTGGAGAGAGTTATGCTATGCTTCATCCACTTTAAACTGACGTTAGTATGACCTGGAAGCAGTATGCCTTGGAAAAATAAGAGCCTGACTCCTAGCAAGGAATGATCTTGCTGTAAAATGTGCTAGTGAGAATATAGATCCTGAAGGCAATTTGGGCTCTATGCACAAACTGCATCATTCTGCATTAAAGCAGGATCTGGTAGATAGAGATTATTCCAGCAGGTGGGCAAGTCTGCTCTTTAAACCACACTGATAAGCATTCCTGAACTTCCAGAGTGTTTTCTTTGTGTACTCCATTACTTTTCACGCAATACTTGCCTTAGAGTTTCTGTAATGTGAAAGCCAACTTCGTTCTCACCTTCAGTGCATGTAGAGAAGATTTGTTGTGATTATATGGGTGGTCAACTTCTTGTATATTAAAATACACACAGGACTGCATCTGCCCACCACCCTTTCATTCTCTCCTGTTTTAAATATAACATGCTCCATTATTTGAGCCTTCCTGTGCAGCTAAACTCGCAGCACTCCGTGCTTTGTTCTGGACCCTGTCCAGCTTGGCTGCATCCTTTCCAAAGTTCAGCAACTGAATCTGAACTCTGTGTTCCGAATGAGGATGTGCTGTCATGTCATCACCCTGGTTAATATATCCCAGAATGAGATCTGCATCCCTGAACAGCAGATTTTTTTCCCTCTTCATGGCACTTAAACTGACAGAATCACAGATTGTGCAGGTACCTTGCAGCAACTTCATCTCAGCATCATTTCTTCGTTCATCTGGGAGTGCGTTTTTGGGGGCCGTGTCGTAAAGGCTTCAAATCAAGGTATTTGACATCTTGTGCTTGTACCTATTGGTCAAGTCAATGACTCTCTCATGAGAAATGAGCTTCGTGTGAAATTATTTGATTTTTTGTGAAAACTATTTAGTGGCTTTTGCCCGAAATGTCTCCCCAATTTTCTCAATGTTGTTCTAACACAATTTCTTTTTCCCTTTAATTTCTATGAGCTGATCAGCCTAATTTTGTTTATCAAAGAGATGTCTTCAGGGTTTAAGTAGGTGTTCAGCTTGCTTTCTTTAAAAGTAGGTTAAGAGTAATTTAGTCAGTTTATGACTTTAGCTCATCTAGTTTATCTTTTAAGCACTTGTAGATAATTTGTTTCCTCACTTAGGACCTATTGATTATATGCTTTGCTACCTATTATGAAGCACACGGGTACAATTATGCTTGTAAACTGAAGAAAACAACACTCAATATTATAGTCTTCTTCACCAAATGAAATGGTATTACCAAAACCATCAGATAGTGGGTTGTAGAGGAAGCACTTTTTGACACAGCACACAATTACACTCTGGAACTCCCTGCCACAGAATGCTGTGAATGCCAGTCATTTCCATGGCTCAAACAATAAGACGAATTCATGCTAGAAAAGCTCATTAAGGGCTATTAAATACACAGATGCAGATGCATCTGGGAAGTCCTTAAGCCATGGATTGCTGGAAACTGGATGGATTTAGGGGAGAAAAAGATATATCCATCCAATATACAGCAACACCCCCCCAACCTCCCTCCCTTGTCCTGTGTGTTCATAGTTGCTGAAGGCTACTGAGCTAAATGGGCTTTTTGGTCTGATTTTGTGTAGTAGTTCCTGTTCTTAGCTGTAATTCACTTGCTTGCAGCTTCAGTAACACAGCAGTACAATCCATTCCGTTTCCCTTTTCTGTAAATCTAGTCAGAGGTACTTGACTTCTTTTTCTGTACTAAAGCTTTTATACTTGTTCTGATACAGTTCCTGCATGCAGGGCTTTCCTCTTCACCCCTTCTAACAAGCAGAACTGCCTTGTTATTAACAGACTGTGGCCCAAGTGGTGCTACACTGGCCTTTGTGCTTCATATTAGAGTAGTTTGCTCCCTTCATGGTTCTTTTGAGAAGCATCCAGTCACTTCTCTCCCATGGAATTGTGCCTATTAATTCTTTGGTGCTGTCAAGTGATTGATAAATCAGTTGAATCTGGCATTCTCCTGGTATTTTGGTAATTGAGGTTTGGTTCCTTAGCAGTTTTTAGAAGATTTTTTTTTTTTTAAGCACTGCAGATGTCTTGGGATTTCCTGTGCTGGTCTGTTTCTGTCAAAGCTGTGCTGGTCTTAGGATTTTAGATCTCGATGTGATGTTCAGAATTTCTTAAGATGTATGTGAAAAATTGTGGGCCTCTGGATATTAAGTCATTGTTTTGAACAGGTAGGAAAGGAATCAAGGAAACTTTTCTATGAAACAGATTCTATTTTTCTTTTCTTTTTCTCATTTCTTTTTTTTCCCCTCTGTTATACCAAACAGTGTTATAACAGACTCTTTCCTGTTTGGCATAAGCAGGAAATGTTTGGCTGCACAGAGATCTAAAATATTAATGCCAGCTGAGCATACTCAACTATTTCAGCTGTTTGCATCCCAAATTTCTTTTGTCCAAACAGTCTTTTTAATCCTCCTAATTTAATGTAATTTTAAGCTGAAGCACAATTATCAAGTTTCAAATCCAGGCTGTCTTTTGATAGTAGTTTTAAAGTTTGAAGTGTTTAGGTGTATGTGAGATTTAGTTTAGGGAGGTGTGTTTGTGTATCAAGAGTAGGGAGTAGATGGAAACTATGAGGTGAATAACTCGAGTAGCTGAAAAGACTTTTCTTTGACTATTAAAAAACAGATTCATCAAGAAGAAAGGAGGCCTGGAAAACCAGCCTGGAAAGAATATGTACTGTACTGTTCCAGTACTTGGAATATATGGAAAATGAACTAATTGCAAATAGACTTGTTAACCTTAGTTAAAACTGGTACCTGTTAAGTTACAAAAATTCCTCCCATCTTTCTGAAGGCTTTATTATATTACAAGTAATACAGGTGGGAATAAAGCAAGTCACTGCTTGCTTTACATCTCTGAGCTCCTTTGGTTTGACCAGCCTGAGTAGGTTTTTTTTTTTCCACTGTGATTGTGTGTCTAAAATGGGATTGTTTCCTTGGCTGGCAAACTGAAACATGCCTTGCCTGAGGGAGTTTCTATCCAGACTGGATGCCTTGCATCTCAGTACAGTGCCCTGACCTAACACTGCCTGTTCTCCAGAGCTGTTGGTTTTGGTTTTGTTGTTTTGGTTTTTTTTCTGATGAAATGTGACATTGATCATCTTGAAGGGAAGCTGCACGAGGAAACAGATCAAAGTGCTAACAGAGATGAGGTTGGCCTTTCACTTCTTGGTATGCTATTTATTACAAATGTGTTTACAAAGGGATGGTTACTCAATTTAGATCCTTCACCTAAAGGGACACTGCTCATTTCAGCAAGATCCATGAGGGATGGTTAAATCAGGCAAAGCTCTCCTGCAAATCTTACCTGGCATGGAAAAATGCTCAGTCTTACAGCATAGAAGAGGATGGAAGGAAGTGCTTCTGGAAGTCTTTGCTTCCTTGCTTTATTCTTTGCTCAGCTCTTGACCAAACAAGTTAAGCTCATGTGGGAGCAGTTTTTTTAGGTGCGCAGCGTGGTGCAGTAATTCCTGTACCATGCTCTGGATTTGTTGCTGCTATGAACTTCTTAAACACAACCCCCTCTTCTTTTCCTTTGCCTGTGTAAGCCTGGCTCTTGCAATGAGCTCACCCTCAACAAAAGGTTCTTGGAGTCCTATTCAGCTCCAGCTCAGGGCTACCTAACAAGGGCTCCTTTCCTGTCATTCTCTCGCCTACTAGACATAGCAGCCCTATGAGTTACTTGGGTGGGGAAGGAAGGAGATTGCAACATCCATTAAGGGGAAAAAAAAACCACACAAAAAAAAAAAGCCAACCAAAAAACAAAAAAGGAAGGCTTGTCTGTCTCTTGCTTTTCAAGTGCAGCTGTAAAACTTTCCTTGGCCTTTGAAAACTGACATGTGGTGGGTGCGAGCTGTGGAATACGTCAGCCTTTGAAGTTCATCCTTTAAACAGGCAGTGTCAAATGGCATCCAAATTTTAGCTTTTGTAGCAGTTTTGCTACAAGCTGGAATAAGTTACTTATTCTGACAGTACACTGTGGATAGTAAGATTAAGTTAGAAATAACCACACCTCTGTACATCTTTCCCACCCACCAAATGTTCTATTGGCCACACAGAAGAAGGCAGCTAAGAGCCCCAAAGCATTTATTTTCTCATCTGTAACATTCTGAGTGCTTGGAGACCAACTGGGTACAATGCAGCACATTATATTTCTTAATCTATAGGCATTACTTTCCTACAGAGCTACGTTGTTCTTATTTTTAATGCTGAGAATGGGGATGAAAGCTTTGTTTGTGCAAGGAGTTAACAGGTAGAGCTGCACACAGGTTTTTTTAGTCTAATCTAATGTAAGATGATCTGAACAGGCACGGTGAGTTTGAAGCAAGTTGTGCTGCCCTAGCAAGAACGTGGCTACCTCTTGGATATTTGTACTGCATACCTTTATGTATTTACCTAAATTCTCCCAGCCCTCCACTGAGAAGTAGCCTTTTTACCCTGTCTGCACGTGCAATGAGGCATCCTTGGTGCTTCTTGTTGAGTTCTGACAGCAAAGTTTCCAGTATGTGCTTGGCAGGGGAGAAATTCAATCCAGAAAAGGGAAAACCTCACTTGCTTTTCCACAATATATACTTACATTCCAGAACTTACACAGTTCTCTTGGGAAATGTCTTTCCTGTATCCATTGTCTTAATGCAGTACCTTTCTTAATCATTCTTTGTCATCTCCAAGCTTCTGGAAAAGTGAGTGTTTCCCAGGGTGGAGGGAAAAGAGTTAATGCATTGCTGCCCAGCTTCTCATAGTGATAATGTGTTAATCAAGTTAATCAAGAGCAGTGACTCAGAGAAAATGAAGACTGGATAATCCAAGCGATTATTTATCACTTCTGTGGTCTACAGGATTGTTTCCTCCTGAAGAAAATAGCCTAAGGCAGTATACTACTGGGGAACACATCTTCATATTTATTCTTGGGTTTTCCTTTCTGTAACTCAAAGGTAAAATCTTTAGAAACCCTCTCCTTCCTTACTATTACTTCTTTGTAATCTGTCACTTAACTTTGGATAATTCATAGTTTGTAGTGGTAGAGATACTTCTCAGCTCCAGCTTTGCTTCCAGAAGCCAAGTCCCACTTTGGACAAGACCAAAAAGGGAATCAACCTGTTTCTGGGACTGTCCTGAGTGCACCCTTTCCCTCTCATGTTGTTCCCCAAGCCTTGTCCCTGAATCTGACACAGAACACAGTTTACCCCAGTTTGGAACCAGAAGAAGCCATCCTAACCCTTGCAAAGGCACCAGTGGGTGCAGGGCTTTTTTTTTTTTTGCCTTTTTTTTTAGTAGCTTTTATGATCTTTTAGCAATTTGTTCTGTACAACTCAAATGAAGACTTCTTTTCTAAACTAAAGGATGTAGTACCAGTTGCTGCTCTTCTGGTTTTTTAAATTTTTTTTGTCCTCTAGCATTGTAATGATTTAATGTCTCTTTGGGAAGGTTTTAATCTTTCTGGTTTTTTTTCTTTTCACTCCATAGGATGATGAAAGTTTGAAATACTTAACTCATGAAGAACAGGATGTTCTCATGTTCTTTGAGGAAACCATAGATGCCTTAGAAGATGACTTGGAGGAGATGGCCCTACGTGACAGTGGCATCCACTGTCAGTCCCCAAGGTCAACAGAAGAAAATGTGTCCAGTCATTCAGAGACTGAAGATATCATTGACTTAGTACAGTCAACACCTGAGAGCAGTGACCATGAAGGCCCTTCCAGCAGAGACACAGAACCAGGTAGTTGTGTTTCTTGCAAGTGTGGGTTTTCCTTCTGATCGAGCCCTGACCTATTCCAGTTCTCCTCAGAAACGGCTAAAGAAATTCTGTACCTTCCTTACTACCTCAAGATAAATTTGTTACACATCAGGAGCTGCTTTCTGACTGATGCCAATCCTGATTTCTGATTTTAATCTGCCTTGGGGTTTTTGAAGTTCTTGCTGCTACTGTAACTTTTTTTCTAATTTTTCCTTGTCCCTCACGGGGGTCATGCATCTGATGAAGTTGCTGCTCTGCTCTCTCAGTCCTCTGGCTGGAGACTGAGTTGTCACTGTTGTGCACAGTCATTGCAACAAGGCAGACAGTATTCACCAACATGTTCATGCTCTGCTTCTCTCTAAGACTTCTTAAGATTTTCTCCAAGAGTTTTAAGATAGCAGATTGTTTTCAGTGTTACTTTGTGTGGGACTGAAAGGCACACGGTCCTATCAGTGAGTTTGTGATGAGATAGCATATGGCATGTTGTTTTTGTCACCCTGGAGACTGTGTTCTCTCTGTGTTTGGAGAATGAATCTATCAGCTAGTACACACAGGGGGATGTAATGTGTCCTCTCCTGGCTGTTTTAATAAAAAATAAGAACCACAAAACTCTTATGAAAGAGCAGCCATTTTGAAGCACAGTGAAGCAACACGCAGAGTGTGAGTGAGAGGCAGAGAGAGGGCTGTGGTAGTGACACATTGTAAACACGGTGATTTGAGATAGCATTGCCTATGAGATGCCATTGCTGGCAGTTCAGTTACAGTTTCTTCTGGCTACGTGGGATGAGGAATGATGCTAAAAGAATGTTTTGCATTCTGCTCTGTGTGAAGACTTAATGACATCTCTGCTGCTTTGCCTTTTAGTGTTGGATGCCACCCGGAGAGCCGAGAGCCCTCAGCCAGCTGTACCTGCTGACCTTCCCCCTCACCGCCCTGCGCCGCCAGCAACAGTGTCAGAGACACTTCCTCTTCCTCCTCCACCCCCTCCTCCAGTGCAGCATCCAAAGTTGCTCCGTTCCATCCCCACTCCTCTCATCATGGCCCAGAAGATCTCCGAGCAGCAGGCGGAGAGCCGGGCACGCTTCCCCGGCGCCCTCAAGGAAGGGAATTCCGACAGGAAGAAAGCCCCGGTAGCCAACGGTGATTATTCCACAGCACCCAAGCACCCTCCTGCCCCCGCCCCCAAACTGCACCGGTTCCCAAGCAACATCAACATAACAAATGTCAGTGGCAAGGAATTCAGCGAGACGATTTCCAAAGCAGCGGTTAACGTCCAGGAGCGGCGGGCTCAGGTGCTGGCCAACATCAATGGGGGAGCCCTTCTGGCAGCTGAACTGGAGGAGAAGCTGCACAAAAACGATTTCTTGTCACGTAACCGAAGTTCTTCCTTACGGGATCTCTCCTCTGAGCAAACACGCTATGAAGCCCTGACAAAACTCGGCCTAGTTAAGGGAAAGCCAGCTCAGGACCAAGTGGACCATGCCCCAAGCCCTCAGCAGCTTGATGTGCAGCCCAAGCAGGCAGAGGCTGTTACCAATGGATACCAAAACATCCATGAGGTTTTAAAAAGCGAGCCCAGCCCTTTCCTTCCTATGGGCAAAACTGTAACAATCAAACCAGAGGTGGCTCTTGCCACCAACAAAGTCAGCAGCGCACAGCAGAACACAGAAAAGAGTTGTAATGATTATAAACAACCTGGTGTTAGCCTGGACATGAGGAGGAGGTCGGGTTCACTGCCTAGACCTTCAGGATTTCGATCCCAAGGGATAACGGTGAAGTTTTCCGGCCGTGGCTCAACTGAAGAAGCCAGGAGAGAGGCACTCCGGAAACTGGGGCTGCTGAAAGAGACTGCGTAGCTTGGATGGGAATGTTGTGGCAGTGGGGGGAAAGTCAGAGCATGGCTTTGTGCTAGAACAGTCCCAACAGGATTGGGATCAAGTGGATTGGAAGAAAAAAGGGAAAGTTCTCTGCTTTCAGGCAAGCCAGGGAGGTACCAGACACTGTGGAATGACCACTTGTGTTTATCCCAGAAGGACTGGCACCACGTAGGGTCATGCACAGCACTGGGTTTTGGCTCTCCTTCCTACCGAGATACTCATCTGTTGCTCTTTGTGACTAAGAGGAATTTTATTTAATTAATGCTGGACTGTAGCAGGCAGCATCTCGTTAATGAAGTGTACAGTGCAGTATTGTTGTACATAGCAAACTGAATGGCAAGTCTTGCTTTTGCTCTTTCTGAAGCCAAAACCAAGAGCTCTGTCTGTCCTGCCCACATGTGTCTGTCTGTCCGTGGCAGCTCGAAATAATGTCACAGCTGAAATTTCTGACAGTGTGACACCCTTCTGTGACTTTTTGTTGTCTGTGTTATCTGGCTTGGCTTCTTTCCCTGCCAGTGGTGGGGTCTTCTGCTCCCTCACTCTGCACTTGACTCAGAACTGTGCACAGGGTGGCTTCTGCTTCGACCTTCTCCTGGACAGAGCAGCCCAGGCTTTGCATAGGTGACTGCCTCACTCTGCTGCTGCACCTGGAGTCTCCTCTCCCTTCCCAGCCATCTGCTTCTTGGTCACACCTGAGCAGCCCACATGTCCCGGGAAAGGCACCAGGAAAGCCTCAAGGATATGCACCGAGCACCGGATTTTGCACTGACAGCCAAAGAGTCTCCTGACAATCTGTGACCCCGACTGCTCTGTCCCAGGGAGGATCTCACAGCAGAGAAGCCATAGGAACAAGTTAACTTTGTACCAAAAGCGAGACCCGTATGTCAGAAGTCTTGTCTTTTACGTTGGGGTTCCTGGGAAGGAGCTGTTACTTTTTGAACAGCAGCTGTCCTACACAAATTATAAGTTCTGTTACTTCTAAAACTGTCATTGGTCTTCCTGTAATTTGACGGCCCTAATAATCTGTTCACAGCCTTATTTGATTCTGCCCTGCCAATGCATAACAGAAGTTATAGCCAAAATTCTTGCAGGCTAAGTGGAGTTTCAGGAGAGCTGCATGTAAGAGCACATCATTCCTGAATGGTCCAAGCTGGTGGTATTTTGCCTTTGTTCAATAGACAAGCTGGTAAAGATGGCCCCAGAATATATTTGTGTGCTAGTATGGTTTGATTTTCTTTTTATATGGCAAAGCTGCCCTTCCACATTGAAACTCCTTCCCTTTTTGTATTACCTGAAAATATCAAGAATAGCCACTTTAAAATCAAATGCCAAACTACAAACTCTCAATTTTTTGTTGTCATTCCTTCATGTTTGATTTCTCGGTGTTTTGGATTTTTTTCTAAAGGGAAAAACTGACTTATTCTCTGCACTTTCTAAAGCCTCGACCAACCCACTCCTCCCAAGTAGCTGAGCAATAAACCTTGGAGAAGAGGAGGGGTGGCTACAGCAGAAACTGACACACCCTTTGGTGAGGAGCTCTGACATAACTGTGATAAACAAGTTTGTAGTCCTTGTGATAAAGGATTTCAAACTTGCTGAGCTATACTTGTAAATGAAGCTGTCGTGAAGGAAAAACCTTTGTGTCATTCTCAACCTGCCTCATAAGTTAAGGGTTTTTTTTTTTTTAAATTATCTGCTTGCTGCTTAAATTTTTAATTGTGTTGTTACGGTATCTGGCTGGTTCTGTTATGTAATTATTCTTTTCAGCCTTTTCACTGGGTAAGTGATCATGTTCCTCATTGTGACAGGCTTTCTATACATAAGCAATCAGTAATTAAAATATGTGGCCGTTCCTGGGCTGGCAGAGCACTTGGGCATGCATAATCAAACGTGAGAGGTGCTGCTGAAACAAAAAAGGCTGCTTGTGTGCTGCAACTAAAGCACAGGCTTGTTCTGCTGGGCTCTGAGTCTGTAGTCCTAAATCAGACAGACAAGGGATCACATAAAATACACCCAAGCACGTGCTGCAGCACAGGCTGGAATGGAGGCCGACATGTGGATGATGCATCATAATTTATTAACATAACCTGATAAGTACATTTAAATGTTTCATGGCCTTTGTGCTTTTAAATCCTGGTAAAGCAAATTCTTCGTTATGAATGTGAAGTGCATATGAAGCAATCTCCACATCTAATCATTTCTTGCCAGCTCTTTGAGTTGTTTACAGCTGAGAGTCCATGCTAAGCAAATGGGGGTGGGGGGGGGAACCCTGACACTGTTTCATTTAAATTCAGTCCAGTTCAGTAACTCTGTAACGTCACCCTACTTAAAAATACCCCAGATGTTTAATATCAAAAACTTGCTGTATGCTGAATTAGCTGCATCATGTTCTCTCATCCTTTGTGCAGGGCTGTGTCCTCAGCTGGTGGGAAGTGAGAGTTAGATCTTCATTAGGTAAAGCAGTTTCTGCCCAGGGAGGACTTGGAACGAGGTATTCATTGTGGCCCTTCATCATAGCAGATAAATTCTTCTCTGTGCCTAAAACTGTAGTGAGTAAAGCCATGTACTAAATGAAGTTAAGTCTAGCTGCTAATAACCTGTATATAAATTTAGCTCTATTTTGTGTATCTTGTTTTGTGTGTATATGTTGCTGTGATTTTACTTTCTTCCCCTTTGTGCTAGAGGTAACTATCTTGCACAAATCTAATAAATCATCTATTAAACGAGAATAAACCCAATGAAATGATGGCTGATGGGAGGTGCCACTGTGTTCTTTGCCACCCAGTAGCATGACTCTTTCTTGGAGGAGGGAGGTGACTTTTTCTTAATGGCTAATATTGATTTAATAACCTTTCATTTTGCAACTGTGGATGTGTGTGAGCCAGAGCCCAACCCTGTCATGCCAGGTGATGGAGGTCTGACAAGAGATGTGTATTCTTACTGCTGGGCTTCAGCAGCTGTGATCAGGGTCCTTGCAGGAATGAAATTCATCCTGAACAGTGTTTGAATTAGACAAAAGCCCCTCTCTCACAATGTTTTGCATTATTAAAATGACCTTTCCAAGAGGAATATTTTATTTGTGAAAGAAGAATAACATCTTTGTTTCCAAGGCTGTTACCATGAGTGAGTGTGGTCCTGCCGCGTGTGGAAGTCTTCTTTGTGGCACAGGTCAAAGTTCCCTGTCAGAGGACATTCCTACCCATCTCTTCTGAGCACCTGTATCTGTGTTTGCTGCCTTTCTGTGTTTTGAAGAAGGATTTCTTTATAAGTATTCAGGTGTTGTTGAGCATTTGTCCAAACATCATGTGTCATAAAAGAGAGAATAGAAACCACTCTAGCAAAAAGAAATATTTCCCATTTGCTTGAGCTACTTTTTTTATCCCTGAGGCTGGATGTGCTGGTAGCCAAAAAGCATCAGCAGGTGCAGCAGCCTGGTCTCCAAGCTTTCCAGGGCTGCCTCAGGGCTCAGCTACCTGTCTCAGCCAGGGCAGGGCAGGTGGCCTTTTGTAATTGTGTCCAGCTCCAGCCTGAGGCAGAGGGAGAGAATTTAACTTGGCTCAATCTGTAATGAAACTTAAAGGAGGTTCCAGTGCCTCACCTGTGCTGGAGGTGAAGCCTTACAGCTGCCCAGCACCTGCAGCCTTTCAAGTGGCTGCAGCTTGGGGATGAAGCTTTTGATGTTTTGACTCCTGTTTTATACACACACACACACACACACACACACACGGAATTTGGTTTCTCCCTTTAGAATAGACAACTTCAGAAAGTGTTATCCATAGAGGGATCAGGGAAGGCTGGAGGCTAAAGGGAGGTGGTAGATTTTTAACCCAGAAACTTGGGTGGGTTTTCAGTCCTGTTTGGGCCTGAGCACAGAGTAACTTACAGCTCTGCTGAACAAGCTCAAAGTGTTGTGTAGCCGAACCCACCAATGTAAAAATCACAGCCCTTCCTTAGCTGGCAGAGTGGGAGCTGGGAAAGCACAGCTCAGGCACAACAGCCCCTGCTCCAGTGGCTCCAGTGGGATTGCTCTGGAGGCAGCTACAAACCAAGGGCCTTGGAGCAGGGAGGCAGCACTGGGCCAGCTCAGCCCAGGGAGAGCAGAGTGGCCCATCCCAGGCACCCCCAGCTCCCTTTCCACTGGCCCCTTTTCCAGCCACTCATCCCCCACCCTGGAGGTATCCATGGGCTTGTTGTGACCCAAGGGCAGGACCTGGTACTTGGTGTTGTTGAATCTCATTCCCTTGGCCCATCAATCCAGCCTGTCCCAATCCCTCTGCAGAGCCTTCCTGCCCTCCTGCAGAACAGCACTCCCACCCAACTCCATGGCACCAGCAAACTCCCTTGATCCCCCTGTCCAAGTCATCGATAATGACCTTAACCAGGGCTGGCCCCAGCTCTGAGCCCTGGGGGCCACCACAGTGACCGGGCGCCACCGGGGTCCTGCAGCATTCCTCACCACTCCCTGGGCCTGGCCATCCAGGCAGCATTAACCCAGCCACAAGAGCCGTGGGCTGACGGCTTTTCCAGGAGAGGGCCGTGGGAGACGGTGTCAAAGGCTTTGCTGAAGTTCAGGGAGCCACATCCACAGCCTTCCCCTCATCCCCAGGTGGTCACAGGAGGAGATCAGGTTGGTCAGGCCGCACCGGCCTTTCACAAGTCCCTGCTGGCTGGGCCTGATCCTGTGGTTGTCCTGCACGTGCTGTGTGATGGCACTGGGGATGATCTGCTCCATGACCTTCCCTGGCACTGAGGTCAGGCGGACCAGCCTGTAGTTCCATGGATTTTGCTTCCAGCCCTTCTTGTAGAGGGGTGTCACATTTGCCAATTTACAACTCAGACCTCTCCCCTTAGCCAGGACTGCTGGTAAATGATGATGGGAGGTGGCTCCGTGAGCACTTCCCCAGCTCCCACAGCAACAATGGGTGGATCCCACCAGACCCCTGGACTGGTGTGTGTCCAAGTGCTGCAGCAGCTCACTGACCATTTCCCCTTGGATATGAGGCCTTCCTTCTGCCCCCCATCCCTGTCTCAGGAGATGGGTACCCAGAGAGAAATGGGTCTTGCCATTACAGACTGAGCCAAAGAGGGCAGTACGTACCTCAGCCTTCTCCTCATCCTTTGGCACTGTTTCCTCCTGCATCCAATAAAGGATGAAGATTCTTCTCAGCCCTCCTGTTGTGGCTGATGTATTTATAGAAACTTTTTTTTTGGCTTTTACAGCAGTAGCCAGATTAAGTTCCAGTTAAGCTTCAGCCCTGCATAACCCTGATACCCTTGTATTCCTTCTGAGTTACCTTCTTCCAAAGGTCATATGCTCCTTTTTCCCCCTCAGTTCCAGCCAAAGCTCCCTGTTCAGCCAGGCTGGTCTCCTTCCCTGCTGGCACATTTTTTGGCATGTGGGATCATCTGCTCCTGTGTCTTTAAAATTTCCTTCTTAAAAACACATCCAGCCTTCCTGAACTCCTTTGCCTTCCAGTGCTGCCTCCCAAGGGACTCTGACAACCTTTTCAATGAGAGGAGGCCTTTAATTCATCAGCCATCCACCTGCTCTTGCTTTCAGATCATTCCTGCATCCCATAGAGGCAAAGAGAGACAAATCTTCATCCTGGCATTGACTCACAAACTATAAATATCTTTTCCTCTGGGGTAAGGAGGGTCCTTAGACTGGATGGAGCCAAACCCTTCCACGGGAACACACCCTTCTCTCATCTGTTTTGTTTTTGTTTGGTCTTTTTTCTTCCCCCAGAACGGGGCTTCTCTTCCCATGTGAGGCGACTCCTCCCAGAGGAGGAAATGCCTTCCCTGAAAAGTCCTCAGTTCATCTCTGACTACATCACCAAATGGTCAGATGTGTTCTTACCTCAAGGGAACTGCCAGGAAAAATTACTTTCCATTGGGCCATAACTACCTGCTGCTAATTCCAACTGGCCAATAAAAGAACACCAGGAGAGGCTTCAGTAACTTTGGGATTAGACTGAGCAGGCACGAGGAGCGGTAGATAAACCAGCTGGCAGGCTTGAAGGGGCGACTCAGCTTCAATTTCTCTTTTCTTCATGGGTCTTTGCACCTGCCCCTGAGCTTTAATGAATGTTTCACAGAGCCCCAGGAATCACAAACTAATTCTGAGTGGTTCCCAAAGCTGCTCAGGCACTCTTACCCAGGACCATTATTTTCTTCTCAGAGGGGTGTCTCTGTATCATAAAGGAATGCAGCTGGTACAGTATCCTCACCTGAAGGGCAAAGTTTTTTGGGGTTTGGGGGTTTTTTCCCCATCATTTTTTTAAAAAAGAGAAGTTATGCTGAAGGTTTGAATTTAAAAGAAAATAAATACATAAAATCCTTTGCTTGACCACTGAGTCAGGGAGCAGCTGCAATTCCCAAAGCCTGTGCTACAGCCAGCCAGGGACTCCGCTGCTGCTCGAGGTCTGTCAGAGATTCTGGCTTTAGTCCTCCCCTGGTGATTGCTGCTCCCAGTTCAGCGTCCGCACCGATCCCACAGCGGCGTCACCCTGTCCACCCTCTAAACTCTCCCTTCCCACCAGCTCAGCCCCTGCCACGTGCCCCAGCAGCCACCTGAGCCCTGAACACTGCACTGGGCAGAAGGAAAGGGCTGTCTCACCTTATCTGTTGCAGATTTGTTTGCTATCAGCCCCGTGTGGAGCTCGGAGGCACGTGGAGCAGGTGCGGGTGGGAAGTGCAGCTCAGCAGTGCCTTTCACCCCACTGAACAGTGACTCTGCCTTCCCAGGGCGCTGCTCTAGCAGAGGAGCCAGGACATCCTTCCTCTCCCTTTGCTGCTTTGCAATGGAAGATCACAGGAGTTACTGGAAAAGCCTCTGACCGACAGACCAAGGGCCCAGGGCTGGGGCAGCCGAGGGATGTTTCACCCAGACACCAGCCAGCGCTGGGGCATGACTGGTTCTGTGTCACTGCTGACCATCACACTTCTCTTTGTGAGGTGATGCACAAAACCATATCCCTGCTCTCCCAGTTAGTGCACTCCCTCCTCCCAGTGTCTCCATGCTCCCTGCCAAAGCCCCACACAGACCCCTGGGAGGTCCCAAGTCCTTGAGCCAGGCCTTGTTCAGCCCAGGAGGGGCTCAGCAGCTCAGTGCAGCTGTGTCAGCATCCTGTGGGAGTCCTCCCTGAGCCTGGGGAGCCAGCACGGAGCTGCACAGAGAGCCCCCAGCCCTTGCTGGGCACAGCCCGACAGGCCCAGGGCAGCTGCCACAGCATCTCCCTCTCACTGCTGGCTGGGGCTTCCCGTGCAAGTCCCTTCCCTCTGTTGTTCATACGGAGCTCTCTGGCAAGCTGGGATTGCTCATTTCCTCAGAGGCTTGGGGAGGTCAACTTCACCCTCAAATGTTCATGATGTATTTTTTCCCATAATTTGAAAGGAAGCTCTTAACTCCCTGAGCTTCTGTTATTGTCAGCATCAGAAAACTGTGTAATTTTTTAATCTGCTCTCTGCTTGCTTATCCATTCCCACAAGGAAGGGCAAGGGCTGCGTTTTCCAGCTGGGAAACAAGGGCAATGACGTTAAGCCAAGGAAAAAGAGCAGAGATGAGCTTGACCTTCAGGTTTCCAGGCTTGTGGAGTAATCCTGAATCACCCTTCCTCTCCCACCACCACACCTGCCCCTTTGGTAGCATTCCCTTGCCAGCCCAGGAGAAATGCCAGCAGCCTGGAAGCTCAGACTCACATGTGCCAGTTGTTCATACTCTGATTAATGAAGATAAGCCACCCATTGTACTGATGCTCAGAGGGTGGAATGACACCAGAAGGAAAACAGTATTCCTACAAGCTGTTGTGGCAGGAGGGGAGATTATTTCTTCATACTTAAAACATCTTAGGAAACGGCTGTCAGCACATTTCTGTTTCCAATATCCAGCCCTGCACAAGAGCAGAGGATCCACAGGGTCTTCAGGGTTCACGACACAAACTTCATTACTGTAGAACATTTCCTGCCTCCTAAATGGATTTTAGTTTGCCTGATCAGGTTTAATTTTTATTTATGGCATGAGTTTTCCAGTGAGCTCGAGCCCAGGAAATGGGCACTGTGTGCCCAGCACAGCAATTCCTGGTGCATCCTGTAACAAACTCCTCAGCTCTGTGCCGGCCTCTGCAGTTTGTCACCCTGCAGCAACAGTGAGGCCTTCTCTGAACCCAAAAGCTGCTCTGATTTTCCATTAGCTAAGACTCACAGCCAGTAATAAACCCCTGGTTTTCATGGGTGTGGGATTTGGGACCAACCTGAATAATAAACTTGGTTTATTTACCCCTCTTGTGCATTTCAGTAGGAAAGGGAGAGTTAGACTGTGTAAGTCCTGCTGCTGTGTCCATCTTTCTACTGGAAAGGAAAGTCTGCCACAGGAGGGATGAGGAACTGCTGTCTGCCTGGAACAGTTCAGCTGAATTCCGGGAGAGAGGAGGATTGAAGCTGTGTCTTCCTCCCAGGAAAAGGCTCTTCCTGCCCTGAGCCCAAGGAGGAAGCCAGAGCTCCCAACGCCACTTGAAAAGCTGCTCAGAGCAGAGATAAGAACAGCCAAAGCTGCCTCTGAGCTCCCTCTCACTACCTGGTTATCTTCACTTCCATCACTCCAGGGAGGCAACTTCCAGCAACATGTAGCAATTTAATTATGGGATTAATACAGCAGCGAGCCCAAACCTTCCTCCAGGTGGGTTCTGAAAGCCTCACTGACACATTCAAATCTTGCTTCTCAGGAGAGAACTTCTGATTTTTAGCTCACCATGAACAGATAAGATATGTGTGAGTATGTACATAATCTATATCAGTAACTAAAAATTTGAAAAAAACACCCCCAAAACAATTAAGGGGTAAACACAGCAAAGTTTTCAAGCTCTTGGGCTGTTAACTATGACTTGCTCCCAGCAGCAAACATCACTCCCCTTTATCCCCTGCACAACAGAAACTTCTTTCCTGCAGGTAAATGTCAAAGAACAAATAAACATTAGCAATAGCTAAATGTCTTCCTCCTTTCTGAGTGTCTCAACCATTTTTTTATTTGCCTGACGGCTTGGATCCAGGCAGTGGAGGGAAGGAAGGAAGGAGGGAGAGAGGCTTTTTTACAGGACGTTGTTTGCTCTTCTAACAAGGACCATAAACACCACGTGTTTTAAGGGCACAATCACAGCCCGACAACAATAACTTAAAAGCAAAGTTTATAGTTCAAACAATGCAAGTAAATATTTTGACATTTGCTCATTTGTTTGATTCCTACTCAAATAGTTTCCTACTCCCAGTACACTGGGATTTCCTTAGGAGTAGCTGGAAAAAACCCTATTTATAGTGGAGTTCTGAGAAGAGACAGAAAAGTGTCACCTCAGAGGAGCACCTTCAGCAGGGCAGAACAGTGCAGGGCTGAGGAAAACCTCAATGTGGACCAAATTAGTGATGAAGCTCAAAAAAGAGAAAAAATGAGAAAAAAACTGATGTGTTTATCAAGGGGGCAACAGCAGGCTGCTGGCATCCTAACTGATGGATTGATTTTAAAAACCTTCACTCACCTGGCAAGGACATGCAGTCCTAATACTACAGCACCATTTTGGGGGACAATAGTAATTCATTTTTTAACTCACTTTTTCATTTATCCACCTTCATTTATACCTCCCGACCCGCCGTGGTCCTGCCAGGCAATGTGGATCCCACATGGATCTGCCAGGCTGGGAATGCCCAGCCAGGGCTGCTCCCCAGCTCTGCTCAGCTCTGCACTTACTGGAGTCAAACGCGCTCCACGTGAAGCAAAGAGACAAAGTGTCAGCAAAGCGCCCCAGCCGCACACAGCAGCTCCTCACAGCTCATCCTGCTGCCCTGCCAAGCACACCCTGACTGCTCTGCCAGAACAGCCAAAGGGAAAATGCTGAGAGCTTGAGGAAAGCAGGCAGACTCCACAATAGAGGTGGTTTTCTAAGCCTGAATATAAAAACTGTGTGCTGTGGCACACGTGCACCGATGTGCTTTACATTTCTAGCTACGTAACAGAAACAGCCCACCAGATTTCTTATGCTGAAGGGCTGGGAAGTTGAGATTACAGCAAGTCTGCAAACTCAGCAATCCACAAAAAAGATTTGTACCTTTTTTTCTTTTATCACATTACATCATTGCGGGAAGAGAAAGATGCCCGATAGTGCCAGCTGGAGTTCAAGGTGTTGCCTGTGAGTACTGATATTCCTGGGTCAAATTCCAATTTTGAAGCTTCCCAGCCACGCTGGCTCCATCCCAGAGCAAGGGCCAACACAGCACCTCAGCTCCAACAGGCTTTGAAGTGATGCACCATAAATCATCGAATGGTTTGTGGTGGAAGGGACCTGAAAGCTCATCCAGTTCCACCCCCTGCCATGGGCAGAGACCTCTTCCACCAGACCAGGCTGCTCAGAGCCCCCTCACAGGAGCCTGGGATGGCCTCAGACCCATCTGCTTGGGTTACAGGGACTCAGGCAGGTTCAGGTTCCTCAGGTGGTCACAAACCTGTCCCCTGTGATGGGAAGGACTTCATTCCCCCAAGTCCCTGCCTTAAGCTTTAGAGGCTCGAGAGATGTGGGAAGTTACCATCAAAAACTGAGGCACAATTGTTGAGTACAAACCTACAGCACACTTTGTCTGTCAGCTCGAGGAGCCTCACGTCAGGGCCCGACTTCAGCCCAAATTCTTTCCACAAAACGATAAGATAACACAAATCTTTTACGTAATCAAGGACATGAAACAGTTTCTCCTTCATCTACATATGTTTTCCTAGACTTAACTCCTTCTTGCAGGCTCAGGAACACTGCTGCAGAAATGCTCTTTGCAAGGGCACCTTCAACACCATCCCGTGAGAAAGGCTCCCCAGGGAACATCCTCTGCCCCATCCAGCAGTGCCACAGGTTGAATTTGGGATGACTTGCCCAGCGACCTGACACACCCGTGGGTCACTGCACTGCAGGGAAAGAGAAGCAATGACATTAAACACAATTTCATTAATGAAAATAAACATCCTGCAATCTGGATAAAGCAGCATTATTCATAGGTAACAGACACTGACCAAAACAAAGGCTATTCCTCCATTCCTGTATCAATCCCAGGCTGCACACCCGACAAGTTTAATTAAACACCCTCTAAGGGAAGGGAAAGGATTCTAAAGACATGAGAGCGATCCCCACAGCAAGAACCCACACGTGGATCAGGTGGCGAAACTGCTGGGCAAGAAGCAGGACCAGCATCCAGCCACACCACGGGGTGTGGGGTCAGCACATGGCAAGGCAAAGAATAAAGGGGATGCAAATTGGGGTTTTTTCTGTATATCATGGAATGGTTTGGGTTGGAAGGGAAGGGACTTCTTAAAGTCAGCCACTTCATTTGAGCAGGGACAGCTTCAAATACATCAGGTTGAAATCCTACACATTTCTAGGGATGGGGCATCCACCACCTCTCTGGGAGATCTGTGCCAGTGTCTCATCACCCTCACTTTAAAAATTTTCTTCCTTATATCCAATTTAAGTCAACTCTCTTTTAGTTTACAACCATCACCTCTTGTCCTACTGCAACAGGCCCTGCTTAAAACTTTGTCCCTGTACATTCAACCCTGATTATTTCACTCACAGTGATCTTTGAGGTTTTTATTTGGCACAACATTAGAATAATTAATTTTAAAATTGAAATTCCAAAGGTTTCACTGAACTGTTTTTTGATTTCAGCCTGAAGTCAGGAAAATCCCCAGCTGACCCTAAACTATTTTTAGCAAATAATTTTATAAAGACATTTCCATTGATCCCAATTCCATCCAAGGCATTGGATTGACACATACCAAACAGAGCTAATGTTTTATTTTTATGCAGTTACTCAATCTGGATAAATTAAATGCTTTTGAAACCAAGCAGCATGCTGAGAAAAGGAAGCTGACTCTAACCTGAACCACAATTAGATGCTTAATTTGCTATTAGGAATTGGTAGGCACTGCTCTTTGGGGAAGTGGAAATTACATCTGACCAGTGGATGTGGTCACACTGGTGTAGGAGACATTCCTGGAGGAGCTCAGAGTTACAAACGTGATTAATAAATGTACCCATGGATTTCATGTGGAAAGAAAACGATATGAAAACAATCACATAAGACTTGAATCAAAGACCTGGGACTCCTGTCCAGACCACAGCCCACAATACACCACAAACCCTTCAAAACATCATTTCCAAAGAACAAAGTGGATATCAAGAGGCAGACACCGACTCTAAATTACAACACTTTATTGCAGCATTGGCAAAGGTCAGATTTCTGAAGCTGGTGAAGATCGGGCGGCATTTCTGTATGAAATGTTACAATTTTACAAGTCTCTCCTCCTACATGCAGAAACCAAAACCAGTGGTAAAAAGGATTTTAAAAGAGCTAGAAAAAAGAATTAGTAGTAACATACAGATGGGCTCCTTAACTCAATGAACTACCTCTACCTGAAAGCAAACAAAACCCTATGCTAATAAATAACAGATTGTCAGAAACAGACCAAGAAACCTCATTTCTACTTAGAAAAAAATAAAAATTCTACTTGTTTCCAGACTTAAATCCTTTTTTTTTTTAAACTTTTTGTTTGTTTCAATAGACACAGAGGCTTATCAACCCATGAAGATCAACAATATATTTGGATCCACTCCTTGACATCCTCCTGTTATGCTGACTGGCACGTTTTGGTTTTCAATGATACATACAATGGGCTCAACTATATCCCTGTCCTTAGGCTGGTGTCAGGCTGTTCCAAGCACTATGAGTCAACACCCCGTGTTCATCAACTTCACTTTCTATTTTAAACCTTAACAGACATTTTACCTCCTTGGCTCTTCAGTTTTTCACCCCTCCCCACCCCCTTTCTGGCACATCTGGCAGCAAAAGGCTCTTCCTTAACCAAGAACATCCTCGCTGAGGAGTGTTTTACAAGTTATCCTACTCGGCAGGGTTTTCTTCTGGATTTTGCCGTTTGCTCTATGTTTTTCTGCTGCAGATTTGCAGCCCCCAAAGAACATCCTTCCAACACCAAGGGCTCGAGTCGGAGGCAACGTAACTTGCGGCGAGTTCAGAGCTTTGTTTCCCTGCCCGCTGTGCTGCCAAAGGCCTTTCCCGTTCCAGTGGCATCGTCTGAACTCCAGGCTGCTCCCGGCTCTCACCGAGCTGCTCGCAGGTCAAGTTCCCCATCTCGCTCGTTTGCTTCTGCTCCTATGAGAAGATTAACCCTCAACACAGTTCCCATAACAAAAAGCTTTTTTTTGGGGGGGGTGGGGAGGGAGAGGGGAGGCTGCTCTTCGTGCCCCACGGCCCCAGCCTGTCCCAGGTTTCGGTTCTGAACGCTCTAGACTGACATGCTGAGATGTGTCCACTGCTCTCGTTTAATCGCTGGAGGACTCCACAACACCAGAGATACAGGACCTAATGAAATGACACTGGTGGCTGGATCAACGTCTCCTGCGGGAAGAGCGGAGAGAGGAATCAGTTCAGCCTCAGCTGCCCAGGACTCTGTGGGTGAGAGGCCCCCAAAAGCAGCTGCTGCTCATTCTGATACTCTTTTACCCTCTGACAGAAAGTTACATAGTTCAGTTTTCCGCACAAACATTTCAAAAGGCCACACCAGACAAAAGAAAGGGGATAATCTGCACTTTATCATCCCAGATGAGATGCTGGACTATTGAAGCACACAGCTGAGCTGTGAATTTGTTCAAAAAATGAGTTATTATAAATCGTTTTCATCTTTCTGTGCAGTTTCTTAATGCTTAGACGTTCTGCAGAAATGTTACAAAGGGATTCTACAAGTAAATTATTGCTTAGAACCTTTTTTAAAGAGTCAACAGGTACATTAAAATCTTCCACCATCCCTTGTTCATGAAACACATCCCTGCTCACAAAAAGTCACATTTAATTCTCTTAAGAACATACAAATGCATTGAAGAATGACACCAGTCTGGAGGCAGGGGATTCAACAAGACCAGGGCAATGCAGCAGTAAGGCCACCCCAGTACCACCAACTTCAGCACAACTGCTGTTACTGTATCTGGGCTCATTTTCAGCTGATTTTAGGCTCCAAATTAAAATTAATAATACACAGCAAAATAAAACTTCAACGTTTACAATTCCAAGAAAGCTCCAGGGCTGCACACCCAGGTTGTTCACCATGTAAACACAACAGTTCATGTTTCTTTACATCAGTGCATAAACCTCCAGTGTTTGCTGAACAGTCATTTCATCTAAACCTGGTTTTTACTGAAGATCTTGCAAGAGAAATGTTACAGATATGTTAACTGGACATAGTAACTTCTGCATCTTTTGTACTAGATGAAGCTCTCACAATAATTTTGTATTTGTGCACGCTGCTTTGTTCTGATATCCAGTATCTGTGTGTTTTATTTAAAAACGCTGTGTATTTCTGCCAGCAAGTCCGAGCTGATGCATCACTAGAACTCACTGCAGCACTGCTTCTATTATTTGGTTTCAACCACCTTTCAGTGTCATGTAATGTAATATTCCAATTCTCTGTGGCACACTCAATATCAGGAGCACTGGCTATGTGCTTTCAATAGAAAGGAACTTAAATTTTTATTTATTTTGTAGACTGACATCTCACTCGCAGAATGTTACAGCCGAGGAGAGACATCACTGAATTGCAGGATCATGCTTTTACCTCTCCATCTCCCCTTAAAAAATAATTCTACTGCTGATGGGGAGGGAAGGAAAAAGGCTGGGACTGGCTGCATGTCTCCAACTTGGTCAAAATGACTCTCACTCAAACCAGCAGCTACCAGGGCACGCTGGTGGCAGATCCCTGTTTCAGGGGATTACAGCAAAGTGCTGCAGCCAAAACCAGCAGTAGTCATTTTTTCCCAAACCAGGTACTTCACACTTGCATCCAAACTAGTAAACTTGATCCAAACCTGGATTTAGCAAGGTCAAATTCAGTACACAGATCAGATTAAAACCATCTTGAGCTCCATGCGTAAAATGAATCAATTCTTTGCAGTCTCCCCCCACACTCCCCTTCCTGCCACTGACACAGTTATTAATTTGTATGAAATTCATACAGTCGGCTTCTCACACCACTGCTGAACATTAACACTGCCTACCTGTGACTGGGAAATACACAGAACCTCTGCAACAAACCTTAGCTGGAGCAGAAAACTGGAAGCCATGAAAACACACAAACATCACACCACAGGCTATGAAATAATCACAGATCCATGGCATGGGTGAAGCTGGGAGACCTCAGTCAGCAAGACAACATTGCAGCTTAAACTGAGAAGTGCCCAGGAGAATATCAATAATCAACTCCTTTCTGCATGTTGCTGACATCACAAGATCACAAAAATCACTTTATTCCTTGACATGTGAGCCCTTTGAAGTTGGATTTCACACTTGTCCCTAATCCCCTCCTGTCCTCCAATCCACAGCACTCTGCATTTCTGCAGTACTGCATTTCTTCACAAATCTCCTCACACACTTTTGGCTCCAAACATCTCTTCTCCCAACCCACTCCCTGCTTTGGTTTTCTCAATCTCAGCTTCGATGCTCTTTGTTCTTTCTATCTCTCCCCTGATCACCCAAAACCATGAACAAGAAACAGAAAACACCAAAGTGCCCATTAAAAACCTATCAAATCTGACTTACCGTATTCCATACTGTGAACATCACAAGTTCAAATAAACCACAAAAGCTGGACTCACCTAAGTAAGAGAATCTTAACTTCTGCAAGTTATTTTATATTCTCATCTATTCATCAAAAATAAAATGCTCTGACAAAGTGAAATCAAAGTCAGTGTGCAGAGCAGATTGGCAGCAGGGAGGTGTTTTGGGGATTGGTAGTTGATTTCCAGAGGGCCACAAAGCTGCAGGGGTTTTTGGTAGGTAGTTGTTATTATTTATACTGAAATAACTTTTTCAAACACAGGAGTCTTTCTCATGGAGCATGGCTAGTAAATACAATTTTGCCTTCCATTCCTTCTAAACTGAACTGTGATCAGGTGTCTCTCCAACTCTGCTGCCTGGGTTACACTCACACCCAGCTTGCAGAGGTCAACAAGCACTACCCTGCCAAGGCAAGCACCTGAGGCTTTTCTTATTCTTTTTGGTTCAGCTCCAGTGCAGTCCACCAGAAGAAGCAGCTGCAGGATTTGGAGCCCCCCTCCCATATTCCTCCCTTTGCTTTCCTCCCATGAAACAGCTGAAAAGGGAGGTTGGAATTTCTTAGCTGTGTTTGAAAGGCTCCTCTCAGTAAGAAGTGAATTCAAAGCTTTATAAAATAGTATTGTCAATGCATCAGCTTCATGACAGGTGATGTATGAATTATGTTGGTCCAGTAGCTGAAACAGGAAATCGTGTTAAATTCACATTTCTCCTTATTATCCAAACTCTGATTTTTCAGCATTAATGCAATACTCTTTATGATGAGAATATTTAGCTAATAAAATCCCAGCATCCTGTTATTACCATTATGCTTCATTTTTCTTTATTAAATGGGTTAAAGAGAAATAAGAGTAAGATGTAAACAGGAGACCTAAAATCACCATTTAACTTGAATATGATTTGGTTTGTCAGCCTGTACCTGCATCCCCAGGGGAACTTTGAACACAGGCAGGCCCTTCTTTACTATACTTTCAAAACAGCAACGAATTTCGAGGTTACTCCTTTTAATAAGGAGAGGTTTAATAAGATAAAATCCTTGGTAAGGCCCTGCTTCTCAACAGAAGAAATAATTACAGGGAGAAATTTGACTTTCTTGGTAATCAATATTTTTAAATAGATTTTATATAATATGGTTATTTTCATTTCACTTTTAAAACCAAGCCATTTAATGGATCTCAATCCTCTTAAACAAAGGAAAACCACTTTATTTTTAAAGAAGCTGTTCACAACTGTAAAAGTCTATTTTTATGATAATCCCATCACCCAAAAAAATTACTTTAGTAAATTTTGTGTTTCCTGAAGGTAGCAGTTTAATAGCCTGAGAGCCAAAGGCCTCTCTTAACACACAAATGCTACAGAACTGGAGGCAAGAGACAAAATTGTTTTCTTCCCAGTTCTGCTGAAGCAAATCAAGGAACCGTACTTTTAATGGAGTCACAGTAAATTATCTTTAAGGCCAGTCAGCCTTAAATGTATGAGTCCCAGAAAGAATTGCCTCCTTACAGGATTAGCAGGTCTCAAAACCTGAGGCAATACAAACAGGCAATTCCAAACAAACAGGAATAAACTCCAATTTTTGATCCAGCATTTTGCACATACTAAATAATAAGAAATCTGACAAAGCCTGTAAATCTCACTGCATTTATTTTAGCACAGAACAAGGACATAAAGAGAGGAGAAATAAAGTCAAAACTGCAAAAGATTTCTCTTTTTAAAAAAATATATAGAGGGCTAATTGCTTAGTGATCAAGGCCAAAAATATATGGAAGAACCCAGTGCTGCCTTCATTAATTTCTGAAATGAACTGCTACAATAGGTAATTTGGACTTAACTTCCTAAAAGGTGTTCAAAACACGGTGCTTAGGGTATGTTTAGCAACACAAAAGCAAAGGTAAAAACAACAAATCAATTTTTCTGCTCTTAACATTACCTGAAATGCAAGACAGGCCTCATCCCTACCTCAGTTATCAGAACCTGTCACATTGCACATTACAGTGGAATCAGCCAGGAGATTCATTTGCTCAGATTATCCTTAACCTCAAGAACTTTAAAATAAAAAGCTGCATACCTTAAAGAAAGCAGCAAGCTATTATTTCCAGTAAGTTTAAGATATTTTGCAAGAAAATAACATTTCAGTTGTGCTCACGTACAAAGAAGCAGCAACAACCCAACACAGTGTACTTAAGGAAGCAATAATGTGTGTTGCACACGCTGGTTCTACCAGGTAGGAATGTGAAACCTTCTCTAAACAGGTATTAAAATTAACAGCTCAGTTCCTATCTGCTCTCAGCGAGATCCTCCAGTATCCTCAGAATCCACAGGGTAACTTTTTAACAAAGCATGAGGCGGGTCTGGGCAGAGACTGCAGTGCGACCTTTTAAGTCAGAAGACAATTTTCAATATATCCTATAAATCAGAGGCTCTAAAAATGTAGGCAACAGACCATCTGTGCTAGTGGGAAGCCATTGGTGAACCCACAGTCTCCAATAAATAAATGGAGTTGAGAAAAGTACTATTCCCTTACTGCAGGCGGAGATGGCTCAGCCGATGCATGGCTGGCAGGCAGAGCACTGCAGCACACAACAACTAAAATACACCTGCTCAAACAAACCTCCAGGTCTCTGTTCCAAGGAGATTATGGACTAAAAGGAGCAAAGAGTAAACTCCATCATACCAAACTACATCAGAACTGCAAGTGCATGGCACTTGAATAAGCAAACACTGCTCAAACTGTTTGCTGGGCAACGTCTGACCTACTTCACAGTGAAATCCTAAATGATATTTTCCCTACAACATCTGAATATTAAAAGTTTTCTGAAGAAAATAATTTAAAAGAAATCTACAGATATCACATCTACTGGTCTGGCTGCTGTATTGAAAGAATAACTGCAGCATGCAGCTCATGCCTGAAAGAACAGAAGGCTGCAGTTATTTATGAAACACCTGCAAGTATTGTGACAATTCAGTGTAACCGAACATTTTGTATTCCTAAAACAGCATTAGGTCACAGTGATATGAAAAAGCTAAATGGAAAGCACTGCTCATTGTATTGAGTTACATCTGGTTCATTTTTAAAAAACATTTATTTTAAACTGCAATCTTTTTTAAAAAATATTTTTTTTGTACAAGCAGTGGCTGTAAGAGGTCTCAGTGGAGTGAGTGATCATCAGGACATTATCAAATGATCATAAATATGTACCATGAAGAAGTTGGAAATGCTATTGGAACACAGAAATAGTACATTACATTAAGTTATTTGCAGTTTACAAAGACAGACCCATTAGGAGGTAAACTGTCCCTTCCCAGTTGCTGCTCCTATCAATCTGAACTTGCAAAGAAAAGAGAAACATGAAAGCAAATCTGCATTTCACCTGAAACTGTCTATTCAAATTTGTGCTACAGGCCTAATTTAATGGTTTATTTGCCAGCTTACTCTGAGTGAGAAAAGACACGTACTAAAGCCTCAGAACAACTATTAAGCAATCTGGAATGACTCTTTTCATGTTAATGCTGATTTTGGTATGCTCTTGCACACCAAAAATTGAAAGTTCTCCTCCCCCTTCCCCACCTTTGCTACATTTACTTTCCTTTCAGAATATCAAATACAGAGGAATAACTGTCAAATTCACCACACAGAACGAGCACAATGGTAATTTCTGCAGATGCTAAAAAATAAAATCCTCTCCCCCTCTCATAGAGAAAGCAGACTTGCATCTTTTCCCCTACAAAAAGAGGCTCAGATTCTACCAGCCATTTCACAACTGAAAAATAATCTTTTGGCTTCCAAACTGTCAAGGAGGTACAGACACTGCCTTAGAAGCACAAAACGCTGCTTGGCATTTTAAGAGAATTCTTTAGAATGGAAACGACTGCCCAACGCACCCACTACAGAGATCATTATCTGTTTCAATTATGAAGGTAATTACTTGCCTAGAACCAGAATTACCACATTTAAAGGAAAATTGTCCTACCTCCCACCGGTTTTAAAGATTAGATCTGCATTAGGTGCTCCCTTCGGATGCTGGTAACGAGGCCGCCGCTCACGATTAGTATTTGCTGGAGCTGGACGCTGTGCCAGAGACTGCAACATTTCTGGATTTCAGGCAGAAGAAAATTAAATAGAAGAAAGTTAAATGCATTTTTTATGCATCATTTTACATAGGAATTTAAACAAGCACATTTCACTACCATTCATACTTACATTGTGCTATAAGAGCTAACACTCCTCAAGTTATTCCACAAAAGTTAATTACAAAAAGTTATTAAATTGCATCGACAGCTTCAATAAACCCAAGCTACCCCACAATATGAACTTGCATTTCCAGATGTTCCTGCAGAAGGAACTGCCAGCAATGGTTTTCATCACAGATGCTCAAGAAAAGGCCTGTGACCTTTTCTTTCTAAACACATCAGCCACCACTTTCTTCACCAATGATCAGGAACAAAGACTCACAGCAGTATGAGGGGCCTCATACATTAAACCACCCTGGAATAGTAGCAACTGGACAATGCTGCTGCCAATTAAAGACTCAGCAAGAAACCTGTCCTAAAATTAGGCATTGTCAGTCAGGTATTTAAGTCTAAACTTGGCATAATTGGATCCATTTCCAGGGAAGACAGGCACCTGAAGAAGGTGACTCAGCTGACCTACATTGCACCAGCTGTCCCATGGATGGAGTTTTTCACTTTATGAGCAGTAGGAATAATTTGGTGGGTGCAGAAAGCAGCCCACACTACCCAGTTTAGCCCTGGACAGCCAACTTTTGGGCAATTTAAGCTAGGATAGTATTGTATTTTGTCATTTGGTAGAAGTTAATTCCTAAAATTTTATGTCATTTTTTTAGTGATTAAAAAAATGTCTCTTTACCAGGCTAAATTAATGGTTATTAAGTAGCCAATATAATTACAGATACATCACAGGAACTGCCAGGTAACCTCTGCCAATCTGTTAATTCATCTAATGGAAAATATTCCTGACAGTCCACCTGAGCAAGGATCTACATTACTCAGCAAACAGACAGATGGGATAAATGAAGGGGAAAAGTGGAATAAGCTGTTAAACAGATTATGTTTGAAAGTCTGCTCTGTCTGGTTCTCTAATCTCTGGTAATCTCATTGGAGACACACGCCCATCACCTGCTACACACAAACTTCCACTGCTCTCAGTGGGGCCAAACTGGAGACTCTTAATGAGTTTCCCTCACCATTTACAAAGTGCAGGTGAAGCTTTCACTGAAGTTATCCACCCAGTCCTGGAGAAACTGGGAAACTGAGACTGATTTAATATACAATATCTGTGCCAACAGTCAGTGACCTTTGTATTCATGTTCTGTACCCTCCCCATTCAGCACCTGGCAAGGAAAGCCACGCTGACAGTCCATGTCTGTAAACATCACGAACCATCAGCCTTCCCAACAATCCCGTGTGCCAGGAAGAGATGTCTGGGGGCAATCAGGAGACTCAGGAAGAAAACCAGATTAGGGTACCCTGCCAGCCAGGTGTGAGCAGCAAGCAGTGAATGAACAAGTATGTGCACATCTGTCTCTTCTGTTTTCCACGCGGGAAGTGAAAGGAAATATGGGACTGGGAAGTTCAGTATTGGAGAAGGTAACAGAAGGCAGAGACAGCAGGGGATCACGGTGTGTTTTCTAGGCTGAAGGCACATCACCAAACCTCCTTGGTTTTTAGTGAAGAAAAAAAATAATCTGCACAGGAAAGTACCAGTCTAAACTAGAGAGCCACCCAAGTTCCTAATAGTTCTTTAAATTAAAAAATGTTTGTAATATAATAAGCTTTGCTGAAACATTAAATCATTATCTGATACTACTTTGAAGTACATTGGTGAATTTCCATCTATTAGCTACTCTGTGCAGATGAAAAGAACAATAAGTACATGTGCAAACGTTGGGACAACCCTGAGGCATTCTTCCAGAAACTGAGAATTCTTCCTCCCTCGGTAACTTCAAAGCTTGAAACAGAAATTTAAACCCAACACTTTCATTCAATGGGTAGGTACCAACTTGTCACAGACAGGATGACTCTTCAAAAGTAACAATCAACTGCAGAAAATCTAAATAAAAAATTGTTCCAAAGGCAAATGTAATTTGGCCTGTTTAATTTAGCCTGATTAAAAGGTCCTTCTTAGTTCGGTTTTACTCTGTATATTACCCAGGTTAATAAGAGCATCAACAGATGTTTTAAAATGGGATGTCAATTATGGAAAACCCTTTTTCTTTTGTGTTGTTTTCCTTCCCGTATTAACATTTTGTACATAGCAACTAAATAAAAATCTATGAGAAAATAATTTTTTTAAAGTGCCTATTACCATTTATCAATTGGCATTGGTTGTCTGATTTTGTCCAACAGAAATGAATCAGTGTGATCCTTTTTGTGGATAAAAAGCACAACTGCTCACAATAAAATCCTAAATTGAACAGGTTCATTCTATAGATATCAACAAAGTCATACAACAGGGCATAAAACCCAATTGCCTTGACCAGTAGAAATATAAGAAGTATCTAATGAGGAAAAACCAGCAAAAAGTCTGAGACAAGCCCTAAAATGTCTAATTCTACAGTCTACTGTCTCTCTTCCTTTTTCACAAGTGGGCTTTATAAGAGCAGAGTGTCTCAGAAAAGTTCCTGAGCTAATTACCATGTTTAAGAATATTTTGCATCACCATTTCAGAGCTCTGCAGACACTCACATTGGAAGATACTTCTTTTTACAATTACAGGTTTAGTTCTGGTACTATCAAAGTTCTGCAAAGAGTACTGGATTCCATAGTGTTTTTAAATTAGAACTTCTTTAATTCAATTATTTTCCACTTCTTGATGAACAATGACCTTTTCGCTAAATACCTTAAATGAGATTTCCTGCTAATTAACTACTTACACTGTGATTAGCACCAGACTACAACATCTTTACAAAAAAAAACAGAGCAGAAATTTTTGAGATGTTAAATGGAAACAGTAACATAACACATCAGTTTTATTGGGCTGGCTTTGTTTACTATCTGAGTAAGCCAAGGAAAGTCGAATCTGAGCAAAACCACAACGGAAAACAAACCACCCAACAATAAACACATCAAGTGCACCTGTTTGTGGACTGTAAGATCTGCTGTATTAACTGTTTGCTTCAATCTGTCCAGGTTCCCAAATGCCTGACTTGCATGTCTTAAAAAAACAAATTAATCCTGTAACCCATATGAAACCTTCATTTTGTTAATATATGCTTATGCTCCACGTTTGAGGACTCCTAGAGCCTTTACAGTATGAAGCTGAGGTAACATTTTCTATTTCTCTGGTGAAGGTTACCTCAGGACTTGCAAGTCTCAGCAAGACTAATGAAGAGTCTAAATACTATTGATATCTAAAACACCTATTAATAGCTTAAAAGCAGAGTTTAAATTGCACAGAATTCATCTTGTATCCAATTCAACTGTCTTGCAGTAAATATCAGATTGATTTTGCATTACCTTAATTTTAAAAGAACAATCTCAGTTCTTCCCCTTTCCCAAAATAAATGGAAATGCTGAAATTTGAGACCCACTTGAAAACTCCCTTTCATGGAATAGCTACAAAAACTTCTTCAAGTATAAAGACCAGGGAGGAAACAATGAATAACTAGAACC
Source organism: Edolisoma coerulescens (assembly GCA_013397115.1). Lineage (NCBI taxonomy): Eukaryota > Metazoa > Chordata > Aves > Passeriformes > Campephagidae > Edolisoma > Edolisoma coerulescens. The sequence goes on from VWZW01005028.1 coordinate 89,321, forward strand.
AAAATATAGGTTTCCTGTAAGTACTGCAAATCAATATTTAGAACTTCAGCTGCTAATAATCACAAATAATACTTTCTGCAGATCCATAAAGGCTCCCCTGAAAATAAAAATTAAATAGGTGGTGATTTTCTTACCCTGATAGTCCTCTTGTTCCTGCCGTTCATTGATATCCAAAGTGAGCTTTTTCATCCTCATTCTCTCCTCCTGTTCTGCTTGCTGTTGGTTCCAATGGTTCGCAGCAAGTTGGGAAGACATCGGTACATTTAGGATCTTAAACTGCAAATGAAAACAAGTTTTTAAGTGCCCATCAGAGAAAAAACCCCAACCCATACAAAACAATCCAAAACACAGAAATGCTATGGTCATTTCTAGGTTATTTCAATGAGATACTTTCTACAGAAGTTTCTGTGAAGTGTGTTGTTTGTTGGTTTGGTTTTAAGCTCTTTTTCACCTAAAGCAGCATGAGAAAATGCAAGACCTGCTAAAGACACAGAAAACACACAAAAAAGGCTGAGGCCAAAACCTATTACATACAGTATTCATGGGAATAAAACTGACTTTCCCTAGGAAGGCCTAGCCATATGCTTTATTTCCTATTTTCATACCAGCTGATATGCCCACAGAGAACTGCACTGGTCTTGAAATAAAAGCACCACAGCTGGCTCAGAAAGCTGCATCTCCCTCTTCAGGTCTCTTCCTTCCAAAGAGATGAAGCTCCCTGTGCAGAATTTCTACTATTATCCCTTGTGATAACAGAGGAGAAACATTCCAAGCATTTCAGACATTCCCTGGCATTCCTTGGCCAGTACTTTTCTTTTTAAGAATAATTCTGGCTCCCCAGTGCTTCTTATTAGTCTGGAGACAACCATGGTGTCAGATTGACCTTCTCCTCCTCCCCCATACCCAAATGTGCCCACCACACATTCAGTCCATAATCTGATTTGCCATAAGGTACACCAGGTAAGCTTGGCACTCCTACAGAAGTACCCTCTCTCTGGAAATCCAGTTGGTATTTTCAGCAAGGTGTAGGGAAGGTGATTTCTTTTTCCCCAGACTCAGAAAATCCAAGTTGCTGCAAATTTTTTTTTTTAACAATTGTTCCAGAACAGAGAAATAATTCTTAATCTTATCCACAACTGAAACAGCAGTTCTCAGAAAACCCTTAATGCTAAAGTTTGCAAACATTTAGAATAATCTCACTTCCTCCTTCAACTCCATGTCCATTAGAAATAAGTATTTCTGTGCCAAAAGAAGGGTAATGCATTTAAAGATAATCACTCTCAATATTCCATGAACTACTCTGAATCCTGCTGCTTGTTCTCATCATGGGAGATCTATTTCCAAAGAAACAGAAGTAAATTCCTAAGTGTTCTTTTCTGTTACACTGCCAAAAGCTGCAGAGAGAGAGACAAATTATCAAAACTTCTGTTGAGAAGGTTTAGAGTAAAAGCAAAATCCTCACCACCTGTGGTTAGTATTTAATGCAATAATCCCTAAACAATCTCAAGGTATCTCAGAGAGTAATGCCCCTCTAGCAGCAGAGTGATGAGTGTGAGAAGACTCCAAGTACTCAGATGAAGCATTTGAAAATAAATTGTGTTTGAAACAATTAAGACAGACTCTTGCAAAGACCCGAGAAAAACCTGGATACAGTAAATCCCTAAACCCTACCAAATACAAGATATATTTAGATGAGATCTTTTGTGGCTGGGAGTGAGGGTAATAGCATATTATATTGAATATAAATATGAGCTTGTTATTAAGGTGTGCAGGGAAGAATAGAAATGAAAGTTGAAATTCCAAGAGCTAAGTAAGCTCTGGTTACTTATTGCTGAGCAGGCTGTGCGTGTTCCCAGATATCATCAAATGAACTTTACGTAAACTACACAAATAACTAATCCATTAGCAGCATTTCATGATAAAAATCATTCCTAAGCTTCACCATTAAGCTCCTCATCCATTTTAATATGTTCTTTATATTTTCTCTGTTCTATGGATTTATCAGCTTAATGGGATTGGTGTTTTCAGACAGGATGCTTAAAGTAGAAAAAGAAAACTGAACTACAGAAGGGTGTAAATGAGAGAAACAGATACAGAAAAACAACAGCCTGGCAATTAACAAAGCACCCCTGAGTCACTATCTCAAGGCAATCAGCTGCCACCTGAAATCAAGTCACTGATGACAATTGCTACAGGATATGATGATTACTGAGCAACTGAAACATTTCCGATTTGCAAATAGTGAAGAGGTGTATCAAAAACCTCTTATTAAATCTGTGAGACGGGGGCAAGACAGAATTTCACTTTAAAGATGTCAAACTGAAGGAAGATCAAAAATGATTATTCAGAAGACTACACTACAGATTTTATAAAAATGCCATGAGATAAAGATATGAAGATATAAACAAGATAAAGACTTTTCCGTTCAGGGAGAGATTTGACAATTCCATGGATATTATCAGTCTTTTATGGAGCCTTGGTACAAATCTTTCAAAGGGAGGGAAATCTTTTGTATTAGGTAGTAACCAAATTTCTTGACTTTCTTTTTACTGTCTATACCTCATTTTAGTTCACACCTACCTGGCAGAAAACTTCTTGGTTCAGAAACACCAAATGGTATTACATAGAGCTCAGCTCTGATCCCTTATGATGACAACATTATTTGCCCTTGCTCTCTCATGGCTTATGGATAAATCACAATGCCATCATCTTAATTTCAAATAATCATGTTAGGTTCTACTGCTACTAGTTTTCTAAGTTTTGAGGATAAAATATGGTGTCCATGTCACTATCAGCCTGCAATGACCATTAATTTGGGTATATGCAGCTGGCAAATACCAGTCAGTTGTTCTTGTATTACTTTAAAAAAACTGTTTGTCAATGCTGCATTAAAGGTGGGTAGACACTGACATGTGAATGGAGTATTTGGCAACTGGACCTCCACTACCAAATGTTACCCTCGGGAAGGAGGCACAGCGTGATCCATTTTTCTAACATTGCCTGTTTCAGCAGCACCACTGACAAAGAACAGAGACCAAAACCATTACTAGCAGAGCAAGCAATTAGGCTGATGTCATTTATCACTCTGGTGACTGTGCAGATGAAGTCACTTACAGCCTCCCAGGCTGCTGCAAACTTCTTTTGACTGTTTTTAAAAGCTGAAAGTTTAAAGCTATACCTTAACAGTGAATGCATCCATCCCTTCAAAACTCTGTGCACATTCTGCTCATGCATATTTAAAATAAAGCACCGTAAGAAGGAATAATTTTTTTTTCTTTTCAACTCCACCTCTTCTTTCCTGCTTATTCTTCTATTAAAACTCTGTACTAAAACACATTTTTTTTTCTGAATACAGAACTATGGACAAAGAAGTCTTTCATTAACTCAAGAGCTGAAGAAGTCTATAAAGCAACTGTTTTCTACATTTCTAGAAACACTGAGAGGAGTTCTGGCAGGAAGAGCCTACTCCCAAAACCAAATATTGAGGGAGGAGCAGGGAAAACTCCTGAACAAGTTCTGCTTTCTTTTTAAGTCACAAGTTTGCAATATTTTCCCCTTTACATGGAATATGAAGATCCCAAAATTCCTTGTAACTACAGATACTCCTAGTAAATCATCCTGAAAAAGCTAAACAACATTTTTTTTTTTAAATGGAGTTCTCTTAAACCCCTTCTCAGACCAATGACCACAGTTAAAAATCTCCCACTCAAAGCTTTTGTAGAACTTTGTATACCACATTCAAATTCCAGGAAAACAGAAAAACCACCTCTTACGTGGATTTTTGAAATGTGTTTCATATGAAGGAAGAGAAAGAGCCTACTTCAGGTTTATACACCTGAACTGCTACACTACTGTCACAATTTAGGTAATAAATGTAAAAAAAAAGAAGTGGCATGGATCTAAACACTTGAAAGGCTCGGATGCATGGCATGAAACAATTCCTTCAGTATGCTTTCCATATAAATTCAGAGTAATTTATTTTCATCATCAAATTATACAACCAAAATGAAAAGGTTTCTTTAAAAGACCTAAACCATGACGAGAAGTGCATGTGGAATGTGTTAGGTAGAGATTTGTGTACTATGGATTTGCTGAGCTAGGAAAATTCAAACACACTGGAGAAAAGAGCCAAGACTAACATACAGCTTAGCTGCATGAGGCAAGGAGTTAGTTTGTTTTATCAACCTGATTTCCATTTAAGTTCCTGCAAGAGATTCACTCAGTGCGTTCTGGAATAGTCCCTTACAAGTGTCTTCAGAGATACTGACTTTTTTTTTTTTGCAAGTTGAATAAATTCAGCCAAGTGGCAGTTACTTAGGAAATGGAATTTAGCAATGACCATATATCTTGATTTGAAGCTGAAAGTGTTTTGAGAAAAACCTGTAGAATCTTAAAGACTCTGGAACATTCTCTTTTATTTCTACTCCTTTCAATGTTCAGTGGCAGTCCACCAACCACATCTCTTCATCTTCCACAACTACATCTAAAATACATGCAAGACATACCACTGTCCTACTGGAATAATCACCAAATGCAAATAGTGATGGTATAATCTGACCATAGAATTTTTCTACAAGAATTTTCTACCAAGAATTCCAAGAAATTATATGTGATGTTTTCTATTTGTCAAAATGAAGTTGTCTGTATCCAATTTTGAGAAATGAAAGAAGAAATAAAAATTTCTGTGTTACTTTTTTGGAAGTGAAAGGCCTTTATTTATGCAAACAGTATCTATACCTTACATAAACTCTTACCTGCTGTTTGTTGCCTTTTCTTGTTAACATGACAAATGGCATCGTGTCCCCAGACTCTGACTCTCCTTCCCCACCTCCAAGTGGGGGGCCCTTCTTCAGCTGACTTTTGAGATGCAGAGGAATAGCAACATCCAACTGATGCACTTTCACAGATTCACCACTCCGTTGCTATTAAAAAAAAGTGAATTCTATAAATGATCAGATGCTGACACAGTCAGTCAGGTTGGCAACATTCAGATATTCATGACTAAGAAAAGGTTTAACCTTCCAGGAAAATGAAGCAATACATAAATACATTTATTAGGCTTTATTATACTTTCCTTTGGTTTTCCTTGCTTGTGAAGATGAAAGTTATAGGGCAATCTCTTAGGCAAAGAAATCTAGAGACCTGATGAGACACACTGTGGAATGTCCATTTTTAGTTCACAATTTTTTTGGTCCATCTTATTAATATATTTATTATACAGAGCTTGCTATACTCAATATTTAAATATTTACCAGATGTGACTGAAATAAAGGGTACTAAAAGGTTATGTAAATTTAAATGTATCTGCATTTTAAGCCTATCAAAACCTAAGATAAAGTCAGAAGAGTTGCACAGTATCCGTTGCAGTTATTACTCATTCTGTAAAATATCTCAGTATGTCATATATTCACTGGGCAAACAATACAATTAACAGCTATTTTACTAAAAGCCAAACATGTCAACTGCAGAGAAGAGGTCAAAACAAAGAAAAAGAAAATCTTCATTCCTTTAGTATAGTAAGCTAAGCATTAATCACTTATTTAAGAAAAAAATCAGCTACAGTTAGCTGTACATTAAATTAAGAAAGTAACTATTTATACCTGAAGATTTTCCAGCATCATTTTATCCAAGGCCTGAATGAAGTCCTCATCCTCTGCACAAGGGACATGCTTCAGTCCTCCTCCTTTAATCATTACTTCCTATTGCAACGGGAAAAAATCGTCCATTACATTAGTTTCAGAAATATGAATATTCAGTCTAGAAATAAGTGGCAAATATCCTTCTTGCTTCTATATCATACACAATTAAAAGGTTTATAAAACCAAAGTGTTCAACAAAGAAGTTTTTGGCCTTGATCATTTTCTTGAAAGGCATATTACCTGATTTATGGTCACTCATAATACGGTCACACACTCGTGTGTGTGCGTGCAGGTGCATGGACACATTAAAGATGTGGCAACAATACAAATAAAAGTCTCTATCCTTAACACACCTATTTTAACTCAATTTTCCACTCAGTCCATAAAGTTAGATGGTATTTTCAAGACAAAGACTACCTTTCAAGTATTTGGAAAGCACAACATGACAACAAAACTGTCTGAAGTCAGTACCTCACATATTGTTCTATAATGTTCATTATTTCCTTACTATGCAACACAACTCAGGGTCAACCAGGTGAGTTCTTCAGCTGCAAATGTTATAATTTGTCAATCCCAAATTCATATTTTAGGAATTTTGCACTTTTTAGCTTGTATCTTTTTCTGTTTTGAGAGCCAGTGGAGTGTAATTAGTTCACCTTTTTGTATCCTATCAGTTTGCTACTATTGCTGGCATTGCAAAACCATCACTTACACAGTATTTTCCAGTCTAGCTACCTGTGAAAGCTCATAGTCTTGTGAAAACATGTTGTAGTAAAGTTGACAGCATAGGTATTTTCAAAAGGTAATAACCAAAGTTTGCAAACATGAAAATAAGCTATAAAACGTATTTGAAAGACTAACAGGAAGTGTCCTTGCTGTATTCTCCCAGATACATTATGAGCAGCACTGGCAAAAATCATTCAGTAAAGAAAACCAAAGATGCAAATTCAATTCATTTATCTGCAGCTCAATACATACTGTATTCTCCTCATCGGTTTCATTTTCCTTATTGGAGTCTGTAAGATAATCTGTGTTTTCTTCCTCCTCTTCTTCACCCTCTTCTTCCTCATTGTCAGAGCCCTCCTGAAATATTCAATTTATAACTGCTGACTATTTTAAAACAAGGACAGCTGGTTCCTCAAACATTTTCTGCACTCATTTCTAAACTCTCCCCATCCAAACTTGTTCAGTTCAGTCTTGGTGAATCTGTTTGTTATGGTTTTTATTTAATGTTTCAGTCTGAACTCACTCAGCTTTACCTGCTAATTTCAGAAATGTACAGCAGAAAATGGAGTAGTGCCAGATACATCAGATGGCTGTGCTGCCACTCAGAGGGAACTTCACAAGCTGGAGGAACGGATTGGCAAGAACTCATAAAGTTCAAAAAAGGGAAATACAAAAATCTCCAGAGGTGCCCTCCCCACCCCCCAACTGTTTATGATTCTATTGGTACTAATTTATGGGTGAAGGCACAATCCCTGCCAAACTTCAAGGACCTTTAATGCTGAGAGACATATACTGAAAGAAAGCTTATCAGTAAATCAACCAGCCTAAGCATATAGAGAAAAACTGTTCTCTATTTCCTTGATGAACTCATTTTCTTGTAACAATACCATTATCGTGTCAACTTTGCTGTGTCACAGTGACAAGTCAGAATTTCTATGTACTTGTGGTTTTTTTATTGGCTCCACCAGTTTTGATTCAAAATATTATTAGCACAGTAAACAAGGAAGGTTTTTATGCTCCATAAATCTTTTATTTATTCATATTGCATAGGCATACCCTGAACACCTGTTATTTTTCCTAATGACTGCTTTGACATTTAGTCAATGCATTTGTTTCTACAACAGATAAAGAAAGTCATCTGAAAGTGGTTTTTTCATGCCAAAAGCTGAAGGTACCTTTTTGTTGAGAAGCAGCACATACCCTGAGCAAAGTTGTCAGGCTCAAGTTCCTGCCAAAATTTTTCTGGAGTAAGCCTCAGACACTCAGTTTTCCACATACACAGCACTGGGATGGGAATATCCTCCCAGTCCTGACTGGGTTGTGCACACCCACATTTCACCCGCTAACTCTGTGACTCAGAAGGGCTTCAGGAAGTAACAAGCAATCAAAATCACTTCTTTTACATGAAGCAAGGTAAATGATTAAGTTCACCTCTTCTTCTGGCTCGTTAACTTCACTTTCATTTCCAGACTGTTCCTCTGTCTCTGCTCCACCTTCCTCCTCTTCTTCATCCTCTTCCAGATTCTCTCCTTCTGTAATGGAATCTTTGGAATCTTTGTCATTCACAATTCCTGAAATTTGGAAAAAGAGAAAGATTTAGAACATCAGAACACCTATAACCACTCAAGTTATATGTGGAAGATCACTTAAAAAGTCCATTGTTACTAAGCACTGAAACTTCCCATTGGTCATAATATTTGACTTCTGAATGAAACATTTCCTATATAGTTAACTTAGTCATAAAGGGTAATAATGTCCTGTCAGAAAAGGAGGAGAACATTAGAGAGCATGTTTAAAATCTCCCAGAGAACAGAAGAAGCTGTGTAAACGGCCTCAGAACATCCTCAAACTAAATGTGGACCCTACTGAAACACACACCAAATCTGAGTCCAAACTACAGAGACTTTACAAAACCAGCAGAACCCAGAGACATGAAGCCCCTGCAGTCTATGCTGCAGTACTTCCCTCTACTGCCAATTAACAGTTTTGAAACAACAATTTTCTCAGCCTGTAATAAACCTTTATGATTCTCTCCTAATGCTCTGAGGCTACACTTGAGTCTATGAGGATGTAGGTGCCTTTATGAAGTCTCTGGGAAAGCAGTCTCTTCCAAAAGCATTATACAGTGTGTGCTCATCCTCCTTGCAGACAGGACTGACAATTCTTACACTGTGTTTTTAGTTCATCTTGCAGTTTTCTCTTCCTGACCTGCTTGCCTTCTGCCCCTCAAGATTACTCTGTGTGTAAAATATCAAACATAAGTATCTCCTTTCTTTCAGTAAGGCATCCTTCAATGTAATACCATTATCTGTACCATTTCCACAGAAGTGAAAAGTAAGTTTTAGCTTTTTTCAGTGTCCAGTCTTAGATATAGATTTCAATCAGAATATTTTTAAGAACTGAGCATGGTCCCGATCCAGGAAAAAAGTTACGATCTGTTTTTAGAGAAGGACTATTGCAATATTTAAGTCATCCAGTGTAAAACCCCCAAACTTCCAGCATGCACTATTGTTCTCGTACGTTCTTTTTTTTCTTTCATTAACTTACAAAGCCACTTAATCCTCCAGAGGATTGCTGACATCAGCCTTCTAAGCCACTAATTTTTCTAGGAATTTACTGAGGAGTCAACACAGTTACTATGCAGGTTGTCACAGGTTTTTAGACATTACACCAACTGCACTTAGGGTCAGCCATTGGTGTAAAGTTTTGTGAAGCTCCTATTATTTGTAGGAAGGAAGTGCTGAGTACCTTTCAGAAGAATATTACAGCTTATATAACTAGTTGTATATTTCTTCCTGGTTATCATTTTGAGAGCATGAAAGCCACGAATTTAGATCATACCACAGGGGAATTCTAATCTGCTTTTCAGTTACTACATAGGGAATTTCAAGGCATGTCAATTAAATAAACAGCATATTAAAAAAAGTTCCTCCTAAAGCAGAAGTTGCAACATTTTACGTGGCTATGAGACATATTCATCCCATTGAATTGAAGCATTATTCTTAAAAATTGAATTTGTCCAAGTAGACCAAGTGCTATTAAGGTTCTAATTAACACTTAAAAAGTCTAAAATTTACATATAAAATCTTTTAAATGAACAAGCTTGTTTTTAAATAAAAATGGAAGATTAAGAAACAATTCCATTTAACAAGTAATGACAAGTAATAACAAGTTCCAATATTTTCTAAGAACGGATATGTACAAGAGGTTTAAAGGTTAATATGATGATAACAGTTTTAGATACTCACTAATCAGTGTATTTTCAACTGAGCTGTGCTGCCAGCCCAACTGTTTTCTCCTGAAATTAGTGTGCTTCCTATATTTTTCTGATTAAATTAATAGTTTTCTTCCTCATCATTTGCACCATGTGACTCCATAAATTAATACACACACATACACACTTCTGCCCTCCAAACATATTAAGAGTATTCATATTGACTATTTTTTACAACATCCAGTACTTCAGAGTTATGGAGATTCTGTGTGATATCTATGGTGATTAGAAACATGCAAAGAAATTACCAAAATATTTCTATCATGAGAATAAAATAATCATAACAATAACAATACTTACCTGCTACCATCATAAAGAGACAATTTTAAGACCTACAGGCACTGTAAAAAATACCTAACTTCCCTTGCACATTTTCTTACCCAATTTTATTAAGAATTCTCGTTCCAAGTCTTGCACCTGTCTGACAGCTTCTTCCAGAGAATTGCAGAGTTTTATCTTTGGTCTCAGCAGTTCCAGTGTATCACTGATCATATAGTCTATGTCTATAGGAAAAGGGTGGTCTTTTGTCCAAACATCCAGACTTTTTTTCCACCACACATACCGCTAGAATACAAAATATTCAAGTCAATTATATACACAGACGTTTAGAAACCATTTAAGCTATGAAGTTTAAAATGCCACGGTTGTACAGTAAAAAATGCAAAATATTTCACATCACTCCTCCCCTATTTCATGCAACTAATTAGATATTCTTGTATCACTAAAAACTGTTTGATAACACTGGGTATCACAAACATTAAGAATATACTCCTTCTATTATACATCTGTTACAAGTATGAAGACTGAACAAAAAAGCCCTGACAAGAAAGTGCCTTCTCAGGGTAAACTCTTCCTACAAGAGATGAGCACTTAACAACCAGCCAGCTTCCAATTCTCTCCCCCATATATTTTCGAGAAAATTAATTCTCCCGAAGGCATATTATGGGGAAAAGAGGGGGAAACATCACAAAAAAAAAAAATCTTTAGACTGCAGCCAGCTTCAAGTGACTTATCCAATTTGCTTTATAACAAATTCACATATACCTCTTACAGCAACACTGTAGAAAATAAATGCTGATTTTAAGTGAACCTAACAGCAGAACTTGAGAACTAAGGTGCTGCAAAAACTGCATCTGAAAATGAAGTATGAGGACAGAACCTTACTTAAAAGATGACAAGCTCAAGAGGAAGGCTTGCTGAAATTACTAGGTGTAACAGAAATATAATGATGTCTTCCCCAAAACATTTATTTTTGCATTTACTGTGAGCAACCTGGTCTAGTGGGAGGTGTCCTTGCCCATGGCAGGGGGTTTTGAACAAGATGATTCTTGAGGTCCCTTCCAACCCAAACCATTCTGAGATTCTGTACTTCAAAACATCATTTCACACCTTGCATACAGATGAGGGATTTGATTCCTTAAAGTTTGAAATACGTCGTTACCACCTTAATTTTTACTTTTTAATCCCCTTGTTTTAGTATAAATTATAGAGAAAAGCAGAAAGAAAAAGAAATTAAATCGGCAAGTTTTTGCACTAATTCCATGGTCTGGAACTCCTCATTTCAGTGTTTAAACACTCATGAAATCTTCTCCCCACTTCATTACATCTATGGATTCAGAACTTTCTTTGCTTCAACTTGTGCCCATTACCTCTCATCCTTTCACCATGCATGCCTGAGAAGTATCTGACTCCTCTTTCTCTACAAAAACTGTCAGCTGAGGAGAGCAACCAAAATAATCTTCAGCTGAGCAAACCAGCAGTGTGAGCTCTGAGAGCCTCCTGATCATTTTGGTATAATTCAACATACACATCACTTGAAAATAAAACTGCTACCAGACAGACAAGATTCTTAAAATTACAGTGCTAGAGAAGAATGAGAGAAATATGTACCAGACTGACTTACATTAGCTTGCTAAAGAATTCTACAGAAGTGTATAAAATTTAGAATACCTGAAAATATACAAGGAAGCAATCAAGTTTTCGTTTGCTGGATCCTCTGTCAAAATACTGCCCACAGGTATCGAGGATAGTACAGACAAGTCTGATTCTGAAAAGATGTTCTGGAGGGTCCAGTGGACTAGGACTGCCATCAGGGTTCACACCAAACGAGGTGAAGGAATACAGCGTTCTGAATATTACGGCTGACTCCACCATTCGGTAATTGTAAAGCTCCCCCAAAAACTTGGCACTGCTAATCCGCCGTTGGTTAAACTTTGGTTGATTAACCTTTATCAAAAAAAGAAAAAGAAAATTCACTTTATCATGCAGATACGATAGAATATTAAAAGACCCAAATATAACCAACCTTTTACAAAGAAAAAAGGTGTTTAAAAAAATTGATAGAATTTCTTATAATAAAAGATGGTAATTTATGGCTACATACATTTCACAAAAGTAAACATTAAAAAGTAGTTATGAAAGCTGATCACCTAGTATTCAAGTTCCAAAACGTTTAGCATATACTCCATCTTAAATCTATGATGCCTTTTCATCACCCAGAGAATTCTTGTAATGATAACATCTATTAAAATACGGACTGGTCTCCAAAGTTACTTGAAGCTGCATAAATCTGTCTAGACTGTCAAAGAATAAACTCTATGCCCTTACTACGATAAGGGGCGAAAACAACTGTCCTAAGTAATGTTGTTAGTTCGGTTTTGTTGGGATTTTTTTTGGTAGGGTTATTCCACTAATTTAAATAAACCTCCACAAAGCACGTAACTGAGATAGAAAAGTCATCAGACAAAAAAAAAAAGAGATTCCTTGGATTCCTTTCTTTAAGCTAGATTATTTTAGTTTTCCATTCAACATAAGTAGACAAATATAGCTTAGCAAGAATACTGATTGTTTACCTCCATTCCTAGTCGAATATCCTCTAGCACTCCATCCACAACATGAATTCCGACATCTTCCTGGTAAAGGACCAACCCTGCTAAGAGGTTGGCTACACAGTGAATACTATTATATTTCACATTCCAGATGTTGATCATACAGCATATAACATAGTCCTTAACTTCTGCATCCTGCCAAGGCAGCTTGCGCATCTGTCTCAGGACCTAAACCAAATTTTAAGACAAGCTTCACATTTTAGCAGGTAAAATATCAAGATGCTCCCTGTCATCCCCCCTCTCTCCTGGTTGGGATGAAATCCCTGTAAGCACCTGCAAACAACCTCGTTCTCCCTTGCAGGCATCCTCCAGACCTGCAGTGGCTACGGAAGACTTTATGTGCATAACCCAACTGCTGTCCTCAAGCTACTAATCAAGCTGTCCAAGGCTGTTCCATAATTTCCTTGCTCTAACAGTCTGTACTTAACTGAAGCCTTTTCTCTCTTACTCTCCCTTCACAATGTACAAAACACAATGATTCTCATCTCACTCTCCCTTTGTTCAGCGCTTGATGCTGTTGAGAACACAGGTCCCCAGCTGGAGCTTCTACGTTTTCCAATAAAAGAAATGAAACCATCTTAATCATGGATACAAAAATGATCCCTCTTCCTTGCAACTGAAAAAACCATAACCCTCCCCAAACCTTTACCAAAGTTACTACTACACCACTTTCAGTAAAAACTGTATTAAAGATTTTGAAAGGATTTACCTTCTCTGTGGTGACCTTGGAGAGATCCTTGTAAAGAAGCTTACGGATATATTCCTGCAAGGGAGGACGTTTTTTCTTCACAGTTTTTTCAGCTGGAGGGGGATTACAGTAGTAATAGGCATTTTCTACCATTGTAACATAGCGTGCATCAAGATGCATTGCTTGTTTTTTCCTCATCATTTGTTCCTGGAAACAAATGCAAATGACCAGTTAGAGATGCTGACATACCACATTTCCAAGCCAAAGGGCTTTTAGAGTTACATTTGGGATACAGTAAATACGAAAGGTTGCAGAAAAGTAAGTTAAAAGCTTGGGTAGAGAGAAAAAAGGACAAAGTACATATATATGGTTCTGTGCTGCTCTTTCCATGGTCATTTTTCTTTATGATCCCTATTTTTATAATGGTTCACCTGTGGTAAAAAAGGTTTCAGAAAAGTATTTAAAATTTAACTCAAAAATCTTACTGTTCAGAAAAATGGTTGATAAGATTACTAGCAACTCTGTTTACAACATTATTTAACTAGAGTTTATAAAGCAGCTGAAATACTGATGTCTTGGCACAAACACAGTGAATCATCATAAGACTGGCAATCTACTTTTTACATCAGTATGTAACTTCAGAGAGTTTTTGATAGTTTTGTACAAATTTCCAAAGGTTTACACAACAGAATTTTCCTTATTCCATGCTCCATTGCTGCTGTTTACCCAAGCAGAATCAACTGCAAGAAAAATAGTATCTACCATAAAGTAATGTTTCAGGTAAAATCAGACAAGTAAGAGTCAACACTAATTACTGTGCTTAATTGTCAGGATTGTCCTGCTTTTCTTCACTTAATACAATCTTTTCTCCATACTTCATTTTATGTATGTAAGCTAAGGTTTATTTTGTGAGGTTTAAAAATTTCTTTTATCTAAAAATTCTGTACAAAAACTAAAATAGCAGTCCTGAGCTGCTGATTTTTACAGTTGAGGATAAGCTTAATTCCATTATTAAAAACTTTTTAATATGCATCTGTGTGTTTATATCTATATAGGTGTAATTGTGTAAGTTGCATTAAATTTTTATGTACATCATATGATCCTATCTATTCTAAATCACTCTGTGGTGGTTCATCAGGAAACTGCACTTGTTTATTATTTACTAGAGGTTGGCTACACCGTAATTTGCAACTTCAAACAGATAAACAAAATTAACATGTAAGTACTGTTTCATCCCCCCCTCCCCCACATGTTAGCATATCCATTCATGCAGTCCAGTAAACCAAACAAAAGTTTAAACCTCCTTTGATTATTGGTGAGGAAGCAGTATTTTTCATGCTGGTGGCCTCTCCACTAAACTTGAATAATTTAAAATTTCTTTTAAAAGGCAGTGATTCAGTTCAACCGAAATGTCAATGTACTCAAACAGCTCCTTAACCTTGAGTTTCAGCTGCTAATTCAATGGGGAAGAGTAGCCTTGTGTAACATAGTAACTCAACAAAAAATGCAATTTTCCCCCTGGATTTTAGTCATCTATCACCAGGAAGGTCTCCATCTGACACCAACCGTAAGGCATTTCATTCTTAACCTTTTCCACGACACAAATGGTCTTTCCTTTGATTCCCTGAGACTGTTCCTTTCCAAATGGGAAATTTCTGTCAGTAGCAGCACATTTTCCTACAGGCACCTAACAGATGCACAGCACTTAACAACTGAGTACATAAATTGCTTTATGTGGGGAAAAACCACTTAGGGTAGAAAATTCCGAAATGTTCCCATGTCATATGTTAATGTTACCTTTGAAAAATTTTCACCTTTTCTAGATAGATCAGGAGAAAAGACACCTTTGCTACCTTAAAGGCATTTATGATGCGATACTATAAACTGAAAAAGGTGAAGCAGAACAGAGAAATGGCAGAAAGGCTTGCAAATAACATTTAAAACCCCCTAAAACCTACATAATTTGTATATTTTCCTGTTATAAAAAGTTGTACATTATACTGTAAGTAATAGTTTATAATTAAAATGTTTCTTCCCAGAAGAGACAATATGCACTACCTTAAGTCTCAACATCACTGTAATTTACTGGGTTTTGAGCAGTCCTGAGTGTGCATTCTAACTGTAAATGGATTGTACTAATCTTAATCTCTAGTCTTTTAAAAATCTTCAGCATTTCAAGAAACTGTTTCAGTCCTTTTTCAGTTAAGGCATGAGATGGACAGGCAGGAAAGAGAAATCCTAACACCTCATTGTTTGTAGCAACAAAAACCTTGTCACAATTCAGAAGAAAAAAGCAAGACCCACGGTCTAAAGGGCTTTAAGCTCATCAACTACTTTGGGTCTTCATTTTACTAGGCTAAAATGAAGAACTACACAGGTAAAGCATTACATTTGAAGATTAGGTTTCTGTTTTTCCGTTGATAAAAACGTACCACAAACAACATTAAAGTATCCAGGTTAAAGTATTAAAACTGTTTGGGTTTTTCTTCTTGGTGAGTAACAAAATCTCTCTGCACGTAGCATATACTGCAGAATCATTTCAAAAGAAAATCTGGTGGCCATTAGGGAAAAAAACAAAAAAAGACGTAATTAATCAAAACCTAAGCATCATGAAAACTCCAATTTAGGAAAGCATTTCAGGACAACTGACATTTAAACATCACATTATAATGAGATACTGAAACTGTTCAGCCCCTCCTTCCCTTCACGACCTGCAGTGCTCTGCCCTGCTACTCATTCTAACAGTTCAAAATGAAAATGTTTAATTTCCTGAAGCACATTATTGTTATAGTGAATTAACACAGATCTACATGAACTGCATTTACTTTGCCACAGCCTCTGCCTGTACAAACAACATCTCCCACAGTTTCAACACCACCCAAAGAAGGAGTCACACCAAGAAGGAAGTCACCGTGTTGCTTAAATTCTGTGTATCTACCAACACAAGTGATCTGGCCCTAAAGCTTAAGACAATTGTCTAAGTTAAATAGCTAAAAATGCATCACGAGGCTTTTAATACCAAAGTTTCAAATATTCTTTTAGCAAGACTACAACAGCATAATACAAGAACTTGACATTTTAACATGATTATGTTACATAAACATAGATTAAGATGAAGCTGATCTTCCTTTCAAAGCTCCAATTCAAATAATCCAATTCAAATAATTCATTTATCAACAGGCCAACCCTAAAGCCAATCTAGTTTTACATTAGGATTTCAAATTACATAAAGGACACTGAATTTGAAAGATTTGTCCAGAAGACAATTACCAGAAATAAACATTGTCCTAAAAGAAGAAGAATCTCTAAATAATTTGCAAAACATGAAGTAGTTCCACAAACCCAGGATATGATCACTAAATGTTTCTCTAGAATAAGTTACTTAGTACCACTAGATTTGCAATGCTCTTATAGAACACTTTACTTCTCAATAATTAATTTTCCCTTAATTACTTTTAAAATCCCTTCTTAATGATGACTTTCTTCCACACCAGGACAAAGCAACATTGTCTTTAACAGGAGACATGCAGCCTATTCGGAATCTTATTACAAAATACATCATCAGCAGTAAAGATTAAGACCAATAATTATTTAGAGGATCAACAGGCCTTAATTCTACCCATAAGAGTCACTGAGTAGATCAGCTTTACAATTGCTTAGATTTTTACCACAAGATTGTAATCAGCTTGCTTTGGGAGAAATCTTTTCCACAGTTCACACCCAACTTGTACCATAAGACTATGATTCAATTTGTATAATACTATTTAAGTCAAAATTCATCTCTGTAGGTTTTTTACAGGAATGTTAGAAGATGCAGCTATTAAGATGGATGCAAAATATAAACCTATTTAGCCTATTTTACATCTTAATAAATAGATATTCCAAACTTATTTGCCATCTTCCACCTTCTCCTGGTTCCTCAAGGCATAAGAAAAGACTACTTATCCAAAACCTTGTGAGGCTTTAAGCCTCAGTAATTCAAACAGTGTTTGGTTTGTCTTGCACTTCACAGTTAAGCCATGTTTAGCATTCATGCAGCAGATTCCAGCAATCCAGCTAACAACCAGCATTTTTGTAGTGCATAACACTAAAAGCAGTCGGCTACAAAAACCAGCTCTGGTAAAAGTATTTAATTTTTCCTCATTTCTAAAATTTTTGTTAACTACCAAAAAGTGATAGCAATGAGTATAATGTCTTTTAAAGATAATGGAACAGTGTTTTTAGGGGAAAAATACTTGGTTATGGAAAGGAATATATTTCACAATACAACACATCAGTTGGCAAACCTTTAGAAAATTGAGATTCTACCCTTCCAAGATACAAAGTACACTGCTACAGAAAGCAAGACCCAAGGAACAGGCAGTTAATTTACCCACCTCTTTCCTCTCATGACTGTACCACCTCAACAGATGTTCTGACACTCAAAGAGGTTCAGAAACCACAGTATTTTGTGGAAAAGAAATTGTACAACAATATACCCAAGTATGCAACTGCTTCTCCATTAACTATAGCATGAGAAGAGACACTACTGGTTTAAGAGGAAAGTGAACCTATCTTTGAAGGTCTTCTTCAACCATGTCAGACTCGGTCTCTTGCCTTAAACACTGAGTTTTAGGATTGTCTCTCAAGTCAGTAAATACATTATTCAGTTCTTGTTATTTTTAAGGCTGCCAGTACTTCTTCAGAATCACAGATCCCAACTCTAATCTTACTTTAATTCCCAATCTCTATTTCTAAAACTGCTTCCCTTAGTGTCTTCATAAAGTTTTTCTTCACATTTAGAACCCCAGATCATTACACAGGGCATAGAAACCACCTCTTGCACAAATGTCTTCACCTCCAGTTGAAATCATGTCTGGCTCCACTCACTATTATTTTTCCCCTCAAACAGTATTTCAGGCATGTTCAGGTACAGCTACAATATTCTTTCAACCTCATCCTCTGGGTTTGCCCTATCTCTGAATTACTAGCAGTTCAAAAGCAAGAGCTTTTTACTTCAGAAATTTAATTCCTTTTTTTACATTTTCTTTCAAGTCATGAAGAGATTTTTAGGTCAACTGGAGTTCTCGAGAATAGTTTCAAAAAGAAATAATGCTTTAAGTCAGGACACGACATCCTCCCCCAAAAGACAACAAGTTTTCTCTTACCAAAAGAACACTGGTCCTTAAGTGAGATTCTGGTGATCTGAAGAGGAATCTTCCACAGGTTTCCAGCAAGGTACACGCCATTTCAATGTGGTGATGAGAGAAGTCTGACAGAAGCATCTGGTATGTATTTATATAAAAGCACAGTTTGTTAAACATCTTTTTCAGCTGCAGAAAACATTAAATATCTACTAGACTGGACACTATATTGATGTTCTAAATTCTTTATGGAACAAATGCAAGTGGATTTCACTGATCAGATGTTAGGATTGGTAAGGCCCTGGCACAGGTTGCCCAAAGAAGTTGTGGATGCCCCATCCCTGGAAGTGTTCAAGGCCAGGTTGGATGGAGCTCTGAGCAACCAGGTCTAGGAGGAAGGTGTCCCTGCCCAAGGCAGGGGGTTGGAACCAGATGATCTTCAAGGTCCTATCCAACCCAAACCATACTATGAACATTCAAAAGATAATTCTCATTTTAAAATTCTTGTAAGAACAGTCTATGGACCCCAAA
Organism: Edolisoma coerulescens; assembly: GCA_013397115.1. NCBI lineage: Eukaryota > Metazoa > Chordata > Aves > Passeriformes > Campephagidae > Edolisoma > Edolisoma coerulescens. The sequence goes on from VWZW01005028.1 coordinate 108,190, forward strand.
TTTAGGCTTCAGAAGAACAGGATGCTTTGAAAGACTGGCATAAAAACCCCACCCAAACTACCCAATAATACTGCACAAGGGCACAGTAACCTCAGAGCACACCCAGCTGCACTGTTTTAAGCAATAACTATAATTAATACAGCTTTGCATTTTACAGCATTTTGTAGACAAGAGAAGAGAAATTATGAGTGATTATGACTTTTTTAGGAATTCAGCTTTGATATCTAACAAGTCAATGAATAGAAACTATTCACTCAGAAAATGATCTTAAGCTGTGAGTCTCAAGCACTCTTTATTAAAGTCACTTTTATGTTTTTAAACCTATTTTTGATTTGGGACTTCATATCAAAGTTTGAATGTTTATCATGCATGCAAAGTGAAATGATATGTCTTAGAGATTAATGCTTTCCAAAGGTGTTTTGTTCCTCAACAAACAAAAGCACCTGCTAAAATGGCACAAATGCCTCTCCTTGCATCACTGAAATGCTTTTTGCCTCCAGTCCTTCTCCCTTACTGTTATTTTCTCCACAAAAACATTAACTGAAATCAACATAATGAAAGTTTTGCTATATACAGCTGATTAGTAAGTAGCAATGTCTGCCATATTAACAAAGAAAATGATTAGCAGTTTGGTTACGTCCAAATCTAGAAGTATATTTTAATATATTCCTCCCATTAGAAGACGTAAAACATTCTAACTTCTATAGCAGCTATAAAAGTCTCCTCACACACAGTAGCCACAGACATCAGGGTTTAAAACATCCCATGTAATGAATTCAGACAACATCAGCAGCAGGTAAGTGAAGGGGAATAGGATGGGGACACATTATCAGCATACAGGAGTACAGGACTATCACAACACCAACCTTCAAACAGTGGAGAGTATCGTTTTTGGAGAACATCTTAAACTTGGTAAGCTCACCAATAAATCTCACAGTTTTATTCTTTGTTTCAATGTTGATCTGGTCCTTTTTTCTTACCTAAAAAACAAAAAAAAAATTGACTGTAGGCCCTCAAAAATACCCACTTCTTCTAAATTACTTTGATCTGAATGGGCACAAAACACACTTGGGAATTCAGTAGTGTTTGGTATCAGTTTGGTTCCTCAAGCTCCACCTTTACTTCTCACTGGGTTTCCTAAAACTCTCCCTACGACCTTATTTCTTCAGAAGATTTTGAATTCTTTTCCCCATCTCCCCACTCCCCAAAACAATTAATTCCTGTAACGTACCTACAACCATAGATCCTCTCCTTTGCCACAGTGAAGCAGTGATAAGGTATTCTAGATTCTGTATTTTCAGAATCAATAAGAACTCTCTGTGGGAATAGGGCCATTTGTACTGTCCTCAAGGAAATATTAAATATTGATGGCTTTTCAAGTCAGATTTAGTAATGTGCAGACTTTTCTTTTTCTTTTAAAATTACTGACATTCAGCATAAATTTAGGCACAAAACACAAATATGTATCTATGTCCAAACATAATCCACAAAATAGAAAATTGTACTTCCCCAACAGAAAGAGGTTTTTCTGAGAAAGTTAACTTTACATAGTTAAGATTCAAGTAAGTCTCAGCAATTTATACACATTTTTAATGTCAATATTAGAAAAAAAATTGATACCTGTGCCACAGAAATCAGAAAATGGTGAAGGAATCATCACAGTGCACCACAATAAGTTTGATTACAACACTTAAAAGTGAAGGAAACAACACTGAAAAATACATTTGTGTGGGAAATTTCGATAGATTAAAATTGTAAAATCTAATTTGAATTAAATACTATCTAACAGGAATCACTACAATAGTAGCCTTGTAGTGGGAAATGTTAAAATAGGTCAGGTCTCATTTTAAAAGCAAGTTATTAAATTACAGAAAACTCTAAACACAGAGGGAGCACACTTTCTAATTTTTGTAACTTCTGTTGCAACTGTTGTATAGTTCATTTATATAAATATGCAAGCATATATGGAAAGTTGCAAAAACTTCTCTTTTACAAAGACTTAAAAAGTTACAAAAACTACTTTTTTCTAGAACTGCTGAGCTGACAGAAAAATATTCACTGAATTTTAGAAGTAGTATCTCCACAACACAAAATGTTATTTCTTCCCCAAAGAATGACTTATGAGATTGGTTAATCTGAATGTAAAATCTAAACCATCAGAACATACATGGAATCTGAAATCCCCTTTCAGCATGGAACAGAGATCCTCTGCTACATCAGACATACAGGGATGCAATGTGGCAACCAGTCTTGCATAAAATGGGAGCAAATCCAATCTGCAAACAAAGGAGAGGATAAAATAGACAATTTATAGAAAAAAACGTATTTATGTGTACAAATATGGGTACCATTTTACTTGTGAAAAGAATCAATACACTGACAATGCACTGACAATACACTGCATACACACATGCAATTTTTTTGGCCCACTTCAGATTGCAATATCATTTGAAAATAATATAAGAACTTAAAAAACCATATCCCTGTTGGAATACTTCATAGTTAATTTCCTTTTTAGCTACTGCCATAGGTAAAATGCCAAATACCACCAATTACAGAATTTGACCTTCAATAAATTACCAAACAGAAAGAAAATTCAGATCCATCTCAACATGCAAAAAAAGGTTCTTGCAGACAAGACCATGGGTTATTGCAAGGTATTAATATTTTTTTCTGAAAAGCAGCAAACATAACAAGGAAGGTAAAGAATATCTTCATTTTTAAGGTGGGAAACTTCTAAATGAATGTAGTAGTTATTACATAAAACAAAGCTGGGCAGATGTGATGAGGCCACCCTTTTCCCCAAAACTCTGCTAGTACTCGCACAAATGGTAGTATTTCCAAGTTTGCTACAGATTTCCTTAGTTCCTTTTCTCTTTCCTTAATTACATGCCTTCACACCCATTTCCTTTGCACATTTTATGCAAACCAGCTGTGTATATAGCAGTTTTAAATGCAGAGAAACCAACTGCACTCTGAGGCCTCATAATATCATTTAACGAGCTGAAGGAAGTATTTTCGGTTTATTTTCAGAATGTTAAGTTAATGCAGTAAACAGATGAACTCTAGAACAAGCCAAAGTTCTTAAGTGAAGAGAAACATCCTAAATTTGCATGCTTCTAGGGAGAAATTGCCTGTAAGGGAAAAATGCATCTTGAGTTTACACTTTATGAAGGATTAAGGTTTTCCCCACTGGTCAGGAACGGAAAAGAAAAAGAAAAAAAATGCTGACAAAAAAGATCCAAATGCACAGTTGATACACAGAACTTGTCCTGGCATAAAACACCAAGACAAAAACCACAAAACAAAGCATCCACAACTGCCTCCTTTCTCCTTTCTGCTTCTATGTCACTGGAGCCCATTTCCAAGATATTTAACACCCACTTACAGAAAAAGAGACAATTATGTATTTAAATTGTGGATTAGAAGCATCAGAATATACTCCCCCCAAAAAGCATAACTAGGCAGCCTCCTGATAACACACAAGACTCCTGGTGAAACATTGTGGGTTACCTATTTAACAGTTTTTATCTCTTTTGTTAATCAATAACTGAAGCAGTATTTACATTTTTCAAGCTTGTTGGAACACACAGTCAAGGCTGACTACCCACAGCAAATTACTACCATGTTGTTAAGCATTTAGCCATTAACTCTGAGAGAAGTGAAAGTCTCACTACTTCACACACACCCACAAAAGCTAAACTAAGAGAGGACTGTGGCTGAACTAAGAGGGTGTATTTAACTGAGGGGATTTCTGTATGGCAACTCTTTTAAGACAAATAGCAAAAGTTTTATTCTGGTCTCAACAAGTACCTGCCTGCTGAGAGCTAATAATTTCATCTCTGTAAACTGAGCATACCTGGGGGAAAATTAAAGTCTTAGAGCACATTGTTGTTATTCCCTTGCAGGACACAAAAGGTTTCTTCATGTGGAAGCATACTAAGACTGGGTATTTCTAAATAGGTGAAATATAATAAGGAAAAGCCTTGGGTTAATTACGTTGAAATTGGCAGTCAGAGATTGAGTTAGTTCCCTCTCAGGGGAGACAAAAATTCATGTTCAGCAGTGGAAACATTCCAGTATTAGTGGCACCATCTACTGGTACCTGCAGTGCTTTGTTTCCTCCAAAAGCATTTCTTTCTCTTGAGAAGGAGGGAAGAACTTAACTAAACCCCCACAACCCCCACAATATTGCTTTCTCTTCCTGCTCTTTCGTATTATGAAGCAAGATCTGGCATCAGGGATGACTCAGTCACTCTCTGAAGTCCATGTTAAGCACCGTGAATATTCACCACCACGGTAAAAAGCACCACTTCTGACCACTGCCACTTAGACCACATACCATGGACTGAAGTCTAGTCAGCTCTGGATCTCAGGGTCACATGAGCTGCACGTCAGTAAAACATCTAAGAGTATATCTTTTTTCTACCATTTCAGATGTCAATTTATTAAAAAAAGCCCAGACAAATAAAACCAATCATAAATCAACCTACACAAAAACTTTTCTCCAAGTCCTAATTGCAATCTCTCTAAAATGGATGCATCCAAAATTTTATGCCCAGGAAGAGTGAAGGGGGTATTTTGTACATTTCCTAATTTCTGTGATTCTTCAAGAAAGACAGCTTAAAGAATGAAGCAATGGAGCCAGAACTCCTGTCTCCCAAGCATAATCATAATGGATAAAGGCAGTGCATTCACAGGGCCCCAACAGGTACCCAGTGCCACCCACACTGCTCAGCAGGAACAGAAGGATGCTGTGCAATTGGAATGTTACCAAGGAAGCACTTTTGGCTTTTATTTCTTTGCCAGGACATAAAGCTCCTTGATCTCAAGCACATCCCTCAATTTTATCCTCAACTGAAACAGGCCACTGAAACACTGGTAAGTCAAGTTCAACTGAACAAAAAGGACCTTGCTACAGAGAAGTCTCAAGATGAAAAGCTGACAGTAAATACATAGGAGGCTAGCAGCTTTTGAGTTAAAAATGTGCACAGCTATTTAACACTTAAGAAGCAGCTAACTTCTGAATTAAGAACCAATAATAACACTAAAAACTTCCATATGAACAACGGATCTCTTACTGCAGGTAAACCTGCAACCTCACAGATCACCGTAGATGGCAACATCAAAAAATATCAGAAGCCACAACAGCTCCTATATACTGCTTAACAATTGTCTAGAATTGTATGGAATTTAAAGCCTAAGAAAACATTACAGACTTCTCATACTGAAGTTAAATAAAAAAAAATTACAGAATTACAGTATTCTGGTAAACCTAAATAATTCTGTGTACAGGAAGATAATGCAGTTAGACAGCAAAGAACCACACAAAAGTCCTAAAGCTGTATGGGTTAAATCACTGTCTGCAGTCCTGGATTAAAAGGCTAATATTTAGTTTTTAATCAATCCTCCAATGCAAATGTGAAAGCCACTCATACACTGGCATTGAAAAATCCTTTTGAAAGGCTTTCTGTTCTGTTGGGTTGGAGGTTCAAATCACAGCTGAAAATGTAAATGTGATCCATTCATCAGTATTCAACAGAGCAGGGCAAAGATGTTGTATTCTAACACTGATCTACAGTGAGTTGAGGAAGAAATGGCCTTTTTTGTCAAATTAAGTTTTCTGTCTTGAAGAATCCTAATTTGTCCTAATCTTTCCAACCCCAGGGGTAGCAAGACAGCTCCCTAGAAACACTACATAATGACTTTGATTTCACAGTGTCAGCGATAACGTTTCAAACACAAAACCAGTTTTACACTTTCTTGGTAAAACGGTCGTGCCTGCACATTTCCCAAAACTGATCTCAGGAGAAGAAACAGAACTTACTCTGTTATTGAAATACCTCATTATGGCTGCAAATAAAGCAGCTAAACTTAGACAGCATTAGCTGATATGCTTGGAAACTAAATGCTTTTGGAAAACATACTGCTTTATCTGCATCCTCAAGGACATTGTTCCTCTGAAGCTTTCACAAAAAACCCTCCTCAGAAACATAACCATAACAAGCTTTCTTCTCCTACAATATCCCGGAGAGACATTGTAAAAAATTCCTGGATTAGGAAAAACAAGTATGGAATGACAATAATGGAAGGTAAAGCCATATCATTATGGCTTAGTGAAGAGATACACAGAGCAAAATTAATGCACAGTACACAAAGCCTGGAAGCAGTGTGCTATAGAATATATAGAATTTTCTACATTAGAAAGGATTATAAATGTTGATTTGAAGACACAGCAGAACTGCTCTTTTACCAACTGCAGCAATACAGTTTACTTCAATATTGGGATAGGTTGCCCTTTCAAATTGTCTGCATTTATGGGCAGTTCAGCTGGTATTTACATTCCAACTGCTTGTGTTCAGAACAAGCAGCTCGGTCAACATCCTGTTTCCCCAGCTGAGTAGCCCAGAGATGGGGTCACCAATGCAGGCAGATAAACACAACTGAACTTAAGATCTTAAAAGAATCAAGGTAGCTTGAGTATTCATTAGTCAAGTAGGTCCCAGAGCAGACAGCAGGAAAAGGAATTTAAAAATTGTACATCAAATGTTAATACTTCTTAATATTAGGAATAATTCATATTTATAATTAAGGATCTACAGTGAGAAGATCAGCTGAGCCACTCACTTCAGTGTTAGTTCCAACTACTGGAGACCAGAAACATCACAAAAGTAGCAGCTCCTCGAGGCAACCCCACCATCTACCCTACTCTGCTGAGTTCTATGAGGAAAGTTAATATTTTTTAAATTATTATTACTTTTAATACAAATCTGTAGGGCAATGGAATTTCCACTGGGAAGACAATAAATCAATGGCAATGTGGAAACTACATACATTTCCAGGAGTTTCTTAACTGTGTTCATAGTACAGCCTGATCTGAGATACTAATTTTTTAATAGTGCAATACATCAGGAATGGAATTTTTGCTTTCATGCCATCCATGAAATCACACTGCTGAATTTACAAGCCATCATGCTGTTCTCTTTGAAAGTTCCTCCTTTTGCTGTGCACATCTACAAGTTCCTCCAGAGCACTGTCATCTAGCCCAATTTAGCAGATCATGTAAAGAGAATAATGGATTTTCAAAGAGGTTCCAAGAGTTAGTGATCAATTGCAGCAATCTGGAATCTACAGCACCAGGAAAAACAGGGCAATGGTACAAACATTACTGTATGGTCACAGACCAGCCAAAAAGCCACTTCCATTTTGCAAGTATGGAAAGTTCCCTATTATAGTAGAGCTGAAGACAAAAGTCTAAGTGGTCCTGCTGATTTACATTGCTGTAGATGTTCTAAGCTGTGAAAAAGAAATTCTTCTCACATTGTTTTGATGCATTTCATGGTTACCAGCAGGCTGATAAATAGAAATGTTACTTCCTCTACAACCTACATTTGGGCTGAGGAGCACATTGTTGCATCTAACACAGATCATCAGTGCCTGCCTCCTCTGTCATTAATTCATCCATCAGACACAATCAGGCCCCTATCAAAGTCTCCAAACACTGAGGTGTCAAACCTTTAAGATTTAGAGGCAAGAATACACAAGAGAATGAAAGATTATGTGCAGTGTTTGAATGTGGAGTCAGGTTAATGCCTCAGTCAGCAAACAAACCATTGGTTTGCACAGAGCAAGAGAACAGGGTTATTAGCACAGCAGATGCTTATTACAGATGGGATGTAGAAATGGGCTGAATTAAGGCTGAAAACACAGCACAAGCCGTGATTAAACTTAAGGAGAACAAAGCACCAAAGCCTGTTTATTCAAAGCCAGTCTACACTTGTGTTGAGACAAAACACTCAAGCTATGTTTTTTACCCCAGAGTTAAAAGGTAATAGGGAATCAAAGCAGTATAAACTCTTAGCAAGAATTCCAAGATGATCATGATCACTTTAAATTCAGCATCAAAACAGTTTATCATGAGAAACAGGGCAAGGTGAAGCAAGGAAAGTGACTTCTTCATAATTTCACCTATTTAAGGCTCAAGTTTACCAGAGAACAGAGAAATACATTATTCCTCCAATGATTTCAATGTTTCTGTTTGAATATTTGCAACCATTTTTGGAAGCAGGGCTCTTCCTGTAAGTGCAGGAAATCTGCTTACACAGAGACAAGGAGAAACAGCAAGAGCTCTACACCAGCAGATGTTCACATACAAAGGAGGCCAGGCTCAAAGTGGCTGGCATAGAACTGCAGAAGACACAAGGCTGTTACAATGGCCATGTACTGTATCAAAATTAACATATCAAAAGAAATACTCCTTCCAAACTAAACTGTGCTCTAACTGTCCACAGGCTCTAACACAAAAAAGTGGAAGTTGTCCTGAATGAAGTAAATCCTCCCTTTTTGATATCACGTAGGTTTTGCTGTTGTTTTCACAGTTAAAAAAAAGTAATGAAAAGAGATCTGCTATAACCACCAAGTACCAGGAAAAAAAAAAGAAATTCCTTATTAAAAACCTTAATTTTTGGCAAAATGTCACGGTGTAGATCATTGATCCTAAACATCTCTTTGGTGCTTCAGCATAAGCCACTCCAGAAGTGCACATCAGGAACAAACAAATGCAACTTGGAATATCCATTGGTTTTAAAAAATACATGCATATGCTAAATTAAATAACAAATGGGTGGATCCAGCTTGTTCCACTTCAGTTCTTACCTCTGTCTAGGAACTATGAAAAGTGCTCGTACCAGTTTTCTTCTGTTGGCTTTTGTATTCATATTCATGCAAAAATCCATTGCTGCCTATAAAGAGAAAAATTAATGCAATACTTCACTTTAATGCAGAGGGTTTTAATGAAAGCAACAGAAAATTGTTTTAAAACATGGCTTTTACAGAGCTATTCCTACTACATGCAGCTGCTTTAAAAATAACCATAAAGAAAAATCTTCAGTTTTGGCTGGAACTGACATAGTTAGAAAACATGTCCACTGAGAGGAATACAGACTGATTAAAAATTAATCCAGCTCCAAAGCTTCCAATCTTTATTTCTTATCTATCTGATCTTGCTTTATGGCTTTTAAGAGCGGAAAAAAATAAAACTATGACTGTACCTTGTCTATGAGGTCTCTGTTGACACAATTCGGAAGCTGCTGAAGAAAAGCATCTACTATGAGTTTTAAATGAGATCCAGTACTGGCTTCTTCATCCTCTTGTTCTAACAGAGAGAAGCAAACAAGCAGCACACATCTTTAAGCTATAAGATAAAATCATTTATGAATATATTCCCCGAAGAGAGCATTTGTAATGTTTAGTTGTTAAGTATTCATCGACATATTATTAAAACTAATATAAAACTACTGACATCAACTATGAAGATCTCACCAGACCAAAACCCCTACTGTTATCTTCTAACTGCAAAACTTGTGGTATGCTCCAGAAATTTTCCAGACTCTCCTCTATGAATTTGGCCCAAAATACCTGATTTTGCTTTTCCCATTATTTGGTACCACTGAAAGAAACCTTTGAATTAGTAAAAAAATTCTTAAGAAACACAGTGCTGCTGTTTCCCCTAGTAAAACTAACATAGCTACGTTTTTAGAGGTGCCATTTGCAGCCCTTTACACATAATTAAAGGTTAGAATTGTTAAATCATGCTATGTAAAACTGTAACATAAGACAAGTCTTTACCAATTAAAAAGACAGAAGGGCAGAGCTGAATCTTAGATTTCAAGAAAAGTTAAAACAGAAAATATTTTATTAGCACCCTAAGCACATTTGATGAGAAAAGTCATCTATGCACTGAAGTCTACATTCCTCTTTGTGTCACTTTTCAGGCCTTTACATTTGCTTAGTTTTTAAAAGCTGTGTGAAAGAATCAGTAACTTTCACTACATAAACATCTTTAAAATAATTTTCACTTGCATCTGAATGACTTGTTACAGAAACATTCACCACAATCCTAGCAGTTTCTAGCAACTAGTTTCATAAACAAATAAATAAATTCCCCTGAATGCACTCAGCAACCCACAAACTAAAACAATCATGTTCAAAAAAACAAATCAGGAAGAAAACGAATTTTTAAAACCAATTCTTTTTACCTTGCTCATCAAGAAGCTTCTTTGTAAGATCTTCTGCCTCATCTCCGCAGTCTAACTCCAGTGCATCATCATTAATATCCAGGTTCTCCAGCTCCAATTCCAGATCCTCGTTCCCACCTGCTTCCTTATTATCTTTGGTATCTTTTGAATCTGTTTACAAGTTAAGTAGAAATACCACATAAATACTAATAAATTGTTAAATATATACAGTCATGATTAGAATACAGGAAGGTTAATGCTGCTAAACCTACATCTCTTTAGTGTCTTAATGGAAAATGTTTTACACAGACGAAGAAAAAAAAGGAAAAAGCAGAACAGGAGGAAGGTGTTGATGAAATAACATGCTATATAAAAGGTCAAATAAAAATTATTAGTTTCCTTGAAAACAATATCTGAATCTAATAAAGATTCAGAAAAGAATAGTTAATATTTCTCTTGGACCACGACACTGGTCCAACACTGAGCACTTTTCCAAGAGCTTACTACCTACAGAATTTCACTGTTCTTTCAGGCCTCCTTCCAATCGCATTTTCAGACTATGCTTCATTTTAAAAAATTAAATTTCAAGGCAGATAACATTATTAAAATTCTAAAATTTTTCAAAGCAAAGTGTGACAACTTCTAAACACTGCACACATCATACAGAAATATAGACTCACAAACAAGTAACATGTTTAGAATCACAGACAAAATTAGTCTGGAATGGACTTTGGTGATATCTTCAGTTCAACCTTTTGGTCAAAGTGGATGAACACCATTCACACCAGATTTCTTAGGTATTTTTCCAGTTGTTTTAAAATATTAAGACAGAAATTCCAGTCTCCCTGGGCAAGCTGCTCCAATATCTAAAGATCCTTACAGGGAAATTTCAGAATTATCCAAAATCCATCTTCTCTCACACTTTGAGCCAGGGATGGTGACTTTTTATCCCATTGTACCTGAAGTCTGCACATGCCTGGTTGTGAACTGAGGGCTGTGTCAGAAGCGAGGAACCACCCAGGTCTTTTAAGCTAGTGAAATTTTATGCTGACAAAGTCACCTACCATTAATAACTTAATAAGAAAGTAACAGTGAAAAAAACCCCAAACACTAACATCTGCAAAAAAGGGAAAACTCTTCCCCTTTCTCACAGAAAAGTTTGTATTTACTCACACTGGTTGACCTCCAATTACTTGAAATTTACAATTCTAACAGTATTAAAAGGCATTTACTTTTTTTCTTCCTTAATAACCAGATATAATCCCTACCCCACCTAGTTTATTCCCTAAAAATTCATCCAAACCGGTGTACTGTCCTGATTACCACAAATTATTTCATTACAGACTCATTACTTCCATCAAGTTTGTTTATCTGTTGGACAAAACATGTTAAAGAAAATACTCATCTAAACATCCTACCTCTTGATTCATCTTTGCTGGAATCCTTGCTCTGGGAATATTTTTCATTATCTTTAAACAAAATTGCTGGCACAAAAGCCTTCAAGTCAATGAGATTCTCATAGAAGTTTCTAGCATCTTCATCTTCCCAGATACCCCCCTCCAGGTCATATTCTCCAGGCTTTCCTGGTGTGAAAATATCAATACCAGGTCCATGTTCTGCAAAAACAGTGAAACCGTAAGAAAATTATTTACACAAATGTACAATCTTCTATGGGGAAGCATCTTAGAGACTAAGAGTCCTTTTAGGAAAGTGTTAAACTATTTATTACTATCTCTGTTTTCACTTAAATATTGCAATACATACTTTAAAGTGTTTTTAACAATTCAATATTAGTATTAGACATATCAAGAAATTATTTTAAAATTGTAAATTTCATTTTGATTAAAAATACAGAATCAGAGAGGAAGTCAAATCAAGTAAAACTAAGCAGCACATTATGTGGTATTACAAAGGAAAGTTACAACAGACTTTAATAACATTAGAAGTAATCACTTTGAGTATGATGAACTGTACCCCATTGAGTTTTAAGAATGAAGTTTAAAAAGAACAATTTAAAATTTAGAGGCACTCAAGAAAAACAGCTTTTTTAAGTTCAAGATCATTTAAGGCAAAAGATACTCACGATTTCAATAACATCTCCACAAATCTCCAAGTTCAGATTTAAAGGCACTGAAAGCTGCACTTCAGCTCAGGAGGCCAGACAGCCACACCTACTGACTTACCTGGCTTAACAGTATGTTCTTGCCCATAACATTATGACCCAAAATAGACTTCAAATGTATTTTTTAACAGTATCAGCTTTTAAAACTCTAACAGTTTTTAAATACTAAAAACTGCATAATATTAAATGAGAAGGATCAGGTTAAAAACATTTTTAATTTTCCATTTATTACTCTATTACCAGCAACAAACCTAAAGAGATATTACTTAGATTACCATAACTATACAGAATATACAATAGTTATGGTTACATATTAGGCATAATTACTTTAATTTTTAAAAAATAGATGTATTATTCATTAGCTGATATCCTTCAGGGGGAAAGGCTGAAAGAAATGGAACCAGCAGAAAGAACACATTGGTAAGAGGGTTTCGTTAGTTTTCCCACCACATCCAAGCCAAGCCCACAGTTCTGCTGTCCCCCTTCAGAATCTGGCTTACCCTCGGGTGTTGGTTTCTCTTGGGGGAGGTCAGGCATGTTCTCATCCAAAAGATCAGCCAGAGACTGAGAATTGGCCAACAGCTTCTGATACGACATTGCAAATTCCTCATATTGCTTGTGTCGATCTTCACTCAGCTCTCCTTTGGAGTGGAGAATGCGTCTACAAAAATCAAACTTACAGTAAGACCACCTTTTTCCTTAAAATATATTTGAGCTATGCTGAACCATTATGAATTTCTCTGAGCAAAGCTAACCTGCCCTCTTTGAGGGAACTGTAAGAATTCTAGTTTAGACTGCAACAGCAAAGATTTAAGTGACACTATTATTTTTCCAAACCACATTGAATTTCCAACTTCAATCCCACTGAAGACAGTACAGGCACAGAAGCTCCAGCTTCCAAGTCCAAAGAGAAAGGCCCACTTACTCTTTGCCACGATTAGGCTGTAACAGTACTAAAAAGACTTGCATAGTAAAATAAAACATTCAACTAAGATGAAAGCTGGACCAAAGTTGCTTTGCACCTGTAACAATCCATTACCATATTGTTTAAATTATTACATGAGCTATTATCACCAGGAGGGTCAAAAAAATTGCAAGCAGCCCACTGACTTTCCAACAAACCAAGTTATTTCAAGGCTATCGGTCCAAATTATGAGCAGTTACATTTGTTTCTTCAGCTGCTCTTTATTTTCTTTTACAAAACTACTCATGCTTATTTTAAGTAATAATTTTTAAAATTGAACCTGTTGTCAAAAGTAACTTGCATTTGGAGGAACCTAATCACTGCTTACAAGTGCTGGAACCACTGACCAGGCATCCTGCACTGAGATGAAAGCATCAGAAGCCTGAAAAAAGGTGCAAATGCCACAATTTCCAAAACAAGTTGTATCACTACATTATCATCTGTAGGATCCCATTACCATTAGGCTTTCAGTATGCAATAGGCATACAGTCACAGTCTTGCCAAAAGACACAAGCATTTTGTGGCATAAGAACTCTGAAATAGTTTAGGCAATGTAAGTTGAGGGATATCAGCCTTCTTGTTCCAGGTTAACTGCAAAACAAGTCATCTTTGCACACATTCACAGGGTGAGTAACAAGATCCCTTATGCCTGCTAAGAACCAGAAGTGGACACAGGTGTCTGGCTAGAGGGCAAGAAGCACTAATGCTGGCAAAAGTTCTATTTCTCTGACAAAACACAGTTATTTAACATGTATTGCCTACTCCTGCAAAGTACAGCAAAGAAGAACTAACAAATTAAATAACCACTGACAATTTGTGAAGTGCAGTAGTTCAGTGTGGATTCAGGAAACACATTAAGTGTCAATTCACAGCTTTTCCATGGAGACCACTGTCCATTGCACACATATTTTAAACTTAAAATACACCAGAAGCTTTATAAACATGAGCATTGAAGCCTTGTGCTACTATAAAAAACAAAAAAAGCAAAGTGCTGTAACAATAGTACAAGACTTTCAGTTCTCAATTTCAGTTCCAAGAAGACAAGTGTTAACAAATTCAAAGAAGCTAAAGCAAATGAAGCAAACTTCAAAAAGCACAGTTCACCTCTGAATACCATTACAAGTACAGCACACAGTACTTGTCTTACTTTGTCTCTTCAAAGCACCACAAAGCAAGTTCAGCAAACCTTTAGAAAAAATAAGTTTCTTCTACAGCTAACACTTATTTTTGAAAACTCTCTCTAGAATTTGGGCATCAAGTTGTCTCCTTCCAATGACACAGCCTGACAAGTTTTGTTGTGCCCTCAGCTGTGTAACCAAATGACCACCAGGTTCTATGTTATGTCTATATTAAAGTCACAGCATAACCAAAGGTATTTTTCCTAATTATCCACTTAACCAGCAATGCTTCAGTCTGCTTTAATTTTACCTAAATGATTCCACAGGTAACACAGCACTAAAGCACTGTTAATTTAGCGTAGTAATTTTCAATTAATTCAACCAATTTGTAAGGCTTGAATCATTTCACAGTCACTCCCCTGACACAGATAAATTGACGAGTTATTTACCTGACAAAATGTCATAACCTAAACATATGACACAGTTGATGCACAAAAGGAAAAGTTCACTTCCTATTCACTTCAATGATTCTGGAATAACAGTGTGAATAAAAACTACAGCAAAACTGATCAGATTTTTAATACACAGAGAACTGTTTTAACCAATAAAATAATTGGTTGGTTTTTTAAAACAAAAAAAACCCAAACCAACCCAACCAAACAAAAACACCCAAAAAACTTGCCACCCACATAAAAAAAAAAAAAATTCAAAAGCAAGTAAGGAGCCAACTACACAATCACCTTCCCAAAATCCAGAGTTTAGGAAGATTTCTATAGTACTCATAGACTTCTTACTAAGCAAATTTCTGTCTTGTGCTCCTCATGCCTTACACTTCCATGGGAGGCAAACGCCAAGAATCTGTTACAGATGTTGAGAAACAAATAAAATTTGGTAGGAAAGTTTTTTGATGTCTTATTTAATAAAACTTATTCCTCAACTTTTATTAAGGAGTTCAAACGAGCACCCTAAAGTTCAGAGAGAGAAATAACACAGTTCTCTTAATCCACAGTTCTTCACATTCCTTCCCCAAAACAAAGCTTTGCACCCAGGTTCACAGGGATAATTCAGATGACGAGGTGCTCAAAGAGGTCCCTCATCTGCCCTCATCTGATCTACTCAAAGCAGGCTCAGGGATGAGGTCAGACCAGGCTGCTCAGGCTCTGTCCAGTCATTTTTATCCAGTTGTACAAGTAAATATTAAAGTATATTTCTCTCTCCCAGATCACTTACATTCTTTCTTCTTCTTGGTTTCTAGACATATTTTATACCTCTAAGAAACTTTTTTTACTCTATTTTCTATCATACAGGCTTTCTAACACCCACTCATTGAAACACCAGCCAGAACCAATGTGCCCAGAACCAGTGGTAACTGTGAAAGTATAAAGGCTCATATTCACTCACTTTGAAAAAATTACACCTAAGTCAGTAACGCACTTTAAACTAGCAAGGTACTTGCAGAAAAAACAGTACCTCAAAAGTCAGTTTATGATCCTGTGAAATTCAACACTTGGCTGAGACCAGATAGGACTGCAGCACAAAACCCATCAGCACAAAGGATCCTTGCTTTGGAAACATAAAAATTTAATACGTTCCAAGCATACGTCTGGTTCTGGATGGATGTCCAGCCTTTTAGCTGAAATATGTGTCTATACACAGTAACGTGTTCGTTTCTATGTGACTGGAATGCTTCCAGAAGGAATTAAGAATGACTGTTTTAAGACCAACATTTGGGTTTAGGCTGGCTCCAATAATGAGAATTCAGGATGCTTTAAAGACAACAATTATTAAACAACGTGAACATGGCAGAAATAAAATTATTCACATCTCAAGGTCTGCATATTCACACCCTGCAATATTAGTACTACATACAGATATTTAAGAGGACTTTTATCAAATTATCTACACCCTCCAACATTTTAATACCTTTATTTAATATATAGTTGTCCACCTTGAAGTGTAACAGATACCTTGTTAATTTAACCTATTTTTTTCCTTCATGCTGGTACAATAAAAAAAGTAAACAAGCCAAAGCAATTGTGGCATATGCTTCGTTAGATACATGTGGGTGAAAAGGGAGAAATCAGATTGTGCCAACTGGAAAAGGACAGTACCAGCTGGGAAAGCAGCATTGCTCTCATGCTGATAAGGAAACAGCACCAAACAGAGTAAAGAGAATTACAGCTAAAGGTCAACCTCCCTTTTCTTTAAAAGATATTCTGAGTCTGTTTGGCCTCTGCTTTTTAAGTATTCAGAACAAATTTAGAACTTTTTTTAGAAACACTGCAGAACATACTTATCTTCTACACACTGCTAACAGACTTTGTTTATAAATACCACAACAAATCTAGGCATTTCATAAATAAACTATTTTTTATTCATAAGGAAAAAACAACATTCAATTGTCACCTGTTTTGTCTTTCAATATTTTGTAGCTCCCTGTGGTCCCTTTTCAGGTGTTTGGTCAAAGATGTAAAGTATTCCTTCAACAAATTCTGGAAGGGCTGTTGTTTCTCTGGGCTAATTATCTCACTAGGAGGAAAGCTCAAGTTAAACTTCTCTGCAACAGTTTTTACTTTCCTTGGTACCAAACCAGCAATGTCATCTCCACAGTGCCGACAAAAGCTGATAACCACAGAAACATGAGTGTGGGATTCTCGATCAGCATTAATAATATTTTTAAGCTGCTCATAGATTAAAGACAAACCTTCCTTGTCAGTGAAAATCCCAACTATCGTCAGTTCTGCAATGAAACGCAAATCAGTTCTTAACTTGGTAATGTTGGGAGTCTTCTCTTCTTTCCTTGCTTCAAAATGTTTTTTCCAAGCCTGCAGTAACGAAGGAGCAAAGTCAGCGTATCGCTGGTGAAAGAGGGAACACAAGTGCACAGCGCAGTTCACGTCTGATATTTTCAGTTTGGCCTCCACAATAGAAGCTACTGCTTCTGCAATGTATTTGCTTAAATTCAGGCTATTAAAGTCATGGGACAAGGAGTCCCTTTGTTGCTCTGTAATGGTTTTTAGCTTCTTAACAAAAGCCGTGTTCTTCTTCAGACTGGAGTCCAGTCTGCTGAAGAAGTTTTCCTCAGGACGACTCTCTGGTGCGCTCTGGTTTTTGCTGCGGAGCTCCTTTCTTGCCTGATGGCGCTCCCAAGCCTCCTGATGGAGCTGATGTGCTTCCTCTTTCTCCCTACGAGACACAAAAATTAGTCATTTTTGTTATGGAGCCTACCTCTCAGGGTATCAGTTCAAAGGAAAAAAGGTCACAGTTGGAAAACCTTCAGCAGTTCTAACAAAATTTCCCCTTACTCTTTCCTTAAATATTTACCAAGCTAATCCTAGAAAGCTAAAAGCATCTGCTTCAGAAACTGTTTAATTTTTGTGCTGCAAAGGGCAAGTACTACTTGTTACAGAACAAAATTTCTCAAATATTTCTATGCAGAAGATATTAGTCCCAACAGACTTCGAAAATATAAACATAAAACTCCATTTACTACAGATGGAGATGAAATTCTTAGATGAGGACAACAGCTTTTCAACAGGTTACTGTATTCCACAGTTAAGAAAAATCTTTTATTGCCAGACTACTGAAATTACACAGAAAATTTGGAATAGGTGAAATATATCTGTCCCAGCTAGAATTTGGCTGTGACAGTACCTCAGTCTTAAAAATGAAATATTTCAGACCTAAGGATGGCCAGAATCTTAGCTTTATTGGTCTAAAGATGCCACCTTCAACACTGTAGTACCTTTGGATAACATACTAAGAAACACGGTCTTGGTAACATCACATGTTAAAGTGCCAGGTTACATTCTGAGTTTGCCATCAGGTATCAATTGTCTGTGATTGATTAAAGAAACGACAGTAATTTCTCACAACAGATTTTCTCCTGTTATGGTCTGTAGACCTGTTAAGAGTCTGTATTCCCAATTTTTTGACACTAACACCTCATCTTAAATGCACCTGTGCTTCCTTATAGTTCTGGTTTGGGCTGGGACAGAGTTAATTTTCTTCAGAGTATTCTGTGTGGGGCTGTGTTTTGGATTTGTGCTGGAATCAGTGCTGATAACACTGGGGTGTTTTCATTATTACTGGGCTGCGCTTACACAAGGTCAAAGCCTTTTCTGCTCCTCACACCACCTCACCAACAAGGAGTCTGGGGGTGCACAAGGAGCTGGAAGGGAACACAGCCAGGACAGCTGACCCCAACTGACCCAAGGATACTCCAGATCATATGACATCATGGTGACCATATAAATCCGGGGGAAGAAGGAAAGAGAGGGATTGTAGGAGTGATGGCGTTTGTCTTCCCAAGTCACTGTAACATTTCACAGAGCCCTGCTGTCCTGGGGATTGCAGGGGAAGTGGGGCATGAATTCCTTGTCTTGGTTTGCTTGCCTGCACAGCTTCTGCTTTACCCACTAGACTGTCTTTCTGTCAAACCATGAGTTTTCTCACTTTTACTCTTCTGATTCTCTCCCCCATCCTGTTGAGGGGAGGGAGTGGCTGTGTGAGACTGATGCTGGCTGGGGCTAAATCACAACATTTACTCAAGCATAACTGTGCTCTCCATGGTCATCACATGCAGAACACTATCAAACCCCCACAAAAGAGAACCACGTAACAGAGGTTACAAATGAAAACTCAAAACCTCTCAGAAGTCGTAAGGCACAATCAGACAGCCACATAAAATTGATAACGCTACATGCAACTTATCAAAAGTAACTCAAAACAGTTTATCTTTTGTAACTCTGACCACAATCCTGATAGCAGAACTCCAGCATTTGGCACAATTAAACCTTTAAAACACAACTTACTTCAGTTGAGCAGCTTCTTCTTCTTGTTTCTTTTTTTCTTCCTCCTCTTGTTTCTTTTTCTCCTCTTCTTCGAGTTTCTTTTTTTCTTCTTCTTCTTTCTTCTTTTGCTCCTCTTCTGCCTTTACTTTATCCTCTTCTTTTTTCTTCCGCTCCTTGTCTTCCTTCTTTCTTTTATCCTCTTCCA
Organism: Edolisoma coerulescens; assembly: GCA_013397115.1. Lineage (NCBI taxonomy): Eukaryota > Metazoa > Chordata > Aves > Passeriformes > Campephagidae > Edolisoma > Edolisoma coerulescens. The sequence goes on from VWZW01005028.1 coordinate 127,408, forward strand.
TTTTTTTCTTTTTATCTTCAGGAACCTTTAAAGTCTCTCTCTTCATGCCAACCTTGACATCTTCTTTTGGCTTCTCCCTGGTGCTCACTGGTCGCCTTTCACTAAATTCTTTTTCTTTATTATTTAACTGAGATTCTTTTTCTTCCATATTTGCTGGCTTTTTGCGCTCAGCTGGCATTGTGTTACCCAGGCAAACCTGCAGAACCACAGGAAAATAAATACTTTTAAATCGCTGTTGATATTTTAGTCATTTTTCACAGCCCACTCATAATCACTTAACTCACAAGTGCGTGACTGATCAGAATAAAGGTTTAAGTTTTCTTTGAACTAAGGAAAGGACCTGTCAGGTAAAAACGAATCATTTTGTATGCATGTTGTTCTGCAAAGTTGTCTTCAGCATGAATTGTGAAATAAAAGCATCTTGAAGTTTCTACAACCCAAGGAATATAAGATCTTGAACATAAACCAGTCCATCTGAAAAAAAAAAAAAAATTCAAGACTGAGGAAAACAAACTACCCCAGACTTAAAAATAAGTACATGCTTGATATATCAGCATGCACTTGCACCTCATTGACCTTTCTACACATCTCCTAATACTCCCCCTTCCACTACCACTACTTAGGATCACAGGAGAATGCAGGTTAGATGGGACCTCAAGTAATTTCAGCCTCCTGCTCAAAGCAGGGTCAGCAATGAGTCCAGACAAGACTGTCCAGGTTCCAGTCTTGAAAAGTGTCAAGGAAAGAAACTGCACAACCCCTCCAGCCAACCTGCTCCAATGTGTGGTTATCCTCACTGTGAAAAGGCATCAATTCACTTCCTTCTTTCCTCACCCCTCCCCAGATTTCCCCAGCATCTCCAGCACTCAGCACAAGCAGCAGCTGAAGAGCGAGCAGTGCTGACTAAGCTGCATGCACAAACCTCCCTGCCAGCAGAGCAAACGGAAATAACATCAAAAAGGCTGCAATTATCAAGACTTAACAAAGGCTAGAATTCCTCCCTCCTTCTACAGAACCAACATTTTTTGGGAGCTTTGGGGTTTCCAGCCCTCTAACCTTTGGTATCATTTGGCTAAGGACACAAAAGGTAACACACAGTGAACACAAAAGGGTAAAATCACAGGACAATTTTGATTAGGAGGAAACTGTGATGAGCACCTATAGTTCTGCCTCCCGCCCCAAGAAGATCCAATCAGATCAGAGGCTTGGCTAAGGCTTTAGGATCTCCAAGAACAAAGAAGTTCAAAGTGTGCCTCTGGGCACACGGAGAAAAAGCTTTTCCTAATACCAACCTGGAAATTGCCATGTCCATACTGTGTTTGTTTCTTTTCATCCTGTCCCTGCACAGCTTTGAGAAGAACCCAGCTTCATCTTCTCTATGCTCTCCCATTAGGTTGTTTTAAGACAGTGATAAGATTTCCCCCTCTCTTCTTACAGATCAAGAACCCAGTTCTCTCCGTTTTTCTTCAGATATCATGTCCTCCAGCCTCCCTGTGTTCTTGGTGATCTTCCAGTAGACTTATTTCAGTGTGTCAATGCCTTTCTTGGGAACAGAGAATCCACATCTGGATGTGGTAAGTACTGAACAAAGGGGGAAGACTCACCTTCTTCAGCCTTATGGTTAACTCCTGGTACTCCAGCCTAGAATGCAAAGGCATTCTGCTGACTCATGTCAGGGTCAGATGGGCCAGGGAGGACCACAAGAGGCAGTTAGAACCACCTAGGCTTTATTTACTTCAGGCTAAATTAATTTCTTAAAACCAAAAGTAATTTTCACACATTTACATGCTTCAAATTAAATGCATATATAGGTGGGACTGATAGGACACCATTGCATGTGATGCCTTCGGAAGAGCCATCACTTTGTTTTTATTAGTAACACCAGTTTCATTCCCAATGGCCACCCCTACTTTTGCCTTTCTAACATTTTACTCTGGATGATGAAAACATGCTAGATTCACCAATTCCCTGCATCTACTCAGAGTGGATAATGAGACACTCACATTCCAATCTAACATAGAGTGCTTCTGGTATCAATTTTAACTATTTTGAAATATGTTTATAAATAAGACTTCACAATAAAGAAGATATGTTTTTAAATAAGCACTGCACATTCGCTCTGCCATCTCCCAAACAATAAAATGCCAGATTCATATACTGTCTATCCCACCCAGATGAAACTCTGTATTACAATATTTAAGGTGCTTGTCCAGGGCTTCTGAAGGAAAAATGGTTTGCAGAAATTTACAGTATCAGTAATCAAGTATGTGCAGGGACAACTAACAAGGGGGAACCTACTCAGGACTTGGCCTCTGGCAGCAACTGGCAACAGCACCAAGAGAGAAACGTCTCCGACACTGATTTATGGAAATCAAATCAGCATTGCTTAAACAAGCAGTAGCAAATCTGGCTCCCTAATGCAGGTCTGCAACTATAAGATTTCAGATCTCAAGATCTCAGAACTACTTGAATGCCAAAAACACTGATCTTAAAACAATATTATTATGAAATCCGTACTTAACCGAAGAGGGAAGGGGTTGCCTATGTTTAAAGAAATGCTGGAACAGCATGTCACAATTCAAATACTCCGAACAAAATATCCAGCTACACATGTAACTTTCAACAACATGGTCATTTACCACAGTCATTATGGTACTTGACCTCTTACTAAATTTAGGAAATCAGAATTCTGTTTTAAAGATGTTTCTGATGTTTGCTTGTATAAAAACAAACCAGAGAAGATGGGATAAAAAGAAAAGGGATGGAGCATAAATGGGCACATTATGGTTTTGACCACAAGGCAGTATTATCCACTTTTTGCCAGTGAACATTGGTGACCAAAAGACCCCAAAATCTCGTTTTACAATAGGTTTTTGTTCTGTATTCCAGAACAGGTATGTTACAATACTCCTCATTACCTGCTACGTGTACAGCTCCTTATCTCCCAAACCTTTCCGATGGCTCTGCCAGCTGGTTTGTGCCGACACCAAACGCCCGAGGGCAGGAGGAGGCGGTGCGGCCGCTGCCTCCAAGCTCCACACGGGCTGAGCCGGCGTGGAGCTCCACACGGGCTGAGCCGGCGTGGAGCTCCACACGGGCTGAGCTCTGAGCCGGCACAGAGCCTTTGTGACAGGCAGAGTAGAACTGTCCCACAAGCAACTTTCCCAAAAGTTGTGGGAAGCAGGGAAAACCGGAAACAGACAGCTGGCTCCCCTGGGACTCATCTCCATAGGAAATAAGAGTGAAGATGGTACGGAAACATTAAGAGAAACTTAAAGATTAAGAGAACTTCAATTTAATGCCTCACATTTACATGAATGTACTGATGAAAAGGCACAATAATGACATGAACTCCGTAAGCCAACAGCTAGGACAAACCAGCACTCACACCTGAAAATTAGGAAGGACAGAGAAAACAGAGACAAGACAAACATCCCTATGCCTTTGGACTCTTGGCAACCCATTTCTGTGGTGACACTTACATGCTTTAACATTCCTTCTTCTTAGTTTCAGCACCTACAGATAATATTTTTTCAGAGAGAACTATTTCTCCTAATTTTTCAATATTTGGCATACCTTGACTCATTTGCAGTTAAGACAATTTTTATTGTACTTAAGTTTCTACTTCTTTTTTTTCATAACAATCTTGGAATTTGAAAGAATGGTACTGGGTTCACGATACTCTGAGCTCAGAAACTTAAGAAATAGTCTTGAAGTACAGAAGTAACATTTAAAAAAAACCATCTATGTATTTACTCTTGAGGAAAGCAGAGAATAATATAAGGCATTCAGCATCACAAATCTACTCACAATTCAGAATAAAAGAATAAACATCAACACCTTGGCCCTCAAAGCAATCCTCCCAAGTCAATACAAACTGTCTATTCTCAAAGCCTGCAGTAACATGGTCCAGAATCCCCATCCTTACAAACATAAGTATGAGGGAAAGAAATACAGTTCTACTAAACTAAACATACTGACATTTTTCACTAGAAATTAAATGGATCACATAAACAGTCCTTTTTGCAGCTACTCAATTACAAAAGAGATATGGAAGATAAAGAATGTAGGCAAGATGTCCCACCTCTGACTGGCTGAAAAATCTCAAAGAGCAACAAACTCCTCCATCACTAGTTATCACACCACTAGAAGGTTCTAAGTTTCAAGAACTGAAATGCAATCAAGGTTCTCTTAATGAAAAGGGAAGGTGCATAAGAAAAATACCCAGGTCGGTGAGGAGAAAATAAACTTAGCCACAGGTTTTGGAAGATGAGACACAGCATACAGAAAAAAAACCATAATGCAGAGAGAGAGGAGTCCCCCACCCAGTAGCAGGGAAGGTTCAGAGAACCTCCTGACTTGGAAGGGACCCAGGAGGATCATCAAAGTCCAACTCCTGGCACTGCACAGGACACCCCAAGAGTCACACCGTGTACCCGAGAGCATTGTCCAAACGCTTCTTGAGTTCAGACAGGCTCGGTGCTGTGACCACTGCCCTGGGGAGCCTGTGCCAGTGCCCAACCACCCTCTGGGTGAAGAACCTTTTCCTGATATCTCACTTAAACCTCCCCTAACACAACTTCAGGCCACTGACACATCTTCTGGCCGGCCTGCCGGACAGCCGAGCACTTTTACTTTCGCTTCTATGCCTCTCGGGGAGAATGTTTTGCTGCCAGACTTGCAGGAACGCGCTTTCCACCGTGAAACAGAGGCCTATAGACAAGGCACTACACACAAAAAGACTCCTTCGCTACCACCCCAGTCGCCGCTCGCGGCTCTCCCGCAGCCCGGGCCCTTTTCCGGATGGGACCAGCAGCTCGGGAACAGCAGCTTCCTGTCCCCTCCCGGCCTCCCTCTCCCCGTGCCCTCAGGCACCGCCACCCGAGCCCTCCCAGCTCCGAGCCCTACGGCCCCTTCGCCTCCGGAATCCCCCCTCCCCGTGCCCCTCCCAGGCCCCTATGCCCTCCTCCCGCCGTCCCCGAGACCCCTTCCTCACACACGCCCCGGCACCGCCCTCCCGTCCCGTCGGTGCCCGCGGTACCTGTGCCCGGGG
>VWZW01005028.1:133070-188595 GCA_013397115.1 Edolisoma coerulescens
ATAAAACAGGGGTGACAGTGGCTGAACACCAAATTACTGCCTAAGTGGTGGTTTAATGGGCGCCCATTACTGCGCCCAGGTCTGGGCTCCTCAGCACGAGGGAGACAAGGTGCTATACAGAGGGTGCAGCGGGGGCCACAGAGACGAGGAGCGCTCTGGAGCATCTCTCACATGAGGAGAGACTGCGGGAGCTGGGCCTGTTCAGTCTGCAGAAGACTGAGAGAGGATTTCTTGAATGCATATAAATATCTCCAAGGCGGGTGCCAAGAGGATGGTGCCAGGCTGGTTGCAGTGGTGCTGAGCAACAGAACAATGGCCATACAATAAAACATAAGAGATTTCACCTCAAATGAGAAAAAACTTCTTTACACTGAGGGTGGCAAAGCACTGGGACAGGCTGCTCATGGGGTGTCCCTCTCTGGAGACATTCTAAACCCACCTGGATGTGTTCCTGTGTCACCTGCTCCAGGTGACCCTGCCTTGGCAGGGGCAGTTGGACTGGATAATCTCCAGAGTTCCCTTCCAAACACACTCATTCTGTCATTGGGTGTGTTTTCTAGTCTAAATTTGGTCTCTCTGCCCTCCTGCCCAGTCACTGTTCCCACGTGGACATCCAAGGATATTTTACAGTGGTGAATTTAGTGGCACAAAACTCCCTGATTTGTTGGAAACGCTCCCTGCCTGCACGTCTGGGCACGGCATCACCTCTTGGGCAACTCTGAAGCTGCCTAAGCTGGAAAAGGCTGGCACAGCCCAGAGCTGCAGAGTGAGAATCTGGTGTTTATTTTACATTTCGAATCCAGGTTCTGACAGAAGCTTTTTCTTTGGGTTGGGAAAGCCTTTACACCCCTCTAGGCTTAGAACAAACCTTCAGCAATATTGGACTGTGACAGCAGGCGCAGGCCTGGGTGTGCATAATGAGATTATTCAGCTGTTAAAGTCTTTTTATTCAGAGGCAAGAGTTGGCCCCAAGAGAAGACACTGTTTACTGATGCAGAGCTTTAGGTGTGTTCTGCCAACTGGTACAGGACTAGACAGGTTGGTTTTTTTTTCCAGGGAAGAGCTCTCCTCCCTGCTGTTTAACTTCATTTCTCATTTTGCAGACATGCCTAAAAATCTCTTTCTGGACAAGTTTGAAAGGATGGAGTCATGCTTGTTATTGACACAGATTATTCACATGTCCCTGCTCACAAAGATCTCATATGCTTGCCAAAATATCTTAAACTACCAAGCTGATTAAACTGATTCACTGGAGTGGAGAAGATCCATGGCACAATATAGTAAAATGGGGGAGAGAAAATCCATGTTAGTGTTGGCACTTTATTTTCCAAAGGCACCAATCCTTTGGCCTGTCAATGGGTGGCTTTGGATTACTCTTTTTAGGGGAGATCGGGTTATACTTGGGTTAAGTATCAGTGGCACTGGCATTACATCAAGAGATGTTGGCTTGTTTTCTTTTGAAGCACGATGTTGCTGCCCTTTCCAACATGAATAAAAAGCACGATCACTACGGTTTCGAAAGGAAAGCAAAAGCTCCTTCTGTGTTTATACCACACTCCCACATCTACAACGATGTTGGAGCTCCCTCTTGTAAAGGCCATGCAAGCAAATCTTGTTTTACCTTTGGTAGCTCAGAAAACTTTTCCTGCTAAAGTGCCTGTTTCATTTGTGCACACACTAATTGAGCTTTTGTACCGATTTACCAAAACCAGGTAGATGTCGTTTCCCGAATCTCAGACATAAAGCATGCCTTTTTTTTAGTTCCTTCTTCTTCCCAAATTTTTTGATATGTTTCCTCAATTACTGGCACCAGGCTTGCACACAGTATTCAAATTGTGCCAAATACTGGCCTAATGTAGAATCTGTAGGTGTCCTCTATATTTCCTTGTAGCCAAATCCAGCAAACTATCTTCTTTGCCGAGTGAGCGGATATTCACATAATTTTTTTAGACCCGTCTGATTTTTCTCATGATTTTTGTAGATTATTTATAGCCACTGTTTCCAGGAAAGGAGCTACATTTTAGTGCACATACTCTTTCAATGTGTACAAGCTTTCACCTCATCCTGTTAAAATAAATTGTGTTTGCTTATCTCCATCTTGACATTCAGCTTCAAGGTAACCTCTCTTCACCACTTAACCTCCAGCTGACAAACCTCATCAGCACTCAAGGTGTGGGCAGGTTTGGGGGGTTGATGTAACTACTAAAGTGGCAAGGGGGATAATTCCTTTAGAAATACTCCCAGTGCTCCCATTCTGCCAGGTAGTTAGACACTTACTATTTAGTATGTCCAGCCTTGGTTTTGGAGCATTTCTAGTTTTTTTAGCGAGAGCATCACGTAGTACTGAATCAGCCTCGCACAGGAGCCTTCTCCAGGACAGGCTTTGTGCCAGAAGAGCCAGGCTGGGAGAGTCACTTTGCATACGCCCTCAGCAGTGGTGTTTCTGCTGGCACAGGTACCACCTTCTCACATTTAGACATGAACCAAAGTCAACAAAACCTTTCCTTGACCTAGATATAGCTACAGCAACGCTTTTGCCACGTGTAATCATGTCCTATGCAAGGTGATTGAGCTGGCAAATCTGCAAAGTACTTTAAATCTTTATTAATTGGATTTTAATTCACATAAAAACCCCAACAAGTTGACTTGATGAGATATATATTTCATGAACACCTGCTTAGACTTTATCAAACCTTTATTAAGTGAATTTATATATACAAATATTCAATTAGTTCTCTGAGATCCACATGGTGTGACTGAAACATCTCATTGGAGAAACTGGAAAATTTTTAATGTTCAAACCTATTCCTATCAGTGCTAATTGGGAAATATTCAACTAACTCCCTATTTGATTCAAAGCAAAACCACATTGATATCTGCTGTTTGACTGGTATTTGCTTAAAAACTGTGGAAAACTATTTCATCATCCTGTGACCTGCCTGCAACATTTGTCGTTTTCCCCAAGCACTGAATGGAAATATTTAACTATATCAACCTTTTCTCCCTCTCTACTGTCAGCTTCAAAAAAATCACATAATCTTGCAGCATTATTTTCAAGGTTCCTTCATTCTAATTGAAAAAAATATTAATGTTCACAGCCACATTTCTACTACACTTTACTGTGTTGGCCACGTGTCCACTGTCCTTCTGTAGCTGTATCCTTTTGCCTTCTTTGCAGCATTACAGGTCATTTATTTTTATTTTTTTCTCCCAAATTGGGTTTTATAAATATATATAAACCCATCCATACAGGCTTCAAAGAACACAAGTGGCTCCTGTGCAAGAACTGTGAATATCATAAAATCCCAGACCTACTGGGGTGGCAGAACTGATTCAGTTCCAAAATCCAGTTCCACCTGTTCCAAAGGCAAATACCATGGTTTGATTTGGACAAAAAATACTCTTTGATTTCCTCATTGTGAAAGCAACAGGAACACAACCAAGCCTACGAAAAGGGAACTTGGCAGTACCCCAGGCCTGCATTCACACAAAGTTTACAGAATCACAGAAAAGTTGAGGTTGGAAGGGACCTTTAAAGACCATCTGGTTCCAACCCCCTGCCACGAGCAGGGACACCTTCCACTCTTCCAGTTTGCTCAGAGCTCCATCCAGCCTGTCCTTGGACACCTCCACAGATGGGGCATCCACAACTTCCCTGGGCAACCTGTTCTGGTACTTTACCAAGCTCACAGCAAAGAACATCCTCCTAACATCTAATCTAAACTTATATTGTCTTGGTTTGAAGCCATTCCTCCTTGTCCTGTCACTACATGCTCTTGTAAAAAATCCCTCTCCATCTTTTCTTGCAGACTCCCTTCAGGTACTGGAAGGCTTCAATTAGGTCACCCCAAAGCCTTCTCTTCTGCAGGCTGAACAATCCCAATTCTCTCAGCCTTTCCTCATAGGAATGGTGCTCCATCTCTCTAATCATGGTGGCCTCCTCTGGATTCACTCTAACAGGTCCGTATCCCTCCTATGCTGAGGACCCCAGAGCTGGAGGCAGCACTGCAGGTGGGGTCTCACCAGGGTAGGGTTGGAAGGGACCTCTGGAGATCATCCAGTCCAACCCCCCTGCCAAGGCGGGGTCACCTGGAGCAGGTGTCACAGGAACAGATCCAGGTGGGTTTGGAATGTATCCAAAGAGGGAGACTCCACAACATCCCTGAGCAGAGCCTGTCCCAGTGCTCGGCCACTCTCAACAAAAAGTTCTTCCTCACGTTCAGGTGGAACTTCTTAGGTTTTATTTTATGGCCATTGCTCCTGGTCCTGTCGCTGGGCACTACTGAAAAGAGTCTGGCACCAACTTCTTGGCACCCACCTTTGAGACATTTATATGCACTCATGAGATCCCCTCTCAGTCTTCTCCAGACTGAACAGGCCCAGCTCCCGCAGTCTCTCCTCATCCGAGGGATGCTCCAGAGCGCTCCTCGTCTCTGTGGCCTCCGCTGACCCCTCTGCNCGGCCCTGGCGGGGGCTCGGGCCGTGCGCTGCGCGCTCTGCCGGGGCGGCCCGAGGCGCTGGTACCGCACCGAGCGCGGCGTCTACGGCTACAAACCGCGGAAGGCGGGGGGCGAGCGGGCGGCGGAGCAGCGCGGCGCCGGCAGAGCAGGTCGGACACCCCCGGGGCCGCGCCGGGCGGAGGGAGCGCGGCGGGGGCTGCCCCGAGCGGGGCCCGGGCACGGAGCGGGCGCTCTGAGGTGTTGCGTGTGTTGTTCCCGGCGGGGCAGAGCGCAGAGCACACCCGCTCCGAGAGCTCTTGGCTGTGGTTTCTGGAAGCCTGGGGTGCCCGGCCCCTCTCCACGGGCTGAAGAGGCTGTGAGAGCACCGACTGCTGAAGTTTCCTCAGCGATGAGCTCTCGGAGAGTTCTGCTGCTCGCAGCAGTACCTCTGCCACGCGCCTGTCATTTTCCTTTTATGTCATGGTGCTTGAACTAGCTAAACTGAGGGTGGTAAGACACGAACAGGTTGCCCAGGGAGGTTGTGGATGCTCCAACCCTGACTGGTGTTCAAAACCAGACTGGATAAAGCTTTGAGCAGCCTGGTTTAGCGGCAGGTCTCCCTGCCCATGGCAGGCGGGTTGGGACTGGATGGTCTTTAAGGTCCCTTCCCACCGCTTAACATCCTATGATTCCATGATTAAATACAGGTAACTCTCTCCTGTAGCAATAACTGTGTTGCTTTTAGCTCAGTTTTATAGTGCAGAAACGTGATTTCAAGCAGAAAACTTTCCGAGGCAGGAGTGTGGTCCTTGCATTACCTTNTCCGCTGACCCCTCTGCATAGCGCCTTGTCTCCCTCGTACTGAGGCGCCCGGAACTGCACACAGCGCTCCAGATTTCCGCGCTCGCAGCCCAGGACACCATCTGCCTTCCCGTTCCGTCGGGCACGGCAGGAGCCCCTGAGGGGCCCCGGTGCGGGCGCCGCCCCCGGGGCTCGGGGCGGGCCCGGGGGCGGTGGCGGCGGCGGGGGCAGCGCGGCCNGGCGGGGCAGAGCGCAGAGCACACCCGCTCCGAGAGCTCTTGGCTGTGGTTTCTGGAAGCCTGGGGTGCCCGGCCCCTCTCCACGGGCTGAAGAGGCTGTGAGAGCACCGACTGCTGAAGTTTCCTCAGCGATGAGCTCTCGGAGAGTTCTGCTGCTCGCAGCAGTACCTCTGCCACGCGCCTGTCATTTTCCTTTTATGTCATGGTGCTTGAACTAGCTAAACTGAGGGTGGTAAGACACGAACAGGTTGCCCAGGGAGGTTGTGGATGCTCCAACCCTGACTGGTGTTCAAAACCAGACTGGATAAAGCTTTGAGCAGCCTGGTTTAGCGGCAGGTCTCCCTGCCCATGGCAGGCGGGTTGGGACTGGATGGTCTTTAAGGTCCCTTCCCACCGCTTAACATCCTATGATTCCATGATTAAATACAGGTAACTCTCTCCTGTAGCAATAACTGTGTTGCTTTTAGCTCAGTTTTATAGTGCAGAAACGTGATTTCAAGCAGAAAACTTTCCGAGGCAGGAGTGTGGTCCTTGCATTACCTTTACTCTGGAGACTCTGGTAGGAATTAAACCCTTTGCCAGAAGCAGGAGTGAAACCAGTTTGTAGCTCCGGGACACCGAGGCCTGTCACAAAGTAGCCTCCTTGTTAATGATTAACATATACTTATGTAACATTTTAAAAATTGCTTTTTAATGGCGTCCTTGCTGAGAGCATTGTGGGCGATGTTGGCCTTTTGTCTGGGTTATGTCCCTCTGTTGTAGAATCCAGCAGAGAAAAGGGCCTGCTTTGAATGGGCCGACTGTGTGCTTGTAATGGCTGGAGCAGAGTGTCGGCAATAGAAATACAAATGTCAGAGAAATAACTTTGTGATATGGTCTGAGAATTGCATTGTTTTGGAAAACAAAAGCCTTCAGACCTGACTACTGTCAGTTGTGTTTTTACTAGGATGAAAAACCCCTCCACATTAGGAATGCTTTATAAACTGGTTGATATCGTTAATTTGTAGCAGATTGTGCTTGCAGTATGTTTTATTGTTTGCAGTTTATCAGCCTGGTCTGTGCCTGTGCTCAGTGACAGTAACATGTGTGTGACCTCTCATCTGGTCAAATTCTGCCTTTGTTGATAATTTTTACCACATTTGGCTCAGCACGTGCTCTTGGTTCCCGCAGACAGACTTTTGTTTTTTTGAAGTCATGGGACCTGAATTATGGTTAAGACCCAATCCTCCTGTCATTCCAGCAAGGAACAAGCAATAGGATTGAGTTGGCTTAGGAAATAAGACTTTATACACTGGTAATGTGCTGTTCTTGACTTGGATGTACCTGTTGTAAAGAGCTTCGAAGCAAAATGTAATAGCTTTGCATATGTGTACAGGAGCCTAATTTATGAGGGGAGCTGTGGGGGAAATCTAGAGTCTACTTGCTTGAAAATTGGATGGGGGAGCAGATGTAGAAGTTTGCTGATGAGAGCTGTTGTGGGGTAATAAGGTGGAAACAACTGCATAGAAAAGCCCTTCTTCCAGACAGAACCTTGGTGGTTGCCAGTGGACAAAACATTCCTGTGTTGGTGCTGTAAGTGGATTTAATCTGAGCACATGTGTGATACTGTTCTTCTTTCTTTTTGGTTTTAGTTGACCATGCTCTTGCTCGTTTAATAACTGCCTATGCTGAACATGGCCACAAAGCAGCCAAAATAAACCCACTGTTTGCTGGCCGAGCTGTTATGAACATGGTACCTGAAATCCAAGAGCTGGCTGAAGTTCTTCAGGGTCCTCTCATTACTACAGGTGAGTCCACAGCCTTATCACAGCAAATGCTGTTCATGGGTGATTTATTGAAGGGCTGTGGCCTCTGTGGAAGAGTCAGATGTTGAGTGGTGGTTCAATCAGTAATGAAGACTGCTGGATAGAAAATGGTCAACTTCAGCCTACATATGTCTGTTGCAGAAATCATAGTGCAGTGAGAGGCTGCCTTTTAGCATCCTTGGAAACCACGAAAATTTGTACTTGTTCTTACAACTACTGAGGTTAAACATTAATTTCTTGTGTTACTGTAACATTCTATGATTTACCATAATACTTAACACTGTAGTGAAGGTTTGAAAGTACGAGGGCAGAAGTCAAGAATTGTCTTTTCTTGGCTCCCTTACAGTCTTGCTGTGGCCTTAAACAAAGGAGAGGGGTCTCTCTCAATGCTTTATTTTCTCTAAAACAGGCCTCCAAAGTGACTAATAACATTTATTTCCCACCAGGACTTATAAACATGGGAAAAGAGGAGGCTTCTGTAGAGGATGTGATGGCTTACCTGGACCATATATACTGTGGGCATATTTCCATAGAAACAAGCCAGCTTCCAACTTTGGAGGAGAGAGAATGGTTTGCTAAAAGGTTTGAAGAGCTGAAGCAAGAAGCATTTACACCTGAAGAGAAAAAGCACTTGTGCAAACTGATGCTGGAGTCCCAGGTACTTTGTTCCCTGTTACTGGATTGTAATAGTCATGGAGTCTGTCATGGATCCTTTACTATTCTGGACATGATTCATGCAGAAAAAGAACAATCACTGTCCTGAAAGGCTTTGACAGTGTGCAGGAGAAAGAAGTACAAGGTTTTGCCTGAAGCAGTGCAATGCAGGAATCTCATTGGAGTTTGTTGCTGAATTTACTTACCAGCCATTACTGAAATAATGATGCTGTAAACCTGTCGGGACTTGGCGTGGTTGGGAACATGAAGAGACGTCACAGTGATGATTTATTGTAGAATCAGTCTCATTTTATTAGAAGGGTGAGACAAGAGAGATGCTGCAAACAGCATCTCTAATATCAAAAGCAGCAACTGTTACAGTAGCAATGATAATATTAGCAGCAACAGGGGCAGCTGCAGCAGGTGCAGATACACCAGCAGCAGGCCCAAGTGGAGGTAGTAAAAGTGATATTAAGAGGCAGAAGTAAGTAAGTACTTTCTTATTACAAGATCTTATATACCTTTTTAGACCAATAAGCGAATGCTACAAAATATCTGGACATATTTGCACCAATCATCACTATACACGATTTTACCGCAATGCGTAACTTTCCAACCNTAAACCCATGAATAATCAGTCTTCAAAAATGAGATACTCCTAGATTAATGATCTGACAGCTCATATTAAATGTTACTGATGGGAGCACAAGGTTGAGCAGAGCTCTGTGAAGTCTTGTGCTCTGGCTTAGCTGTTCTGTTTCCCTCTCACCCTCACGCTGATCTCCTTTACTGTCCTTAAAGTATGCTGTCCCTCAAGGTTTTGGAAGAACAAATCAGAGTTGGACTGAGGTGTTATCATATAGCACTGGCAAATATGGTGCTTTTCAGGAAGGAACCTTTGTTCAGTGCCTTCTGTAAGGAAGTGAAATATTTATGCACTTTTGAAATGTATAGAGAAAATTTATTCCAATACTTCTGTACTGTAAAAAGTTTTAATTTTTTTCCCCTTTTCTTCCCATGTTATCCAGAAGGATTGAAAGGTAGAAGAGCATGATCTGTGAAGGTTGGAAAGGTAGAGGAGCAGGATCTGTGAAAGTGTCCCTGTTTCCAGTTTTCCAAGTGGAAGGAGTGTTAAATGTAATATTTACCAATGACTAAACAGAAGTATATTGCCCAATTTCTCTTTTTTGTTGCCTCTTCGGCAGTTAGAGGAATTTGATGGTGACACAGGAGGTTGATATTGGGACCCTGATGTGCCCTACTTTGATTTCAGTATGACCAGAACTATACTAAGAGTGTATAATTTAATCCTGACAGAAAAAAACTGCTTTTATATGTGATTAGTTTTGTGTACATTATTCCTTAGAACTTAATATTGCTCAACTAGCAGTTGGCTCAGATCTTTAGGTGTGGCTTAGTCTTCCCTTCTCAGTTACAGACTTCATTTAGTTTCTGTTTTCATTGCAAAAACTAAAGAAATTTCCAGTGCTTCCAAAACTTGGTCACTTATTAGAGCTTTCTACGAGGAGGTGAATGGAGTGAAGTGAGAAGAAAATGAAGTAAATACAGATTCATTTATTTTTATTCTCTCAAGCATTCTACCTATGTACTAAGGACTGTGCCTAATATAAATCAAAATGAAACACTGCTTTGCTAGCACTTTGTATCTCAAAATAGTTATGGTTTATATTGTAAAAGAACACCATTTCTTAATTTCCACCTCAGCCAGGTAAACTACCGAGGAAATTGTAAATTAGTCTGGTGTTACAGTTCTTGAAGCACCTGCCATGTCAGACAGAGAAAGTTTGGTCCTCAATCCAACATTGTTCTGCTTAGGAGGAGATAAGAGCTGATTTTTTATAGTCGTCATAGCTTCTGGTCTCAGACTGTGTGGGTGGAGAATGAGCTGAGACTTTCCAGGGGTATGTTTAGATTTGTATGCCTCAAGGGTATAAACATAAATTATATTTCAATTGTATAAACAGAAGGCTGCTGCTTAAAATAGCCTAATACTGAAGTTCTCCTGTTTTTAATAGGAGTTTGATCACTTCTTGGCCACCAAGTTTGCCACAGTGAAGCGATACGGTGGTGAAGGAGCAGAGAGCATGATGGGCTTCTTCCATGAGCTGTTCAAGATGTGTGCGTACAGCGGGCTCACGGATATCATCATTGGAATGCCTCATCGGGGAAGGCTTAATCTGCTCGCAGGCTTACTTCAGCTTCCTCCTGAGGTAAGAGATTTATAATCTCACAGGCACTTGCCTGGTTTTTATGCAGTAAAATAAACCCCCGAAAGTTTGCCACGTTGTCGATGTTGGAGTGATAAAATGTTACCTGTGTGAGTGTTCTCCCTTCCAATCAACACTTCAGTGAGCTGTCTGCAGAAGACTGTTAAAAGAACTCTAATGAAGGGTTTTATGTGCTGTTACTTAGAAGCATCCTTGCAATTTCAGGAGTAGGAGAGTGTTTTTCTTTCAACATGTCAAGGAATCAGAAAAGGGTTTTAACCAAATCTGTTTCCACGCAGCTCATGTTCCGCAAGATGCGTGGTTTGAGTGAGTTTCCAGAGAATTCAGCAGCCATTGGGGATGTTCTCTCCCACCTGACATCTTCTGTAGATCTTGACTTCGGCTCCCACAGACCCGTGCACGTCACCTTGCTTCCCAACCCCTCACACTTAGAAGCCATCAACCCAGTGGCTGTGGGCAAGACACGAGCAAGGCAACAGACTCTGCTCGATGGAGATTACTCCCCAGAGAGCTCTGCACAGCCTGGGGACAAAGTTATTTGCCTGCAGGTATTTTGCTTACAATTTGGAATTGATCTTTGTAAGACTTACAGGACTAGAATGTCAACAGGAGTGCACATAGGAATATCAAGCAAAACTGAATTAATGTATGATGTCAAGAACTGGGATCCTCTTTATAGGGAAAGAGGAGGGCAAGGAAGATTTCCAGGTGGTGTATTTGATGATGCTGGCATTTAAATAATTGCAGTTCTAAGATTTCTGAATAACTGATTCTGATAACTCCCTTTATTTTAATAATATTCTGCATTGAAAGCCGTGTGTGCCTTTCCTCACTTTTGTATTTAAACCACCACTGGAAGCCTTTCAAATTAAGGGGTTTGGAGAAGAGCTGTCAACAAGGCTGCAAGATGTTCAGGAGGATTTAGAATTTTGTCATTTTGTCATGGTACTATTGAGGACTCTGCTGGAATTAGTTTTTACTCCTTGAACTGACTTGTATAGCTGTAGAAGCAATCCTAAATAGTTCCTTGATAAATTTTCTTCTCTTGCATTGAATTCAACTTGGAAAAACAAGTGAGTCGAACTCTTAACACTTTAAAGCCAGGGGTAAAAACAAGTTGGGCAGAAATGTTCTGTAAAGTGTAACAAACATGGAGGAAGTTACATGTAGGAGTGAAAACGTATTTCAGTTGAAAAAATGTTTTGCTTTCTTCTTAGAAGGGTGTGGATATTGTGAAAAAGCAGAACTGAGAATACAAAATATTCTGGGCAAGTTTGGGTTCTTAGTTTTTTATTTTAAAAAAGGCTTTAGAGCTTGCAAGTGCAGGCAACTTTTGTGGCCCAACGTGTCTCCATGTTTCAGTGCAGTTATGTCTTAGTTTGAGAAGATACTATTGTTTCTTTCTCATAATGTTAGATCTTCACCATGTAGTAATGAAAGTACTATGACTCTTTAAACAAAGATTCTTCAGGATAAATGGACCCTCTCTATCCAAGAAATATTTAAGTTTTTTGGATTTGTAGGGGCAAGCGGTAAGGGAGGGTTGCGTAGCAGAGAAGAGAAACATTTGATTCTGAGCTAAATGCCTCCATGTTAGTAAACTGATTCAAAGTATTCCTAAAAGGAAGAAAATGTATCATGGAACCTGAACGTCATTACTTGTAATTGTATCTTCAAGAGGTACCAGAGTTAGATTGAAAATAGGCGAATTTTTAGTTGTAACTGTTAACTGCTCTCATTCAGATAATTGAGAAAAGAGATGAAAGCAGGCACCTTGTGTTTCAGAATCTTGGTTTTTAAGTTTGTTTTTGGACTTTCAGGTTTTACAGTGCTTTCTCTTGAGAAGTGTAGACACTCTGAACTCTGAATTGAGGTTTATAGTGGCATTTCTTCTCTTCTTCCACAAGCCTCAGTGCCAGAGCTTGAGGGAAGAATGAGTAAAGATGAGTTAAGGTGCCATTGTCAGTGGTGAGCTTCGTTGTCCAGGGTCTGAAGGTCTTCTTTTCTGGAACTTCAGTGTGCTCAGAATTTATAAGGATTATAAAACTCTTCTTGGTTAACTACCCGTGGACACCTTTGCAGTTTTTAATTGTCCCTCTCTTCTGGAGAGTGGTTTATTTTTCACCTTCTCGCATACCTTAACTCCACTTCCTGGACATCAGGCAACTACTGATGTTTATGATTTGAAATGAAATCTGAGACTAAGATCTCCCAGAAACAAATTCCACTCTCAGAGTCACTGCTTGGTGAATTAAAGTTGATGATGACCTTTCTTTTAGCATTTTGCTAATGCAGCCCAGAGAAAAATGTGCCCTAGTAAAAATTGTCTCCATCTTTTTGGTAGAATGAGTAGAATCCTACCTGCACCACAGGAATTGAATCCTCGGGGGTTTGAGATGCATATGAAGAGTCTTGTGTAGTCTGATAGTCACACTGTCTGTAGGCTTTAATGCTTTGGGATGCGCTAAAGGCCATAAAGTTTTCTCAGATGTTTTAGGGTCTTCACTCAAATCCTATCACCAAGATATGTAGCCTTCTTAGGCAGCAGAAGAAACCAGGAGGGAAAAGTGAAAACCCAACACTTCAGGAACAAGTGTAGCATGGTAAGGGATAGAGTGCAGTAGTTACCTTTGTTTTGCTGTGATACCTCTTAAAAATCTGTATTGGAATATAAAACCCAGTGCTGCCCTTTCAGTGGTTGATTGCACCTCTGTTACCTTGGTGTACTTGCAGAAGGCTTGAAACCACTATTCCATAGCTAGAAAGTAGAACTGTCATCTGGTTTCAATAAGAAAGTACATCAATCTGCATAGTGACTTTGATCTGCAAATGATTGAGTCTGCATGCTGAGGAAGCTGTGGTCATATCCATCAATGGAGAACTGTCTCCAATTTCAAAACATTGAAATGCTAGATGATACTCACTCCAGTATATCTAGCCTTTTTTGGAAACCTGGGTTGGATATTACAGTATTCTCCCTTCCCCTTCCAAACTACTTTTTTTTATTTGCAACCTTTATTTGATATTGCTATTTTGAAATGTAACTAAGAACTTAGGTTTCATTTCCTTCTGAAAGTTTTTCTTTGTTTTGAGTGCTTCCATTTGGTTCATTTTCCACTTGTTTTTCTGTTCTTGTCTGTTTGGTAAGGTGGAAATGGGCATAAGTCACAGTTCACCAGCATTTAACTTCAGCAAAGGTGTAGTGAATGCTGTGGTGAGTGGCTCCCTTTGTTCAGGGGTCAGTGGCTTGCCTCTGACTGCTGCAGCTTTGCCATAGCCAGGAAACTTGCAGTCACCTGGATGCTGGTGGTTCATTTTTAAGAGATTGTAGGTCAGTTCCAGGTAGGGATATCAGGCAGTTACATACATTTGTTGGCTGCTAAGACCTTGTGTTAGTGATAAGGCTATATAAACTCATAGAAACAGTATTCTGAGAGGGATTAAGAAGTGGGTCCAGCTGGAACTGTATCTCTTCCATGTACTCAATTTAGAAGGTCTTCCTTAATGAGTTATGGGTTTGATTTTGCTGTTCCTCCAGTGTTTCCTAATGAGACTTTTCCATCTTCTTCCCTGATGTAGGTTCATGGCGATGCTGCTTTCTCTGGGCAAGGGATTGTTCCCGAAACACTGACCCTCTCTAATCTACCACATTTCAGAGTTGGTGGGAGCATCCATTTGATTGTTAATAACCAGCTGGGCTATACCACTCCCCCGGAGCGAGGAAGGTCGTCCCTGTACTGCAGTGACGTTGGTATGGAGGGTTGAGTCACAAGCAACATTGCCTGTTGTGTCAGAAAGGATTTTTAACTCCAGTGTAAGCTGTGCAATGGACTTTTTATAGCAACTGCCTGTCAGCTCTAGGGAGAGATTAATATAACTCCAGTTTCATGGTAGAGTAGAAATTAAAATTATTATCCATTATTCCCTCCTACTAGCAACAATTCAGATGCTAAAAATATGCTCTCCCCTATCTGCTTTAAAGCAAAGACTAAATATCAAGGGGAAATCTTGTCACATTTTTACAGGATGTGATAAAATAATTGCAAGATTGCTGTGAAGTCTTTATAACTCATTTAGTTTCTGTCATATTATTGACAGCTTTTGCAAAGGTATTGCAATGGAGTATATAACAGATTTATTTTAAATATATCTTGTTAAATTTCATAAAAATAATCCCAGTGTGTTTTCTGAACAAGATTTATAGGCCAGATACTCCTCCATTTTTGCTGTTTCGTTTGTTGTCATGTGAGCCTGTTGAGCTTTCAATTTAAGATGAAGCTCAAGACCTTTCTATGCCTGAACTAGAAGCTTTGTTTTGGACTGATCTTTCTTAGTGATAAACAGATGTATTATCAGTAAGATCAGAGACATAGTAGTTAGTTATCTTGTATATGTCTCCTGTAAGTAAAAATATACTTTTGTATGCTTTTGACCTAACATCAAATGTTTGTCTTATGGTTTCATCAAAGCAAACAAGTAGCTTCATTAAATCTGATAAGGTAGATAGCATATGTTATTACTGTTTTCCCTGGGCTGGTTTTGTCTTATGGATTGGTTTTGTTTGGGTTTGTTTTTTTTGCCTCCTTCTTTAGTCTTCCTTTCTTCTTACCTGTCAGTGAGAAGGGGCTGTTATGTAGCTGAGCTTTAGTATTTTGCTAGGGAGGGAAACTTGACACGAGCCAGGAATGGCTGAAGTATCGTAGTTTCTCAGAATTTGGACAGATAAAGTACAAAAGGTGCACTGTTGCTTGCAGCCAAATTGTCATACAGGGGAGGGTGTTAAGATATTGAAATTTTAGAGTGTTCTCTTTAATGAAGAGATTTCTCTGCCTGCAGTAGCAGTGGACAGAATGATATTCCATACTAATAATGGAGAAAGTTGCTTTTGGCAAGTTCGAATTCATAGTAGTGATAGCTTAGGATAAGAAGGAAATAAAACTCAATTTCTGTTTGAAAGAGAAGCAATGAAGTAATTCTCTCCCAGTCCCTGTATACTACCAGATTAATATGATGCAGGAACTGTGTCTAAAAAGTCCTCTGGGAACAAAGTGCATGTAAAGAAGTTGTGCTCAAACTGACAAATACAACAGGCTGGGCTAATTGCACTTTCTCTCAGGCAAGACTCCTCTCCTTACCCCAGCTCTCATCACAAAGAGCATCTGTTTTGGATTTGTTTTTATTATATTTACTTCACATGGGCTGTCTGTAGTTTCAGCCGAGTAGGTGTGTGTCTGCTTTCTTTGGAAGGGGTTGGGTGTGATTCCTGTTCTGTTTGGAATCCCTGGGCAGGTAAAATCATTGGATGTGCAGTTATCCATGTGAACGGGGATGATCCTGAGGAAGTTGTCCGTGCCACACGACTGGCTGTGGAGTACCAGCGCCAGTTCCGCAGGGATGTGATCGTGGACTTGCTGTGCTACAGGCAGTGGGGCCACAATGAGCTTGATGAGCCCTTCTTCACCAACCCCAGCATGTACAAAATCATCAGGTAAGGGTTGCACCACCGAAATGTGTCTGGACCACCTCAGTCTTCTGCTGCATCAGGAGTCTCTGTGTGAGATCCTTTGACGTATCCACAGGTCTTTATGTAAGTGCAGCTACACTGTCAGCAGCCCTTGACTACTGTGTGAGTCTGATAATGAGATGTTAATGAGGGTAATCACTACTGTTGGCTCTTGAATGTACGGCTTGGTGCTTTTTGGAGAACAATCTTGGACATAGCTCTTGGATTTCAAATTTGTGACCACTGGTAATCAGAGGGCAAAGTTGCCTTCTGTGTGCCATGGAGAAGTGTGAATAATGTGGGAGAATGGGCAGGAAGCCAGTATGATGTTTGTCTTGTCTTTGCCTAGTCCTGCTGCTTCCAGTGGGGAGTCATCTTTATAAGCATTTAAATGTATTCAGATTCCATCCTTATCATCCTTAACACAAAAATTCACTTGCCAGTGAATTCTGGTATTTTAGTTGAAGCATTTATGGAATGGTTGCCTTGATTCTCTCCAATGCGGAAATCCTACTGTGAATTTCTCTGAAGAAAATATGCATGAGGGGGTTTTGACTTGTTTTTACTGGTAACTGCCAACTGTAGCACATTTTCTTTTACTTTTTAATAAAGAGCTATAAAACACATCTCTAAGAGAGCTGTTATCTTTCTGAAAATGCCAGGAAAGTGAACTTCATGCAAATAAGTATAATGGACCAGGACACTGTTTATATGAGTTTTCCATGGTACCTGACTGTAGTAAGATGGTATTTCCTTGTTCTCTCGTGACACTGTTTTTAGGCTTAATATCTATGGGGTTTGATTCCCTCCCTGGCAGATCCCGTAAGAGTATCCCGGACACGTACGCAGAACAGCTCACGGCTGCTGGGCTCATGACCGAGGCTGAAGTGTCTGAGATAAAGACCACGTACTATTCCAAGCTGAACGATCACCTTGCCAACCTGACTTCGTACAGTCCACCTCCTACCAACCTGCAGTCTCACTGGAAAGGCTTTGTCGAGCCTTCTGCCAAAATCACCACCTGGGACACGGGGATGCCTGTGCCACTCCTGCAGTTCATTGGAGTCAAGTCTGTGGAGGTGCCCGAAGAGCTCCAGATGCACAGCCACCTCCTGAAGACCTATGCACAGGTGAGTAGAGCATCATGATACTTCTGATCCCATGGCTCAAAGGTACAACCTGTTACAGGGAAAAGTCTAAACACAGCAGGGTTGCCAGTTAAAGTACAGCATGGTATTTTCTAGGAAAAACGGCTCACTCTTTTTCAAGGCTGAGATGATGCCATTTTTGCTCCAGTTTTGAAGAAGATGTATCCTTTCCCCCAGGTCTGACCATATACTTTAGTTTGTTATTTCAACAATATTTCATTGCAATGAAGAAAAAAGCTTATAGAAAATACGGTTTATTTCTCTTACAAATAGAAAGAAACTATTATGATGACCTACTAACATTTATATAGTTGGTAATTAGAATGAGTACTTTGTGAGGGAATGACTCAGGAACCTGGCAATAGTGTACACAGTTTCTAAAGCCAGTAGTGCGTGTTTTATGACTTATATATATAAACATAAGACAACATATGGCCAAGTTTGACAGTCAGGGTTTGATATCTCCTAAGTTTGTGTTTGGTTTGGATCAGTTTGGGGTTTGTGAATGTTTCCCTTTGATGGATGATGAGTGTGTGCAGGTGTCTGCTTGGCAGCCAGAGAGAGGCTGTGAGTTGAGTATTTCAAAATACTGATGTTTTTGTCTTCCCAGCCCAAGGCAAGAACTCCACAGCTCAGTGTGATCATTTGTCTGCAGTTCTGCAGGCCAGAATAGGGAGGAGTTCTGGAGACTGAAATACTTACACCTGGTATCTTTCATCACTGCTAACCAGACAGACCAGAAGTCTGTCAAGACTACACTCTGTGCTGTGACAAGATTTTTTGTATTTTCAGACTAGGATTAACTCATCACTCCACAGTTTGTTGACTGGGAGGTGAACACATGGATGGATCATCCGTGGTTCTGGGGTCCTCAGGCAATCTTCTTCAGGATGTGCTGAAATAAGACTCTGTATTCCAATTCAACCTAAGCTGGCTGCAGGAATATAGCTTTTCTCTCTGTAGTGTGTAGTTTTTGTCCTAGCTTCTCATATTAGTCTGTGCCACCAAAAGAGCTACAGATGGAAAAAGACAAAACAGTAATTTTTTCTTGTTCTTTACTTGCTTAGTCAAGAGTTCAAAAAATGGAGGAAGGAAAAAAGCTGGACTGGGCAACAGCTGAAACTTTAGCATTTGGTTCTCTGCTGAGCCAAGGTAAGAGGCAACTAGACAGCAGACAGTAAAATATTTTTGCTTTAATGTCAATAAAGGATAACATTAGATTTCTTAGGTGTTTCTAAGTAAAAAGATTGACATGATGTATAAATTTGACAATTTGCATGGTCTAAGAGAAGGTGAATATGAATCCTATATGTCACTAATATTTGTAGACTGAGTCTTAAATATCTTCAAAGAACTGTAGCTCCCTCACACTCCCCAAAAACATTTGTGCATAGAGGTGAGCACGTGAGCTGACATCACTGGGGCTCCCAAGTACTTTGTGTGCTTTATGCTACTATTTCTTCTCCCTCCTCTCTAGCCTGAATTCAAATCTCCATACAGAATGCACATTTTTTTGCAGTTTGCTTCAGCAAATTGAACCATTTTACCCAAAATAATGTCAGAGCATCTGTGTGCTTGTGAGTTCGAGCTGTTGCTCATTAAGAATTGCATCTCAGATTTGATGCTGCTGATGAGGGGAAATCCAGGAAGAGATATAACAAGAGACAGAATTATTTCCTGCATGTTTTCTTTTTACGTGACTTGCTGATTTGGTGTTTTGTTTGTTGCTTGGCAAGGGTTTAATATCAGACTAAGTGGACAAGATGTTGGCAGAGGAACCTTTAGCCAACGACACGCGATGTTGGTTTGCCAAGAGACAGATGATACCTACATCCCTCTGAATCACATGTCCCCAGACCAGAAAGGTTTCCTAGAGGTAGGTTCTGTGGCCCACAAGACCTCCTTCTTCAAGTTGTGCTGAAACAATTCATATTTTAAAGCTGCTGAGACATATGTAGGCAGTCTGTATGTTCTGGCAAACCCCAGATACAGGGACATAAAAACTGTCAGGGCATCCCTATTCTTTGTCATTACAAATTACAGCTTCAATAAGGGGGTTTGCTTTTCCTTGAGAGATCAGGTATTATTCTTTTCCCCTCAGTGCCTTCATTCAAAAGCAAAAAATCAGCAAAAAATCAGACTCTTAGTTGCCTTTAGGAGTTCATGTCCTCAGCGTGCCCAGCACTGATTGCCTGATTCCAAGGGTTCTTAACCCTTGGTTGTTTTCATCCTCACCCACCCCTCCCAACAATTTCCTTTTGTTAGGTGAGTAACAGTCCCTTGTCTGAAGAAGCTGTGCTTGGTTTTGAATATGGAATGAGTATTGAGAGCCCTAAGTTACTGCCAATTTGGGAAGCTCAATTTGGAGACTTCTTTAATGGAGCCCAGATAATATTTGACACTTTCATCTCTGGAGGTGAGTGTATTAGCAAGGAACTAATATATTTAAGAATCAATCATTTGTATTATGCACATTTTTAGAAAATCTGTCCTCTTTCAAGTGAAAGGGCAACATGTTGTGCAAAGAATTGTTTTCTCAAGGAGTTCTATGAGCTTGCCTGTGAGGTCCTGACTTCTGTGCAGCTTTTCTCTGAAGACAGTACATCTAAAATGAAAGACTCCTTGGCACAGTACAGTCATTACAAAAGGACAATTAATTATACTAATGGCCTTTCTTCCCCCACATTTATTTTACTGTGTGTATATATGGTTGATAGCTTTATAGGCTGCACCTTTCCTTCGTGAAGCATCTGAAAAATTCCTGAAGCAATAGAGAAGGAAAATAGTGATTATTTAAAACAAACAAAAAACACCACAACAACACCTTACTAAGTTTGACTCTAACACCTTTTCTGAGTGCTCAAGATATAAAACCTCTGTAGTCATAGATGGAAATTCAGAGCCCTCTTATCCCACCCACATGTATTTGAAGCTGGGATGAATTACCTTCTGGATTTGACTGTAATCTCTTATATTGTGCAGGAGGTTTTGCAGAGCTCAGGGGAATAAGCACTGCTGTGTGAGCCAGGACTGGCTCACAGGATGCTGCTGGGATCACACCTGCAGAGATGAAGTTTTAAAGTTTCGCTGTGTCATGTGCTCCATGTGGAGACATAAGTCTTCCGGGAGCCCAGAGCTACATGATAATTTCAGAATTCAGTTCACCTTATGTGTGTTGTTTCACTGTAGTGAACCTCAGGGCAAAATGGCAGCAGCATGTTTCAGGCTTGTATTTAATGATGTGGAAATTAGCTCTTCTTTTTCCTGAGTAGTTTGTGCAAAGTAATGTGTTCTGTGCCTTTATGTTCTGTGGAAATCATCCTTTCCTTCCTCCTCATTCTGTGTTTCTAGGTGAGGCCAAATGGCTTCTGCAGAGTGGGATAGTAATTCTTCTTCCCCATGGCTATGATGGTGCAGGCCCTGAGCACTCGTCCTGCCGGATGGAACGGTTCTTACAGGTACCCACCACACCTCTCAGGGTCACAAATCCCCAGCACAGCACTGGCAGTCAGTGCTCTGGGAGCTGTGCTGCAAAAACACAAAATGGGGATTCCCGGTGCCCTTGTTGCAATGTGCTCGAAGGAGGCAGTTCAGGTATAATCTTAGCAGTTAAATGCTAAACCCATTTCTTCTCTGAAGTTGTTCCTCTCTTGAAATCAGTGTCTGAATTTGGATATTTGCTGATCTGCTCCTATATGGGTCAGTGTGCCTGGGTTCTTTCTTCTGTATTGGTATCACTGCTTGCTTTGGACAAGGTATTGCTGTGTTCCCCTGTACAGATGTGTGACAGCTCAGAAGAGGGAGTTGATGGTGACCAGGTCAACATGTCAGTTGTGCATCCCACCACCCCAGCACAGTATTTCCATTTGCTCCGGCGGCAAATGGTCCGAAACTTCAGGAAACCTCTCATTGTTGCTTCTCCCAAAGTGTTACTCAGGCTCCCAGTAAGCTGAAAAATGTCCTTCCTCTTTCTTTTTTTTTTTTTTTTCCCTTCTCTTTATCCTCTTTTGTGTTCCCTTCCCCTTGTTCTTCTTCCTCTGTGTTCTCTGATCACTGTTTTGGGGTCAAATCAGTGGGATTTTGCGTGTTTGGGGCCACATAGGTTGAGGATTAAAGCTGGGTGGAGGTGAGCTAGAAGTAGGGTTCATTCCTGGTCTGACAGTGTCCTTGGGAACCTTATCCATCCCCCTTTTCACTGGGAATGGCAATAGGAGGGAGAGGGAAGACTGTGTATTTTGTACTTACCAAAACCCTGTCTCAGTATTCTTTCTGACTCTGGCCTGAGGGAAAAGCAGCAAGATTTGGTAACTTCCAACTCTTCCCCCATGTAGGCTGCTGTATCAAGTTTTGAAGAAATGGCCCCAGGGACAACATTCAAGCCTGTCATTGGTGACTCCTCAGTAGATCCTAAAAGGTAGCTCTGCTTTCTTAGAGGAGAAACTCAAAAGAGATGTCCTGTCCCTTTCTCCTACCCAACAGCTCAAATTTGAGGTGAAATGAAAGAGGTGACTTTGAGGGGATAATGTTTCATGGTGGGCGACTGTGGTTAGTTTTACTTCCTTTCCTTTTTTTCTGATACTTGTTGGTAGTTACCACATCTGTCTGCAAAACAGTGAAGTGTTCAGGCTGTCAGCCCTTGGCCTCACAGGGAGTTTGTGACTGTAGTTACCAACCTGGTGGGTCCTGTTCTGCACCATGTCCATTAGCTGACAGTCATGGGGAGCAGCTGTGACATGAATCTTAGAATCATAGATTTGTTTAGGTTGGAAAAGACCCTTAAGATCATCAAGTCCGATCTTAGCCCAGCACTGCCAAGTCCATGCTAAACCACGTCCCAAGTGTCACATCTAGATATTTAAATACCTCCAGGATGGTGACTCCACCACTGCCCTGGGAGGCCTGTTCAAGTGTTTGACCCATTCAGTGAAGAAATTTTTCTTAACATCCAATCTAAACCTCCCCTGATGCAACTTGAGGCTGTTTCCTCTTGTCCTATTGTGTGTTATCTGAGAGAAGAGACCAACTCCCACCTGGCTACAACCTGTCAGGGAGTTGTAGAGAGTGAAAAGGCACCACATGAGCTTCCTTTTCCCCAGGCTGAGCCCCCCCCAGCTCCCTCAGCTGCTTCTCACAGGACTTGTGGTCCAGACCCTTCCCCAGCTCCGTTCCCTTCTCTGGACAGGCTCCAGCACCTCAATGTCTTTCTTGTCATGAGTGGCCCAAAACTGAACCCAGAATTTTTGTTCTGGGGCTGGAATGCCTGAGCGGATGAGGTGGGGCAATAATAAAGTGTGTGTACATCTGTCCCTTCAGATGTTACAGTGAATCCTGTTCAAAATGACCAATTCAGCCTTAATTTCTTTTTCGCCTTATCTGCTCCTTGTCCCAGCAGTACCCAAGTAGTACCCAATAGCCTCCTTTGCTTCCTGACCCCCAATCAAAAGGCTGGAAGTACCTTAGCATCTTGGGTTTTTTAAGTGGGATGGTGAGGCACAAAGGGTGTAGTTTATCTTGTTGCTTTGTCCAGTAAGATTAGGCAGCCAAGACCTGTGTGACTGCAGGAGAGTGTAGTGTCTCTCCTGTAGGCAGTCCTGCTTTGGCATGGCAGAGAATTGTCCTCTGGAGGGACTTCTGTCCCTCTGGTTTATTTTCTACACAGAGTGCAGAGATGACTAGCTTTGACTGGGTGTTTAATTTTTAGATAGTCAAAGCTAAGAGAGATCAATCCCATTGTAAGGTAACTTTCCCAGAATTACTGAAGAAACAGGACCTCTGAGCTCTGGCATACTGTGCCCAAAGGTTAGTTTGCCAATTGTTGGAGGGGAGTGGGAGGGAAGGGAAAGCAAAGAAGAGAGAAGATGGTCTAAGGGAAGCAATTTAGCTTTATAAAGTTGTCTTTGAAGTTTAACTGGTTGTTTTAGTTGGAAGTGTGAAGCTGTTCTGCATCAAGTTTCTGTAAAACACTAAACTTGGAAACATTCTTATTTTTTTTAGTGTCACCCAAGTGGTGCTGTGTTCTGGAAAGCATTATTATGCTCTGGTGAAGCAAAGAGAAACACTGGGAGAGAAGCAGCACAGCACAGCTATTCTGAGACTTGAAGAGCTCTGTCCTTTCCCCCTGGAAGCTCTACAGCAAGAGCTGAGCAAATACAGCCATGCAAAAGGTCAGCCAGGCTTCTACCTTGTGTTTCTAGTCCCTTTGAAGTACTGAACTAAATCTGTTGCCTGCCTTTTAAGATGAAGAACTGCAGTGGCTTTTTCCTCTTTGTTCTCCCCCTCATACATCCAAGTGTTTCTGGAGTGGGATGTTTCAGAAATGTTTATCACTTGTGCTAAAAGAACTTGTTTCTCTGCTATTGTTAGCTTCCAAGAAGCAGCACTGAAAATTAGAGGAAACCATTTGTGATTTTTTTGCATTGGTCTTTGCAGTCCAGTCCTTTTAGTAGCTTTTGAAAACAGCAGTAGAAAAGCAGAATATACACACAATATACCCTAATGGTGGACACACTTTGGGTTTGAATTCAGCTGTGACCTGCAAGGGAATTGAGTGTGGCATGGCTTCATTTCAAAGGTAGTGGCAAGACAGAAAAATAGAGGTGCTACAAAAACAAAAAACTGTTTTTCTTTCTTTGCTGGAAAGATAGATATGTATGTTTGTTATGTACCCTCATCCTTCCTTTAGTCTTCATCTGGAGTCAGGAAGAACCACAGAACATGGGTCCATGGTCCTTTGTGTCTCCACGGTTTGAAAAGCAGCTGGGGCTTAAGGTAAGATGTCCCCCAGGTGTTTTAGTCTTTAAAATGAAATTTGAAGTTCTCCTCGAATGCAAAATTCTATGGTGCTTACAACAAAAACCTAATCCTGATGCCCAAACCAAATATGTGTTCTAATTTCAGCTACTTCTGCTCTTTATAGCACCATTGGTGAAGAGCAGGACTGGGGCTTTATTTTACATGGTGCTCAGTCAAAGTAGACAGGATAATGACAGATCCCAGGTTGGGGAGTAGGAGGAGAATGCAAAGGTGCCATTTGCTCTGGCAGATCATGCACTATAATGTCCTTGGAGCCATGGTGTTTGGGAGATGAGGATTAACTTCCTGCATTACCTCTGGCTGGGACTGCCCAGTATCTGACAGCAGATATCACCGTGGCATCAGGGCCTCGACATGTGATTCTGTCCTTTACATTAATCATTTCCCCACAACTCAAATTTCAGCTCCGTCTTGTGAGCAGACCTCCTCTACCAGCCCCAGCGGTCGGCATTGGAACCCTCCATAATCAGCAGCAGGAAGATGTTCTGACCCACACATTTATCTAAGTTTTCAATGGACAGATTGCTCCTGATGTCAGTCATGTGTAGTGCCTCCTCCTGTGAAGAAGAACAAAAGTCAGATCCTTAAGACTCTTAGTTCTCCAAAATGGAAAAAAAACCAAAGGTGGAATAAGTTTGGTAATGATGAAACAATTTGTTCATGTTGGGGAATACCTAACAATGAGAAGTGCCTGTTACTCCTGATACTTCTTGTTCTCTTACACAATTTTCTACAAAATGTCTTTATAAAGTTAAAAATCCAGTCAAGGGGACAGATTGGTGAGGTGACTGTGGAATACTTTACATCATGCTGCTTATTTGCACTTGAGTTTCCTGGGAAGGTGCGTATGTGGAAACAGGTTCTGTTTCTTCTGTTTCCACAGAAGTGTTAGTGCTGCTTGATCAAATAAATGCTTCCCCATGCCTGGGAATGAGCCATTTCTATAGCACAATGTTGTGGATTCTCTCTTTTTTCTTTCCTTGAGGGCCAGGAATGCAATCTGTTGTGGCTGTTGGTGCTCTTCTCGATGCATGAGTTGTTAAAGCAGGATTCCCATTGCGGGGACCTTGCAGGATGGCTCCTGAAGGCTTCAGGCACCACTGTTTTTCTCACCCAGAGGGTGAGAAATCCCAAGGGATGGTTTGAGCACAGCTGTCATCTGGAGAAAGGAAAGAAATCAGTCTTTATTGGGAAACAAAGGATAAAGGACCAAAACATTGAGGTTAAGTGGGAGAATAATGAAGCCAAATGGAAGACAGGCATCCCAGGCTGACCCCAGTGTGGACTGCCCCATAGCAGCATTCCTGCCACCACAGGATTTTTCCCAGCATTTTTCCTTTCCTGGTTTCAGGGTGAAGTTTGCTCTTCTCAGTTACCTGGGCAAGCAATGCTTAAGTAATCCAAACTCACTGTGAGCCAGAGACATTTCTGAAAAGAAACAAGTGGAGTTTAATCAGATCCAGCACTTGTAGATGGAAAGTCATGGTAGGTGAGAAAGGGCAGATCACAGGCAGGGTGTGCATTCACTTGGGGAGACAGGTCCCAAAATCCTCTCTGAAGCCTGCTTTAGTATTTCATCCTAGTTAATTCACATACTCATTCATTCATTAACTCCATATGACCCAGAAGGAACCTCTGTAACCTCTGTTCTGTGATGTTTCACATCACTGCTTTAGCACATCCATCACAGCAACATGAAATCATGTTTCTCCCACTTTGCTCTAGCAAACTGCACAACCTCCTGCACATCCTCAACAGCGTTATCTAATCAAGGCATATTCTGCTTTAAATTTCTGCTGATAACCAGAAAAAGGAGGCTGAAGAGTAACGTTGCTTTGGCTGCAGCTGTAGCCAAGGAAGTTGTAGAGCGCAATCACCAGCCTTGACTGCACACTGATGATTACATAAACCCACAGTTCTTCACTATGACGGTGCACACAAGGGAAGAACAGACCCCGTGTTTGGAGTTTCACGTGGCCCAAACCTGACCTTGTTATGCACCATTCCCCCACGGGCTGTGCAGCTCTGGTTATCCAACCAAATGAAGGATGCTCAAGTGTTCCGACCCTGTTTGATCCTCCTGGTGGGAGACAAAGCTCTTTCTGTAGTGCTGCTCGGCTCAATGCCCCCAGCCCAGCGCTGGTGTGCCACGGAGCTCCCCAGGGATACTGGGGTAGGAAGGGAGAGCTTGAGCACAGCTTTCCTCAGTCAGCTGCTGCAGACTGCCTGCAGAACAGTGCTCCTGCGTGATGGATAACAGCTCCCAAGAGCAAGGCAAAGCACTTGCTGACTCGGGGGCTAACACTGTTTCTCCCACCAATTTTGGATGCACGAAAGGCTGTTTTCCATTTGTGCGCCTTGCTCTTCTCTGCATGCAGGCTGGGACATCCCTGCACAGTGCTGGATTGCTTTTGCTTTGGGGAAAAGAGAAGCAGAAATTAGAATCATAGAACCATAGAATGTCCTAAGTTGGAAGGGACCCACAAGGATCATCGAGTCCAGCTCCTGGCCCTGCACAGGACACCCCAAGAGTCACACCAGGTGCCTGAGATGCTACACAAGTTGGGTGAGTGGGTAACAGAGCAGGTCCCAGTCCTTGGACAGGAAATTCTGTGAGTCATTAACACAAGGAGAAGTGAACCCTTATGTGCTGTTAGATAGCAAGGAGCTAACTAGGAAGAGAGAGTTACAGCATTTGTGCATTGTGGTGTGTCAGGATTTTCAGAAGTGCAAGACTAGAAAGTAAAGTAAAGACATTGAAGGAATGAGCTGTTAGGTTGAGCAGTTCATTAAAGGCAGCAGAAACGCTCAGTGACAGAAAGAAAACACACCAGGAAAAAAAATATATTAAAACAAGTATTTTAGTAACAGTGATGTTAGATTTAAAAAATACAGTCTGAACTTCAAGGTGAAAAGTTCTGAACACAGTAGTATTTTGAATAAGCAAAGGAAACAAAACTGCATTTTGTTTTTTTCGCTTCTGTCACTGGGAAGCCACTTGTAGGTGACATAGAAACATTTGTTCAGCACACCCGAAGAGGTGCATCTGTGTCAGTATGGACTGGACCTTTTATCAATCACCAAAACAAGCCAGTGACTTAGAGACAGGAGGGTTTGCTAACAAAACCTGTAATTTAATGAACTTCTAAGATAAGTGTGGCTAAAAATCTGAACACAGGGTGATTACAAGAAACTTCCTAAAGCTCAGCTACTAACCCAGCTATTATTTGGAGATTATAATCTACAAGTAAACTGTCAGGCCAAATAATTATGGGCATTTGTCAGACTGTACAAGAACTCTAGGTGAAAAGTAATTGCTATGGAGTTGCTCATTAGTAGTTGTAAAATTATGACTATATAAAACTGGAAGAAAAAACTTTTCTAAGTGATTTCAGATAATGGAAGCTATTGAGCAAAGCTGTTTAGGTGTTGGTAGCAAGGTCTGGGTTAAGAGGATTTCTTAGGGAATGCAGAGTGCAATCCAAAATATAGATTCAAAGTTTTGGAGGAGCCCTAATGCTTCACGCATTTCGTTTTCTCTCTTGGTAACTTAGCCTAATACAGGAAGAATTCAAGCTTGTGCTTGAATAGGATGAGTTACTCAGAAAGAATAAATACTATTTAAATTGTCATATCTAAATCTTGCAGTGAATTCTGATAATCCTAATTTCATAGACCAGTGGCTGTTGTAACTGAGAGCTCTGTAGATGTGATACCTGTTTTGGTGATTGTGGGATGATATTGGAATAGGTTGTCAGGTTTACTTCACAGAATCACAGAATTACAAAGTCAATTAAGTTGGAAAAGACCTCCAAAACTGTTGAGTCCAACCTATGACCTATCACCACCCTGTCAACCAGACCACGGCACTAAGTGCCACATCCAGGCTTTCCTTAAACTCCCACAGGGACAGTCACTCCACCAACTCCCTGGGCAGCCCATTCCAATGTCTAATCACCCTTTCTGTGAAGAAATTCCTACCAATGTCCAACCTAAACCTCCCCTGGTGCAGCTGGAGGCCATGTCCTCTCATCCTGTCGCTGCTTGCCAGGGAGAGGAGCCCGCCGCCCACCTGGCTGCTCCCTCCTGTCAGGGAGTTGTAGAGAGCGATAAGGTCACCCCTGAGCCTCCTTTTCTCCAGGATGAACAATCCCAGCTCCCTCAGCTGCTCCTCATGGGACTTGTGCTTCAGACCCTTTCCCAGCTCTGTTGCCCTTCTCTGGACATGCTCCAGTGGCCCAGTGTCCTTTCACCCTGTGAAATTATTACACTTATCAGTCAATACGGGTGGATTGAGCTGTTATTAAAACGCTGCGGTACCAAACCGCTTAACCTGTGCTTTTCACCTGGTACTGCTGTACCAACAACATCACGGAAACGTCAGAGCCCCAGAGGCCTGAGTGAGTGAGGGGCGGGGAGTTTCCCGCGCTCGGGCAGGGCTGAGGTGTGGCGGTGAGGGGCCGTGCCCGCCCCTGGCGGCGCGCGGAGCACGCCGGGAGCGCGGTCCTTCGCCGCGGCGGCTGCCCGCCCTCAGCCTGATCCGCCGCGGCGGCCACCGCTCCCCTCCGATCCCGCCGATCCGGCTCCCCTCGCCTGGGGAAGGGCGCGGGGGGCGCTCCGTGAGGGCGGTACCGTCGTGTCCCCCCGGGCGGGGAGGGACGGCCCGTCCGCAGCGCGCGTCACGTGACGGCGGCGACAGCGGCGGTGACAGCGCCGGGACCGCGGTCGGGCCGCCACCGCCATGGGCAGTGAGTGCGGACAGAGCCGGGAGGGAGCGGGCCGGGACCCGGGGTGGGGGACAGCGGCCCCGGGCAGCGCGGGGAGGACGTGGCCGGTGGCTCGTGGCCGGTGAGGGGGCGCCGTGCCCCGAGTGCCGCCGCAGGCAGGGCCGGGGGTGCGGAGCACCCGCTCCCCGCACAGGGTCGGTGCTGCCGGGCACAGCGTGAGGCCGGGCAGTGCTTCGTGGTGGGGTGTCCTATTCCACTGTAGCCGCACTATATGTGTGCACACTCTGTACACCTATGTAGTACATGTACCCTATATACACATATATATGTGTGTGTATAAGTGTCTAAAGGGAGGGTGTGGAGAGGATGGACCAGGCTCTTCTCCGTGGTGCCACCCAATAGGGCGAGAGGCAGCGGGCAGAAACTGATGCACAGGAAGTTCCACCTGAACATGAGGAAGAATTTCTGTCCTGGGCAGTGACCGAGCACTGGAACAGATTGTCCAGAGAGGGTGTGGAGTCTCTCTCAGTGGAGATATTCCAGAACTGTCTGGACACAACCCTGTGCCGTGTGCTCTGGGATGGCCCTGCTTGAGCAGGGAGGTGGGACCAGATGAGCCGCTGTGGTCCCTTCCAACCTGACCCATTCTGTGATGCTGTGGTATCTTGTTCACGGTGGAGCTGAGCCACCCTCTGTGGAGAGAGGTGCACCTTCCAACGAGCTGTCTGAGGGCTTGGGATAAATAGAGGAGACAAAGGTCACGTCAGAGTGTAAAAGTAAACAGGGCACTACAACCAAAATGTTACTTACAGTGTAATAAATGCATTCTGCAGTGTAATGAATGCATTCTCTTTGAAAAGGAACTGATGGTGGTTTTTTATGTCTGTCCCAGTGTGTCGGGGCTGGAAATAATGTTCAAGTTTTGGAGGGCAAATTCCCCACCAAGCACATATGCTTTAATTTTTTTTTTTAATTGATTTCATTTTTTTTTCCTGGAAAAAGAGCTCAAACTGTTGAGCTTTTCTGTGTTTGTAAAGGGGAAACCATGAAGAGAGATGTATTAAAAGCTAAAATAAAATCCCCTGAAGTTCCAATCAGAATAAGTGTTCCACTGATTTAAATTGTAATTTCTAAACATATTTTAGTGATTGAACTATTTTTTCAGCTAAATACTTCAGTAAACACAAGATTCTAATCTCTGCGTGGATAGCTTTTGATGTCAGTATCTTTCTGTGTTTAACTAGCACAGACTGATACTAGGTCATTTATTTTTAGATGGAATACAATTCAGTTCACTTCTGGTGATGCGTACAGTACCACTTCTCTAAAATTATTCCAGCTGTGGAAAAAAGAATGAGCCAAATCTGGTTAGAATGAGAATTCTATTTCACATTTTTGCCCTGTTTTTAGCTGTTTTAAGAAGAGGGTATTAGTTTTGAGACAGTTTTGGAAGCTAAACAAAGTTCTGTGAAGTTTTATAAATTCATAAATGTTCATTAATATATTTTTCTGTCTTCTTTTGTGTTTGTGTGTTTGTTTTTCTGGAGCAGTAAAATTTTTAGAAGTTATTAAGCCATTCTGTGCAGTGTTACCTGAAATCCAGAAACCGGAAAGAAAAGTGAGTGCCACGTTACGTTCTGACTTTCATTAGTTCACAGAGGAGGGAATATTGTGATATCCTAGTCCAGGCTCCAGTATAGATACCAACAGTGGGCCCTAAAGTAGAACATATTGTTTGGAGCAGGGGGAACCCATGTTAAGGTAAAACATTACTGTGATGATGAATTCTGAGCACCCTTCTGATAAGTTGTTCCCTTTGGTAATTATGCTAACTCTTTTTTAAAAAAATCTCTATTCTAGGTTAGGTTGATTTTGTTTCAGCTCCATGTGATCTATTTTAATATACTAGAACAGAGTCCTCAAGCTTTGTTTTCCTGTGGATCTCGCTGTTGGCTTTGAGCTGGCTTGTATATTACTTGGAAAAGGACTGTTCTGTAGATCAGGAAACACAAATTTAATTCTTCCCACAAGGCATTTCCTACACTCATAGCTGTGATTCACCTTGCTGAAGTGGGAAGGTGATCTGTGGTACAGTTCAGGTTATTGCTGCCTGTTCACCTTCTGGATGTGATGTTCCTCTTTGATCTGAAATCAATGAACTCAGATCATTTACAGCTGATCTCTCTAGTCCTCTAGCCCTTGAAACTCCTCCCATTTCTTGGCACATTTTCTAGATTAAAAATAGGTAATTTCTGCAGATCAGGAAGAGACCTGCCTTGTCCCAAAAAAAATGCCAACCAAACACCATTTTTTACTTTCAAAACTCAAGCAAACACATACTGCCCAGGTGACAAACAATCTAATTAGAGTAACAAACTGACTTAATATTGTCATGATGTCCATTAAAATTCCTTAAGAGCTAAATGTTGGTTTTTTATGTTCTTGAAAGGAAGTGCTTAACTGGGAACATGACACCATCCCAGAGGATCCTCCTTGGTTAATGAGAGGTTCCCAAAGGTTAGGACTGGATTGAGAGGTGTTTGTGCCAGTGACCATAGCTGAGCCTGCTGGATTAAATGGAGAAGATACAGTAAAAACTGATGATTATGGCCCTCTGGAGCTGATTTTTTAAAAAGACTGGGATTTACCCCCTGGCTCTTTGATCCATCTGTCTTACCTAGCTGCTTTCCAGCATCTTTCAGCCTTGGGACAGATATCTAAACAAATTATTTAGGTCAGACAAAGGCATTTTCAGAGCAGGAATCTCCAGAGCCAGACCCCCCTGCACCAGGTCTGGGTGGCAGGTGCCCATCTTTGCTTCTGCAGTGGGGAACCTTGGTGCAATCTTTTGGTGCTGATTTATGGCACATCTGTGATTAGCTGGTTACAGCCATCCCATTTTTGTCTCATGAGATGAGTGAGAAGAGAAAGCTGACACAAGCCTGCAGATACTGATGTTTCTGTAAAGCTCACTGGCAGGTGTTATTTGCCAGAGAGGAAGAGGGGCTGGATCTGTCCTTGTTGTCCATCAGCAGATGAAGGATGCCCAGAGAGGTGCCAAGATCCCTGTCCTGTCTATTTGGGTCACTTTGTCTTTACTGCTGTTTAGGTCGCTGTCTAGACAATGGCTGCCAGTTGCCAGCTTTGTACAAATTTAAAGTGAAAATATAATTGGGAACATCCTTCCTAGGCTGAAGAGCCCTTTGACCATTTTCAGTCATGTTCCTTGCTTCTGTGTAGTTTGTCAAGTGATTTAGGTCATTCCATGTAACTCTAATTCTCTGTAATTTATTGTTTTCTTGCAAGCTGTCACGGGCAGATATGACCAGTAATGGTTTTAGTGGATTAGTTTAAGGCCAGGACAAGAAATTTAGATAACCAAATAGAAAAAGAGATTAATTTTCATAAACGTGTATTGATTGTTAAGTGAAGATGATGTTTTGGTTCAGTTGGGCTCTCAATCGTTTTGCCATTATTGTTGGTGAGGGAAGTGGTTTCTTCTGTCTCTAGGGAGTGCTACTTTTGTGTTTTGGCCAACTTGATTAGCAAAAGTGATTGCTACTTTTGTAGTTAGTAGAATGGCCTCATATTTCCCTCATGCACAGATTTTCTAAGTAGAACACACTGTTCAGAGCACTAAGATGATAATGCTCAAGTACCTTCATTTTCACATGATTTAAGAAAAATGTCAAAGGAAGAAAATGTCCAATTGAATCAGATCAGATGGTGAAATTTACTGTCCCTGTGCTTGTTAGCATTTGTGGCTGGAATATTTTGGTACCACTCTGTATTTTGCCATTCCTGGCATATGGATTTGGATGACTCCTTTTTCTTTTTTGTCTTCTTGACTCATAGAGGCTGTTTTCCTTGTGAACAACTGTGATTTGGGTGATGCAGAATTCCTCTAATGCTCACATTCACCACAGTTACAGGGAGAACCAGAGCAGTTTTAGACTTTCACCGATGCCTCTGAAGCCAAGGTTAACTGTAGAGGCTGTGAGGCTGTAGAGATAATTTAGTTAAGCATTTTTGGTTTTAGAAGTCTGTGCTTAAAATCTGAATTGTGGAGTTCAGACTTGGTAAAGTGGGTCAGCACTGCGTAGTCTAACATAAGGTATTGTTTGGATTTATTTGCTGCTGTCACTATTTTTCTTTTTATGACTCTGTGTTGTAACTATTTTTAGCATCTGTCCTCTTTTAAGAGTGAGGCAGTAGCAGGAAAGAAATTTAATTACTTGGATTATTTTGCTTCTAAGTGCATGGTTTCACTTATAAAGATGTAGACTACATTCTGGGTTTTCTTTTGCTTGAGGACCCATGCTGCTGCTGCATTGGTTTGTAGTTTCTCATTTATGGGTGTTCAGTACCTATTAAACCAGGCACTAATCCTTTTTCTTGTTACTTCTCCACAGGCAGATTCAGTGGTTGGAGGCAGAGAGCTCCAACCATTTCTGCTGTATCTCTCTTATGTGTTAGTTCATGTCATGTTTTAGTAGCTGCTCTACACTTGCCTGCAGTGAACACACTTAACCCTCAGGTTTACAGTCCCTGGAGGAGAGGTGGGAACTTGAACATAACCCTGCATCTCAGCTCTCTCTGCTCTCTTCAAGTGCATTTCTTTCTGTCTCATGCTTTCAGTAATCCTCTGGCTCAAACCTAAATATTGTGATTCTTCTCTTCTTGCACCTGGCACTGCAGAAAGGTGCCTCAAATGTTGTGACCCTGAGATTCTCTTCAATTCAATAATGACTAGTGATCATTGCTCTGGCATTCTTTTTGAAGTAATATATGACCTACATCAATAAAAATATTTTGGAGGAAAACAAAGAATCTTTAAAAATCATTTTGTGGTCTGTGCCCATGAACATAATGATGAATTTCAAGCTTCCTCTAAGTCCCTTTGAAGAACTTAATTCTAAATATTCTGAATCGCTGTCGAAAACTCATGGTTCTTCTGGTTTTTATCACTTGTCTTCACAACAGTTCAGTTCCTCTAAAAACTTTATAGTGCTTTAGCTTAATAACTTCCAGCCTTACAAAACTTTTGTTGAAGCCTAGAGCACTAAGCACTGAAGATAAGTTTTTTGCATTAATCTTTCATGTTTGCTCTGATAAGTCCATGATTTTAGCCATGCTGTTGCTCTTCTGTAAATACCCACTGTATTAGAATACTGTAGATAAAATATATTCTAGCAACTGAATTTCTGCCAGTCCCACATAAGTTACCTTTGTCTCTTTCTCTAAAATCTGAAATCATATTAAAAATAAATTCCAATGAGGAGTGATGCCTTCTGGTTCAATATCTTTGCATTGAATTCTGAATAATGACAGCATTTAGTACTGTTGTGAGAGTGCAGTGGAAGTTCTATATACAGTGAACGCATTCGTGTCTCCACTCTGTCCTGTAGATCCAGTTCAGAGAGAAGGTACTATGGACAGCCATCACACTCTTCATTTTCTTAGTGTGCTGCCAGGTAGGTATTGATGTTGTCTGTGGGCAGAAAATGTGTGTTCTGTATGTAAAAAGTACACTGAAAGCGTGAGGTGTTCTTGTTCCATGTTGACCTACCATTTTCAGGTTTTATTTTTATGTTAAAATATTTAAAGTTCGGTTCAAAAAACCTGGTTCTCTGAAATAGTCTATATTGTTGATCATAGATGTTTTAAGAAACTAATACTTTTTATTTAGTCAGAAATACATAACATTTTTTTCTTGTTGCAAAGGTCCTATCAAATGATGATAGTGGCCGCAGGGTAAACAGCCAAGGTAATTATTTATTGAGCAGCATAAACAAACCGAGCAATTCAATGCATTGTTTATCCTCTTTTGATAGCTACATTTAAATTTTAGCACTCATAAGTGTGAAAACTAAATCAAAATGACTTTTTACCAAATTCCTCTTCAACAAGCTGATGGATTGTAAAGATTGCAGGAAAATGTTTTTGTGGAGTGTTTAAGCTGACATTTAGAACTTGTTTTTTGTGAATATCCTGGTAAAGTTGTTAGCTAAAACCCCTCCAAAATGCCTGTCTCTGTAAACATTTATGTGGTCCTTATTACTCATAGTTGTAGGCATTCCTAGAACCTGTGCTTGGGTTGTAAACAGCGGAGGGTTTTTTTTGTTTTTCTTCAAAGAATACCTGGATACTGAAGAAAATGATAATCCATGTATTACTTGATATACATCTTTTAGAACTCGTAGACCTCTTGGAAGATTTAAAATGAACTGTACGTTTCAGAATCAGGGTTTTTAGCTTATGTTTATTAATGCAGCCATTGCAGACTGCAGAGCAATAGTTTAACAGTTTTTGATTTCAGCTCTGAAGGACTGTATAAAGGCTAAAACCCAGCTCTTGGACCTACCTGTTTTTTGGAAGGAGGAAATGGGAATGATACTAGAGCTAGAAAATCATGTAGTTTATCTGTGTTTACTAGCAGCTAGATGTATGCATAATTAGAATTTTAAATCTATAAGAGAGATTATAGTGGTTGAATAAGGAAAACAGATGGTGCAGACTAGAGTTTTCAGAAATTGATCTCTAAGAGTGCCTGGATTCCTACTCTGTTTTGGTTATTAGGAAGAGTTTTTACTAAAGAGCTCAAAATCCCTCAATATTGACATAAAGAATATTGGGAGTTTTTTATGTACTTGTCTAGCATTGACAGTATCATGTGGGGTATTTCTGTCTCTAGAATTTCATTATTTCAACTTCTTCTTTCTAGGGATTTCTGCTTTTTCCTGTAGAAGGGTCTTAGTTTAGTCCTGAGTTATGTTCCAATTGAAGGATTAAAAGAGGTGGTGTCAGTATCTCTAGTTTAATTTAAAAAAAAATTAAACAATGTAACAGTTGAATCATTACATGTTAAGATTTTTATTACTGCATGCTAATTGTGTGTATCTTTTTAATGCTGTTGTGCACGTTGACAGATCCCTTTGTTTGGAATCATGTCATCAGATTCTGCAGACCCCTTCTATTGGATGCGAGTCATTCTTGCATCAAACAGAGGTTGGTACTTACTCCTTCCTCTGTTTTCTATTGGGATAAACAGACCAGGAGAAAACCAGTTGGCTGTTAAATTCCACACAACCCAGATGTCAGGTTGGAACACTTTGTAAAGTTCTTAACACAGATGGAATTAAAATTGGTACTTGAGGAGTGCTTCATCTTTGAGATGCAGATGAGATTATTGATTCACAAGTTTTGGGATGATTCCATTCAAAGTTTTAGAGCAGTCTCTTTCTTATTAATATATAGGACAGGGAATCTTCTGGCTTTCCATTTAGGAACTGCACTAATGTGCAGTACGAGGGTGTTGATTAGGAAATGCCTCACCTGTGCAAGTCAGTTACATGCCATAATAGTTTGGCAGTGTTATGGGTGAGTAATTTTCTAGGTGGGAAAGCTAAAGGCAGAGATGATTAGGCATAAAGTTTAGCAAAACCAAACTAATGTATTTTAGAAGAGTAAAGTGGAACACAACCAAATGTATAAGAAAATTCAAGCTAATGCTAGAAGTCTGAAACTTAAGATGGGTGACCAGTGATGCCTGACTCTAAATGAGGACACTGATCTCATCTGTAGCTTGGAAAATTGGCTGGAAGTAAGAAAATCACTGGAACCCTCTAATGTGAAGGTACTCCTTACTTAGGAATAGCAAATTTTGTCACACCAGTGAGGATGGTAAGGTAAAGAAGTTTTCTGCTTTGAACTCTTCTTCAGAATTTGCAGAATTTGGTGTGTCCCTAGCCGTGTATGATACTAAATATGCTGTCCACTACCCAAACAGAATGGTAACAGTGGCCAAGAGAAGGCTGAAGAGACTGAAAGCAATAAACAGCAGGAGTGGGAAAGTGAATTTTCACTTAAGTCAACTGACTAGAAGTCATTGGAGGATGTGAGGTGAATGCTAAAGTTTTTCACATCCTAATTTTCTAGCTGCTGGAGGAATAGAGATTTCCATGAGAGGTGATGTAATACTTAACATGTAAACTCCAGGATACAAGTATGAAAGAACCAAGTTATAATAATTACTTTAATGCTTTGCCTCTTTGAATTGCATACATTTGGGAGTTGATACCTCAGTGACATTGTGCCAGTGAGTTGGCAGAGTAAGAGCATGATAATGACACTCTTTGTTTTTTAAAGAACTAATTGAATCCTAAACTCTTGACTAGAGTCAGTGATTCTGAGGGCAGTGTTCTCAGAAACTGTGGATCTGCATCATATTTTTGTGGTCTGCAAAATTAAACTTTTGGAAAATGTGACATTGAAACACAGACAGAATAAACAACCAGGGACAAGATGCTGTCCAGTCAAAGGTTCCTTGAGGATACGCCATAAAAGCTGAGTTCAGCGTGCATTGGCCTTCAGTGTTAGCATGGTTCCACAAAAATATTTGTAATTAAAAGCTACGTGGGTTTTCCATGCTGCCTTCAAAATTACAAAATTACAAAATTTTAACGCAGCATCCTTTTGTGAGGCCATAACTGTCTTTGTTTTGTTATACCTGTACAGGAATATACATATTGGAAGCATTATTAAAAGTATTCTTTATAGGTCAGAAACCTTTCAAGAGACCTAATGCTTTAGGTGAGATGCTTGAATGGCAACTGTATTAATTTTTCTTCTTTTTTAGGTACTTTGATGGAATTGGGTATCTCACCCATTGTGACATCAGGTTTGATCATGCAGCTGCTGGCAGGGGCAAAGATCATTGAAGTTGGTGATACTCCAAAAGACAGAGCCTTGTTCAATGGAGCTCAGAAATGTAAGCAATGTTCCAATTAAAATTACTGAGTGTATTTTTATTCTTGGGAAAGCAGCCTGCCTAAATGATACTAGATATGAGATTTCTTTGGTAGGTGACTTCAGATTTTTTTAAAGGATTTGCTTTCTCTCTTGTTTTAGTATTTGGGATGATTATTACCATTGGGCAAGCCATTGTGTATGTTATGACTGGAATGTATGGAGATCCTGCTGAAATGGGTGCTGGAATTTGTCTTCTTATTATAATTCAGGTTTGTAATGAGCTATTTTGTGTGTAACTGAGACTGGTTAGAGACAGTATAGCTGGAAGGAAAAATCTTTCTATGTCTGGGTGACTTCAGTTTATTTATTTTTAATGTTGTAAAACACCATCATTGTATCTGTCTAGATATGAGAAATTCTAAGTATTCCATAAAGGAGGAGAATGTTGGGATAGTTTATATCAAAAGTATTTCAGGTAGGAGTGGCTGTTTAATTGAAAATAAAGGAATTGGTGGATTTTGGAAACAGTGGCTGCTGTTCAATGATGTGGAGGAATTCTCACTAAATGGCATAGCTTTGAGACATTCTCCTGTAGAACAAAGCAGTAAATGCACAAACTTAAACATTGTTTTAGAAGAAAAGTGCTTACTGAGTAATCTGCTGTGTCTGCCTTGAAAAAAGG
The DNA here is from genome assembly GCA_013397115.1 of Edolisoma coerulescens. Classification (NCBI taxonomy): domain Eukaryota; kingdom Metazoa; phylum Chordata; class Aves; order Passeriformes; family Campephagidae; genus Edolisoma; species Edolisoma coerulescens. Next base: position 170,882 of record VWZW01005028.1, read on the forward strand.
CACAGAGCTCATTGCCAGGTGAGATGTGCAGGCCTTGGTACGTGAGAGGGCAGAAACACTGCATGAATGACATTTAGATGAAACACTTAATGATCACTCTCCAACATGATGAAAATAATGAAGCAGGGAATTAATACACAACTCTTGACTTGGTTTATTCTTGTTTCTGCTCAGTTTTGTTTCTTTTCTCACAGCTGTTTGTGGCTGGTTTGATTGTGTTGCTGCTAGATGAGTTGCTACAGAAAGGTTATGGATTGGGGTCTGGTATTTCCCTGTTTATTGCTACCAATATCTGTGAAACCATTGTCTGGAAAGCTTTCAGTCCCACTACCATCAACACTGGCAGAGGTATGTGTGCTGTTACAGTCAGTCACAACATGTTTCAGTGGGTGTACACTACACATAAACTATCAGATGTTTATTGGATGGCAATTAAAAAAAAGTTTTAGTGTGTGGTGATTGGCTTCTGAAGTCAGTTGTCCAATTAACATTGAAGATAAAAGTTTCTGACTTACAGGAGATTTAATACAAGTTTGCCTTGGCTGATTTGAAGAGCAGCAGTTAAAATGGGACTTGAAGTCCTTTGAATGAAAATTTTTGGGTTTCCAAACTGAAATAGTCTTGTTTTAGCATCACTTAGTTCATGGAAATAGAGAAGGTAGGAAATACTGTACATTCAGAGGAGTTGTTTGTGATCCAGCTGTTGTTTGTGGCTATAGGATACTTCTGTAGTTGGTGCCTCTGAGTTACTTTAAGCTGGTTTGATTCTTCAGAGGCTGCAGTCTCTTCATTCCTCATCCAGAGATCAACAACATCTGGTTGTTCTGAGACCCCTGAAATACCACCTTAAGATACAGCATCAAGGAATTAACTCATTTACTGCATTCATTTGAATCCCATGTTTTTAGTTTGCTTTCATTTGAACCTAATTCTTAGTAGTTCTGTTGCATTTTTATTACTGTTCTTCTAAAAGCTATTTTTCACCTTGTTTATTATTTCTTCCTTCCAAACATCCTCCTGCTCTCAGAAAAGAAAGGAAGAGAGTGTTCTTCCGCATGTGTTACTTTGATGGGTTTTTTTGGCTTTTCTAACCAGGAATAATGTTTTTTTAGATCATTCTACATTCCATAAGCTAAAAAAGAGTCCTGTATTTTGACATATTTGTTACAACAGGATCCATGTCCTATTGTATCAGATTTTCTGTGTCATACTTAAAATTTCCAAAAGAAAGGTACTTTTTAAAAAATGTTTTTAATTTGGAGGTTAACCTTTCTTTCACTCCTTTGCTTCATGCAGGAACAGAGTTTGAGGGTGCTGTGATTGCATTATTCCATCTCCTGGCCACACGAACCGACAAAGTCCGGGCTTTGCGGGAGGCTTTTTACCGACAGAATCTGCCCAATCTGATGAACCTGATTGCTACAGTGTTCGTGTTTGCTGTAGTCATCTATTTCCAGGTAAAACTCCTCATAGCTGCTCTGCACAGGTAGGAGTGCACATGGACCCGGGACACTGCAGTCGTTGGGAAAAGATGGGAAGGTTTAAGCCAGAGTAACTGAAGTATCTTTGCTTTGAGTAAGGAACTCTTTTTATTCCAGTGTTGTTATTTCAGTAACAATTACCTCTGTGACTGTAAAGCTGTTAAATTTTACAGTCAGGCCTACTTGCACTCAGTGTGTAATCTCACATTCCATGGAATGCCACATGCACTATGAGAATATTTTTAATAAAATGGATTCTGGTACTGCAATGGTTGCATCACACCAATAATATTCTTAATGTTCATCATTGACTTAAAAGAATACTTTTGGACAGAGCTGGAGAACTTTGCTTCTTTGGGGTGCGTATGACACAGATTTGTTCTAGAAGACTGCATAGCTTATCAGTTTTTCCCTAATTTTCTTGAAACATTAATTAGTGTTTCTTTTTAATTCTAAGTATCTACTAAAATGGACACTAAAGGAGGATCCATATGGGGATTTGGGGGGCGGGGGGTGGCTAAAATGTGATTTTTCTTTTTTTTTTTAATTATTTTTTTAAATTTGAGTGCTGGCAAAAAAAAAAGAGAGAGAAATAACAGGTTTTCAAGTCCATGGGGTTTGTCTTGGATGTACTCAGAAAGGATCCTGCCCCAGAAAACAGAAAACTGGGCTTAGTACTCAAGAGCCTGCTGGTAACTGGCTACTTCAGTTAGAAGCCATTACATGCTTTTATCAACCCCTATTCTATAAAATGTATTCTACAGGAGTACCAATTAGCAGATGAGAAACCATGTTTATGTGAAAAGAATGTAATACAACCAACCAGTAAGACTTTAAAATCCTTAAAATTTGTAATCCAGACTGTAGCAGAAAGCCTTTGGGCTCTGCTATCTCAGACCTTGCACTCCATGTTTATCTAGCAAGAACTGCATGGTCAGGAGTAGCTTTGGGGCATACTGGGAGTTCTTGTGTCTCAGAAGTTAACCCTGGTGCATTTGTGTTCTTTGCCACAGGGATTCCGAGTGGATTTACCCATCAAGTCTGCACGATACCGGGGGCAGTACAGCAGCTATCCCATCAAGCTGTTCTATACCTCCAACATTCCCATCATTCTGCAGTCTGCCTTAGTGTCCAACCTCTACGTCATTTCCCAGATGTTGTCTGTTCGTTTTAGTGGCAACTTCTTGGTGAACTTACTGGGACAGTGGGCAGTAAGTATTTTACCACATTTTAGCTGCATAAAATTATTTGCATTTTTACTTGGATGTGAAACCTTGGTATTTAACCAACTGGAATACTTACTTTTTAACATTTGTATATAAACACTGTTATAAACATTGAACAGGAGTTCCTTTATAAATACAGAACAGGAATGTGGGAAGTCTGTGAGAAAACTGACAGCCTTTTTCTTCCCCTCTCAGGATGTCAGTGGAGGTGGCCCTGCTCGCTCTTACCCCGTTGGTGGCCTGTGCTACTACTTGTCCCCTCCAGAATCCATGGGTGCAATATTTGAGGATCCTGTCCATGTAATAGTTTATATAATATTTATGTTGGGATCCTGTGCGTTCTTCTCCAAGACTTGGATCGAGGTGTCTGGCTCATCAGCAAAAGATGTAGGTGTTCTACCTTAATTGTTTTCAAACAGTGCTTCTGGTTTAGAACTGACCAGTTACTGACTGATGGTTGTTATCCCAGGAAACGTCAAGTGACTGTGAAACACTGCAGCATTTTCATAAAATAATGTTTTTTGCAGGTTGCCAAGCAACTCAAAGAACAGCAAATGGTGATGAGAGGCCACAGGGATACTTCAATGGTTCACGAGCTTAACAGGTAAGGAAATGCTGAGTTCCAGGTGGATGGTGAAGAGTGCTGGGGAAGTGTCAACCAGAGCAGAGATTCTAGGAAAAATCTGATACCTGTTTCCACTGCAAAAGGGAAGATTCTTCCCATTCAGCTGTTGCCTTTCCTAGTTATGCGAAAGAAGTTATAGCAGCAGATTAGAGATTAACCTGTACTTTTTTTTTTTAAGTGACATAATGAGAGAATTTGAGTTGTATCTCTTCCATGTTTGTAAAAGAAAGATACCTTGATTTTTACCTTTTTGTTTCCTGTTTTTTCCTTTCTTACAGATACATCCCTACAGCAGCTGCATTTGGTGGTTTGTGCATTGGTGCCCTTTCAGTACTGGCTGACTTTCTAGGAGCCATTGGCTCTGGCACTGGCATTCTGCTTGCAGTCACTATTATTTATCAGTATTTTGAAATATTTGTAAAAGAACAGGCTGAAGTTGGAGGAGTAGGTGCATTATTTTTCTAGATGTCCAAATATTTCATGGTTTGTGTGAAAGGGAAAGTATTTTGACAACATGCGTCATGTAGTCCAATAATGCTATTTACTTTTTACTTGTTTTCAAGTGCTACGTGTCCCATTACTGTAATGGGCATTGAGCAATGCCTGTGTGCAGCATTAGTACCAGCTGCCTTAAGAATAAAGTTTACATTATCTTGTTTAAGTATTATCTAGTGTTGCCTGTAATGCTGGAAACAATTCATCTACCTTGCTGTTCAGACACTACTACAGTGAGATGGTAAAATGTATCAGTTTGAGAGCGGTAAACGTCTTTGCACACAGCAGTAAAATGTTAAATTAATTTCCCTGTCCCTAATAGGAAAAAAAAACCAAACCCTGAGTTCAGATTGCCACGTGCCAGTATTCCGGACAAAATTTATTTGTATCTGTATTTTACATTAATTTTTTATACTTTTTTAACTCAACGTTTCCCCACCACTGAACTCAGCAGTCCTTCTTCCTTTGCGGTGCCTCCACCAGGCACCTTTCTCTGAGCTCTGAGGGTGGGCAAGCGAACATTTTCCCGGCGGCTGATACTCATCTCACCTGTGAACCGGTTCTGTGGTGGAGCTGCTGCGGCCGGGCCAGTCGGCTTCTTGCCCCGGGCCTCCTGTGGGGCAGCCGCTGTCACTGCTGGGGCGGCCCAGCAGTTCTGTTCAACCATGTACTTGTGAAAACTGTGCCACTGAAACTTCATGTCCACTTTGCTTTTGTGAGTCTAAAGAACAAGGCTTGGTTCCTAAAGCAGTTCATAGGAGGGAAAAGGGGGAACGGGGAGTTCCTGCTGAAAATTTGTCGCACTTTACAGCGGCAATGTAACAACTGTAAGCGTTAGACAATAAACTTATTTAATTAAACTCTCTCCTGTGTCTTGTCTGTGCCAGATGTAATTCACATGCACTCTTTGATAATTTCTAACAAGCCCTTGATAGGGAGGTAGGTCTAGAAGGCTTCCTTTTTTCCTCTTTATTTTTTTTCTTTCTAGAATATAGTTCTGATTAATTTTTAGCAGCCTCAATTAATAAACAAATCTCAAGATTCCTCCCCTTAAAGTCATTGAGCTTTTCTGCTCTGCTGTAATCAATTACTTTTTCTCTTTGATGTCTCATTTCTTCTGTCTTCTCTCACGCTTAACTTGAAAGTAACTTTGTGTTGTTTGTGAAGGTAAGAAAGTCTTAAGCAGTTTTCCGTTTCAGAAAGTCTCCCTAATTATGCACACTCATCCTCATCTATTTCAGAGGCAAGACTGATTCTGACGTGTGTTTATTAAAACGCTTGGATCCTGACCTTTCAGCAGTGGTGGCTGTTTACATAATTAGTAGCAGCCCACTGTGTGCAGATGCACTGAGGGTTGGTTTGGGATAAGATGTACCTAGAAGTGATTTAGGCAAGTGAAGTTGCAGCCTGGGTACACGGATGTGTCCTCGGGAGAGGGAAAACTGCAAGGCTGTGCCCTCTCAGGGCACGTAAGTGACCTTGTACCTTCAGCAGGATCGCCTGGCTGGGCCTACACAGTTCTGGTTTGCACCAGGGGATGGTGGTGTCATAATCATTATCTTAGGCCAAATAAACCAGTTGTCTCTTTCTGCATAGTTTAGTTAGAGTGGGGAGAAGCAAACAGCATCTTCATGTCTAAATCATAATAGGAAGTTTTTAAAATTGCCATTTCAAACACTGGAGCCAGAGCATGCACACAGTGTTCTGTGCTGCTGTCCCTGCTCCTGTCACAGAAAATTACTGCTTAATAGGATATTCCGTAATTCTACGATTTTTGAGTGGGAAGGGACCCATAAGACTCATTGAGTCCAACTCCTGGCCCTGTGCAGGACACCCCAGGAGTCACACCCTGTGCCTGAGAGCGTTGTCCAAACACATCTTGAACTCCGTCAGGCTCAGTGCTGCGACCACTGCCCTGGGGAGCCTGGTCCAGTGCCCAGCCACCCTCTGGGTGAAGAACCTTTTCCTGATACCCAACTTAAACTGCCCCTGACACAACTTCAGGCCATTCCCTCGGGTCCTATCACTGGTCACCAGAGAGAAGAGAGCAGTGCCAGCCTGTCTGCTGCCCATCATGAGGAAGTTGCAGACCACCGTGAGCTCTGCCCTCTCCGGGTGTTTGGAGTCGAGTGCTGTGTGAGCGAGAGAAACCTGCGCTTGTTCTGCCATCTGCCTCCTCTGGAACCATGGTGGTACAACACCTACCACAGTTAACTAAGCATCTTTCTTGCACCGAATTTTAAGTGCAGAGAGGAATCTAGTGAGAAACAAGCCATTCTGAAAATTAAACAGTATTTTTATTATGGATATTCTGTCAAGGCTTGATAGATGGAACAGTTAGAAGAAATGCTTTTTGTCAGTTACATAATTCCAAATAAAAAGATCACAATCATTCCACAAATGTTTTTTTCTGCCCTACAAGTAAAGCAAAGGACCTTGATTACAAGAACAGTTGTACTTCTAAGCCATCTGACGGGCAGTTCTCAACTGAATTTCTCATAGTCCAGTTCTAGAACTTCATAAAAGGAACTTGGAGCGGTTTTTCTTCTGCACGCTTCAGAGCCAACGCGTAAGTATAAACCCTGGCATCTACTGCCAGATGTTCCTCTGCTACTAGTTCTGAAAATAAAAGAAAAAAATTATGAGATGCTGTTAAAACCTCACTTTTACAGAAATATAAGTCCTTGCTAAAATGAAGATGTGTAGCATTCCAGACACTGCAAACACATACTGCTATGACTTAACTCTCATACCTGGACAGGTCTCTCATGGCTTTTTGCTTAACATACAGTATTCTAGGATGAGAAATGACATGAGGAGCCCTGAGAAGAAAAGGGATTCTTGAAGCTCAAGTCAGTGCATTTAACGTGTCAGAAAGCTCTTACCATCAATCCTTTGCAGCAGGTCGTTCTTTGGAAGTGAAACAACTTCCACAAATTCTAGGAGAGAAGAAAAAGATTTACACACCCTTAAGTTAGTGAACAGTAGAGAAATTCACCTCTGTGTTCTGTTTCTTGCATTTTAGAAGGGGAAAGAAAGTGACTTAATGCTCATCACCATTCAAAAGTTGTGAGCCTTTATGTATCAAAAAAAGGTCAATTAAATGGGGGAAGGCAGCGACTGGGTTCATTAAAAAATGTGTTTGGCAGAAAGAAGCTGGGAAATAGTTGAGAAAAAAGTAGGTGACAGCTACGAAGGATAAGAATCCTAAAAGGAGAAACCTCCCTTTTGAGAACGGAAAATACACTTTTGAAGAAGACTTTTGTTTGGCTTCTCCTGGTACAGGAATGGATTGGAGATGCATTTCAAGGCCAAATCATCTCAAAGACAAAGGGTTTGTTCATGATGAATTCATGTTGGCTTACCCTTCCCCTGTCTCTCTGAATTATTTGTCTTTGGGGCTTGACCTACAGCTGTTGGGGGTTCATTAATTTGAATTTCCTGAAATACTGGTGCTATAGGTGCAATACTTGGAAAGATAATTGACGCAATCATGCCCCACAGGAATTTGCATCTAGGCCAAAGTCAACCTCAGACACATTTGATTAGGGTCAGGAGATTACCCAAGCACAAACAAAAACCAGTTTAACCGACTTTTTCTAAGTAAAACTTGCCATACAAAGATCACACTTAACCTTACTGTCACTGGGAACAGTCACATTACGTACCTCCATCATCTGCAAGTGAAAAAAGAAGTAATAAGTTAAGGGATTGAAATCCTCTAGAATTTACAATTAAAAAGCATTTGATGGCTGACTGACTGTGAGTGACACTAATTACTTCCAGAGTGAAGCTACAACTGAGAGCAGTATCTAGGTTCACAAGTGCTTATGGCCCTCACTGAAATGTTTTATTCTGAGCGTGCCAACAGCTGATACTTCACGTCTGGGCTTCCCCAGTGAATTCAGCAGAGACACACTCTGCTCATCTAGACTGCAGGATGTGATTGGAAGGGTGTGCAGCATCCAATCAGCTAGGACAGAAGAGATGCAGCAGTGGGGTTGTTTTAAACCCATTGTTTTGTTATCTTATCAAAATTTTCAAATAAACCGTACAAAACTCACCAAGGTTTTGCTTAGGTCTCGTGTTCTCAGCCTCATCTCCATTAATGATGACGCTCACGATGTGTGTTGTGCTGTTTGACATACCTGGGTCCAAGCACAGAGCTGCCAACAAGCACATGGAGAGGTTCATTTTTCAAAGCAGGAGTCAGGCACCTTGACATTTTAACAAAAGCTTTCACAGAAATGTATCTGATACAATAGGAGAACATACATTTGGCAGACATTCATGCTGTAAGAGTAGCAAAAACTTTGTTTTCACATGTTCTTAGAAGTAATGTGTCTGTAACTCTCAGCTCTTTTACAGATCCCTGGTAAGACTTGTTTTCACAGCTGAATTTACTTTCCATTCCATATGCTAAAGATTTACTGTGAACTATCCCTTACAGACTTCCTCAGTCTGTTGGAGTCTAATTTTACCATCACCTGTCTCCAACCTCTCTCAATCCCCAGCATGCAGTTATATCCACTGAGAGACAAGTCTCAACTGCAAAGACATTTCCTCGAAATCCTAAGCTGCCTCACCTACCTTCTCAAGTTTGATGATCCTCATTTTGCTTTCATTTTATCTTATGTAGGAAGCATGGGATTGGAACAATCCCGTTCCAAAGGATCTCTGAATTTACTCCAATTACTCTCCTTTCCTCTTTCCAGCTGGAGAACCTGATTACTGTCACCTCCACACAAGTACTGTCACCTCCCCACAGCTGACAGGAAGGTGACCTCTGCATCAGGCAGCTATTTTTTTCCAAGTTTTCACAGAAGTCCAGCAATTTAGACCTTTACACTAAAATGCCAAATCACAGCTTGAATAATTGGGGTTTGTGTAAAGGATCTTAATTAATAGCAATTTCCTTCCTACAGACATCAAACTTCAGACAGAAGTTCAGCAACTGACGCACATCAAGGACCAAAGTTTCACTTTTACAGCCGTGAGACGCTACCCTGCTAATCTGCATAGACTTTGCAGCTTGGATTTTCCCTTTGGTTCAGAGCGTTTTAGACATTTAGAGAAGCCATCAAGACAGAATTAGCTTTGGTGGGAAAAAGTAAAGAAAAGCAAAAGACCTGGAGTACATTCAATGACTTCCCCTTTGTACCCAGTTTCTTCCTTCAGCTCTCGAAGTGCAGCACTTTCTGCCGACTCGTTTTCAACCTCAATGAGGCCTGGGAGATAAATAATACACAAAAACAATTAAAAGTCTCCCACTTAACTGCAATACCCATCCCAAGATCTAATCAAGCGTTATGGAAGAGTGGAAACATCCTCACTACTCAGTCTTTACAGAGGGATAAATGTTAGGAAGGATTCCAGTCCCTGGATTCATTATGCTGCTGCCCATATCCTTCCTGATTATCTACACAATCATGCTGCCTTCCCCAAAAACGGCATTAATATTCTCATGAGGTAAAGAAGCCAAATGCTTTGACTCTTAGAGAAAGGAGAAGTGGAAGGAATTTTCTCAAATCTGCTAAAACAAGCTTATTTGGTTTTTTCCTTATCAAATATTCTTATTTCGGAATCGCACATGGAGCTCAGCATGGTCTTCCAGCTAGAGCTTCATTAAGATCACAGAATCAACTAGGGTGGAAAAGACCTTGGGGATCATCAAGTTTAACCTATAAAATATATATAACTTATAAAATATATAAAGATTGACACTCCAAGCACATTTAAACACACTGAACCGTATGTGACTCATCCCAATGTTTCAGCCACTTACCTGCAGGAAATTCCAAGCAGTAGCCATTGATTGGGGGCCTGAACTGTTTCACCAGGACAATGCAGTCGTAGTGCAGGGTTCTCTGTAGCACTGCTATCACTGCTACACCTGCAACAGCGATGGGAGACACAAAGACATGGAATGAGAGTGTAGCAGAAAGTGAGATTTTAGTGCCAGATCTGGAAAGGACCCCACACACTGCTGCTCTGAGCAATGTTTAGATGCCTGCTCCAGAATCCTGAATGATGAATTTAAGCTCTCTGTATCTCGCATGCTGAGAGATCTTAAAGCTCCCCAGACAGTGAGAGGCACACAATACCAAGCAAGACTGAGCCTCAGGGAAGGGCTCTCCTGCCTGCAGAGACTGTTTGGAAGCCTCTGTAGGGAACTCTCTACTACAGTCCTTTCATGTGTAAATCATGTCCCAAAGAGCCCCTTGACCCCTTGGCCCCTAACAGCAGACCCAATCACCAGTTTGTGAGCCACTCCATGTCAGGGCATCCATGATATCTCTAGAAGTGCTCCATCATTTCAAAGTGAACACAATGATCTTAGGAAAGTACTCCCACCATTAAGGTTCTGATTCTCCAGCACTGAAGTTAGCATTTCATTAGCTCAGGGGTATAGCCAGCTCTGCCGAGGTACCTGTTCCACATCCTCATTCATTCAGGAACAGATCAGCTCTAAATCTGAATAGTCAGCTTATCAGAAAGACTTTTACAGGGAAAAAATGCAAACAAAAAAAGCCACCAGTGTCTCACCATCAGCTGTAACTCCCTTTTTGTCGCCAGTACGCTTTACAGTTTCCCAAGTTCTGTTTAAACAGAGAAAAGAACAAATGAATACATAAATCATCTTCTACCCTTGCTACTTTGATTTCAAGCAAAATGTACCATCACACAGTGAGGTGTTGTAACAAGCAACTGGCCTTAGGCAGGCCCTGTCATACACTGGCACTATAAAATGTCTATAGCAATTTTCTTTTGCCTACTTAAGGAAGGAGAGAGAAAACAGTTAATTTTAGTTACTCAAAAGATCCAATCTTGCTAACTGTAGGAGGATACTTTGCTGATGAATCAGGAGGCACTAGATAAAGCAATCAGTACAGAATCTAACACATTAAGGGGAGGGAACTAAAGCCATGTTGTCACACCTACATAAACACAGCAAAACTAAAGAGTACAAAGGAATTGGACAGAAATGATAACATACAAGAGGACATTAATTTGTCAATAATATGCAAGATCCAGCACCACCAACAGGGAAAAAAGAGCCCTTAGTGAAGAACCTGAAAAGCCACAGGAGGGACTCTACGATTGTCACAGAGTAGTTGCACAGCTAGAACCTCCTCCTGTGTAGCATCTTTCCAAAGGACTGGAAATGCAACACAATCCAGGATCCAATGTGCCCAAGAGGATTTAGGAGGCAAATTCAATCCTGATGCTTGCACATCTGCCAGAGTAAATTTCTTTCCCCTGAACAGCAGGAACTCTAAAGGAACCTCACAATGAATAGTTCTCATCTTGTGTGGAGTGATGGGTTTGTAATGCTCATGTTCTCTAGCCTGGGGCCAGTCTGTACAACTGGGAATCTGGAACTCCAGAGAGGCAATTACCTGGTTTTCCCAAAGGGATCAGTGTAAGTTGTTTCTGCAAGCTTCAACCATTGTCTTTCTACGATTACCTAAAATAAAGAACTCTTTGTTAAATACATTATAAAATTAATCCCAAAGATCTGGGAGAAACAACACAACTATTTTTAGATTCTTTTGAAGACAAAATTTCAGCATCACAACACATGCAGGAATGTGCAACAGCATTCCTGTTGCTAATACAGAAAAAACCATTTACTCTAAATTCTTGAATATGAATGAAAAAATAACCCCAAGACAGTAACTTTTCTTAACGTAAGTTTAATAACCAAGTTTTGATGAATTCAGTGGGATTTTATGTGCTGGAAAGTCCTCATTTTCTAAGTAGGATTTTGCAAGGGTAATATATCAGCTCCAAAAAGGTCTCTGGGCTGCACAGACTTTAACTGCACTGGTGCTCACGAGTGCCCCCCTAGCAGAGAGCACAGTCCAAAGGCTGAGCATGCAAGACTGAAAACCAAACTACCCTGAAACTTTTCTTGCCCTGACCTCAGACTGTGGCCTCGTGTAACTGCTGTTTTCTGCAGCTGTGAGAGTGATACAAGCCTGCCCCTTTAGGGTTCTGAGAGCTGCTGAGTGAGTGCTTGGCATTAACACTAGGACCAAATCTCTTCTCTGGGCTAAATGAGTTTATTTTCCCTATGATGTTTCCTCATCTTTTATGTAATTCATTTAAAAGAGAAAAATCCCTAGATATTAGCCCTGCAGTTTGCTTCTTCTACTGTAACTTGTTTTAAAATTAGTTATTTTTATTGCTTTGTCTATCACTTTGATGGGTGAAGAACATCTGCTTACAACAGCCTGAATGTGTCTTCCCAGAAAAAGGAAGAATCAAGTAAGATCAGCTCCCACTTTCATGGAAGATATTCCAGCATCAGACCACACAGTTACTGCAGTTACAGAACCACTTCTGATATAAGAGCCACTGGCAGAAGGAGGGTAAATACTTCTCTGTATTAAGCCCACAAAATGATTGAAAAAAATAAATAGCTTAAAATACATAAGATCTAATCATAAACTTCCAGTGATACCAAAGAGTATGCTGTTTTAAAAGAGAATAACTAAGAAACATTACAAAAAAAACCCCAAACAAAACCAAGCAAAAAAGAGGATAAAATGAAAATGCTGCCTGCAAAAAACCCTGCTCTTAATAGAAAAGCCCCCCAAAAATAACAAAAATTAAATCCTTTATGCTTGTGAAATACTCATATTAAAAAAATGCCCAAGAGAAAAGACATAAATATAATCCAAACAAATCTCTTCTTTCCTTGTGCCTTGAAACTGGAAGAAATTACAAGACTGTGTTCACTCCAGGAAGAACAAATAAAAGAAACCACATTTGTGTTATAACAAGAGCAGGACACTGCCAAACCTGCCTCAACACCAAAGATTAACTTTCAAGAATTCACTTAAAAGGGAACAGAAACAAACAGAGGCAGTTTAGGGTGAAAACGCTTCTAATAAGAATGAAATACCTCCAGAATCCTTCCTTAAGACTGATATTATTCTTACTGCTTCCTTACTGATTTCTTTGAAACGGCGATTATCTAAATTCAAACTCTTTTAGAAAACATAACAGGTGGTACAATCCTAAATGTTACAGCAACCCTTAGTGGTTCACCATCTTAAAGAAACAGAAAACTGTTTGAAACAGAAAACAGTCACTGAGTTTCATAACCCACCAATTTGCAAAGTCTCTCAGAGATATCAGCATTATTTCTGAACATTGAAAAACCTCCTCAACAGACAATACTAGAAACAGATGCAAAATCTGAAAAAAAGAGAAGCAGCTTAAAATAATGCAACACTGTATATTTCTCTCTCCTCATTGACAATTTGTATAATTACTTCAATAAAGAGGAATGTCACATCTTTTAAACTCTCTGACAATCACGAAGAAGTGTTTTATCTATTGAATAGGTTTTCAGGGACATACAGCCTCTAGAGCATTTTGTACTCTGCACTCACAAACTCACAAATAATTGTTACTTAACAACAAAAACGTGTCAAACCCAAACATGCTGTACCTCTTCCTTAAGGACGAATTGTTTAGCTGTTTTTGCAACTTCTGTGGATGTCTCAGCTGCCATTTTCAGGAATGTCAGGCTCTTCCCCTCCTGTGCAAAGTCCAGATATATATGAAACAAAATCAATATTTGCTTTCAGTGTAAAGTTAAAAGGTTCATTTCTACACTGTAAATTAACAAATATAGCTTGTTGGAGAAAGTCAGGGACGTGTGATGGCAAGCTCAAATCATGCTTTCAGCTCCACCCAATGATTTCAGAGTCAAATAATTCAAAGGAGAAATGTACATTTGGGTCAAATCCCTGACTTGCACGGTTTTAATAGTCCTATCAGCTCTCAAGTAGAAGACACTTTTCTTAACAATTCAAGTATCAAACACATATACAGACAATTCAGCCATTTCAGTCAAATAGTTTCATTCTGATCTGGGTGAAATGCTCTGTCAACAGTGTCTGGACAACAGGACTCTGCACTCCACTGTGAAAGTGGGAAAAAACCTTATACCAAGAAGACTTCAGTGGTAAAAACCGTCTGCTATTAAGAAGCACAGCTAGAACCTACCTCCACCTTACATCACAAATAAATACGTAAATGACTCAATCCTTCCACTAAAAAACAAGGTCAAAAAACTACACGTGTGTTGCAAGTCTGTGCAGCACGTGGGGCTGGTGTGACTGCAGCACGTCAGTCTCTTACTGGGAATGATGTGCCCAACACGGTGCAAAAGGCAGCATTTGCAGTAAAATATGCCCAAAGCAAGGCTCTGCACCTGCAGCCCAGTGCCTCAGCCTGCATCTCCAGGAAGGTGAGATTATCCACTCCCTCCATCCAGTTCCAGCCTAAAGGCACAACAGGCAGCAGAAAAAAAAAAAAAAAAAGTATTAGAGACTGACCCTGTGTCACTGTGGAACTATGGGGCACTTTCAGCACAGAAACTTATACCAGGGAAACCATCTCCAATATTAACTTAATACTGAAGTCCTGAAAAACATCAGGAATCATTAGCCAAAGCCAGTGAAAAGAAACAAACCAGTTTAAACATCAGGAGAGATTAGATAATCTTAAAGATCTCAATCATCCATAGCATTGATGGTCATAAACTTTCCATAAAATCAAAAGGAATCTTTCCGTGACTTCAGCTATGGATTAACAAGGCTCTGTGTGGTCTCTAGCAATGAACAGTACCAAAGTATGTGAAGACCTTCTCTGTCACACCCAATTTTAGCACTTTCATTTTTTGCTTCATCTTTATCCTGTTATGGTAACATCTGTTGCACATATGTGAAACTCGAAAGAGCAACGATCAGCTTTCTCACATACTGGATTGACATTTATTTCCACTGAGTGGTTAAAAGGAACAGGTAGGACTAAATAATTCTGTTTATCAGCAGGAGTAAAACTAAAGTATATGAAACCGTTTCCTCGGTCTGCACACAGGGCAGGCTCTTTCTTAAGTCTAAAGAAAGTGGTTTCGGATGAAGTAGGTCATAGAGGTGAAATGTGCAGATTGGTTTTATGTAACATAAGTCTTGAAAAGAAACCCTGAGCTGTTAAACCAAATTCTGTTCCTTCAAAAATATGTTCTATAATACTCTCTTAAAGCAATGAAGCTCCTTTCCAAAACTACATAGGTTTATTATCTACCTTACTACTATTTGTATGAAAAACTGCTCAGGAACCTCACTTGCTTATGTTCCAGTTTCTATCCCACTTCAGTTCAGTCAGCTGTTCCAATGTCTGGAACTCCATCTCTCAGGATTGAAGAGTTTTATCTGGACAATGGCCATGGTCTCACGCTGTGACTCTCAAATACAAGATCAAGCTTCCCACCAAAATTATGCAAAAGAAGCACAGCCCAGGAGAAACAGTCACAGGAGGCTCTGTGTGATGCCTTTAAAAACATTAAAACCTTACATACCCAGCTACAACATATTCACCTCCTACATTTGGGAAGAATTATAGCCTTTTACATTGTCAATATAAATATATCAAAGGAGTAGAGAGTGAACCACAGCCTTGTTAAAGTTTTTTTGGATTGGGCTAAGTCTTCTTCACAGGAAATCCTGTTCCATTGATCACACAAATCCTTCTGCACAACTATCAGTGTATCTTTCTCAAATGTGGATTAGGACAGTTGTAGCATGAAAAAAACATACTAGAACCTCATCTCATGGCAGAAGCTGTTTTCACCACAGCTTGCTCTCTTCTGAGAGATTAAGGGGTAACTTGCTACTTAAAATAACAAAAAATACACGGTTTCAGTGGTTTGAATTATCACTAAAACCTAAAATGGGTGAACACCTCAAAGAGAGGGGAACACTGATCTAGCCCAGCTTCTGTAGTTTGGGTCTCCTCCACAAGTGGGTGCAGTAACTCTACGCATAGTAACATTTCTAAAAGCTCCACCAAAACAGCATTTTTGTCCAGATTCGGTTGGCTGTAGAGAAGTGAGAATTTCTGCTGTTAGAAAGCTGAAATACCATGTGGTTAAACGAAGGCTACAATTCTGGCATCTCACGTTAGTCATGCTGTCAAGGATGGAAACATCTTTTGTCCATAAACAAAATTAGCTGCAACAGAAAATTAAATTTAACACTAAAATGTTACGTTTCTAAAGGCCTATTTAGCTTTCAGAACATGCCTTGTCTTGCAGCCCTCTGACAGGAAGGTTCTTCTGTCTCATAAAATTCCCTCTGCATATAAATATGAGTTCATTTGAGTTAAAAATTCAGTGCAGCTGATCCAGCAGCCTGGGAACCTGGCTACCTGACTTAGGATTACATGAGCTCTAAGAACAGACATTTTTAATAGTTATAAATGCAATCTTAAGAATATGTCAAAGAGCCCACATTTATCAGCTGCCTTAACATGAATCAACAGCACTCAAACTATCAATTATGGGGAAAAATAAATGTTTTCTACTTTGGTAGTTTTTGTGCCCAGTATTACAGGGTGCTGCTGGCAAATCGTGCTACTTCTTCCATTCATTTCATACTGGGGTCAAATTCTGTCCTGCAAAAGCCATGCCATTTATAAAACATGTAACTTTATTCCCCATGCTTATTCCTTTATTGAGTGGCTTCCTTTCAAGGCAGCATCCAGCCATTCTACAGTTTCCAAATTATCCTTCCCAGGAGTTAAAACCTTAAGCCAACAGAGGTCTGTGAATCAGCTCAAGAGAGAAGCCAAGATATCAGAACTATACTTTCATATTAATGCTTATATAGATGGATTAGCTTTTCTAAATCACTTTCCAGAAGACATTCTCTGATCCAAACACACATTCCAGCTGACAGCAGATTTAATGGAAGCTCAACAATGGGGTCCCATGGCAAGATCAAGGTCAAACAAAATACAGGTTTTCTCATAAAGAATGTGCAAAAGAGACACTGGCAACATATTATGCACGATTTAACCAACAGCACTCTGAGATATGTGCACTGAAGATAAACATCATTAAAAACTCCTAAGGCACTTTAAACTTGTTACTTGCACTTTAGTGCTATGATTCTAGAAACAAAATCAATTAATTAGCGATTAAGTTGATGGGAGGGAGAAAAGTAGGCGGAAAACGTTTAATTTTTATCACGGTATTTAGAAGCATGGATGACCCACTCCGTGCTAAATAAAATATGGACAAATAACTGCAGAGCAAACAACAACAAGGATTATCTCACATAAGCAGAAGAGGGTTAGAGGCAGCTCTATGTTGTTATCAAACTTCCCAACAGCTGAGGTGTCCCACAGCTGGGGGAGACATCCCCAAACTGCGGATGTGAGAACACACGAGGAAACATCGTATGGAAACACCACCATGCAAGGGACACGCAGCCACAGGCACAACAGCTGAACCACGGGGCTTAAAAAAAACCCCCCCATACCACTCTGCTAATGCTTGACTTGCGACTAAACAAAATGAAATAGTGGTTAATTAAAAACTTAACACGACAACGTTAAGTTTTTAATGACAATGTGCGCTCACAGCCCAGAAAGCCGAGGGGGCCCTGGGCTGCATCCCAAGATTCTGCCCCTCTCCCCTGCCCCTGTGAGAGCTCCCCTGGAGCTCTGTGCGCAGTTCTGTGTCCCCAACAAAACAGGGACAGGGAACTGTCGGAGCAAGCCCAGAGGAGGCCACCCCGTTGGTAAGGGCACTGCAGCAGCTCCCCTGCAAAGACAGGCTGAGAAAATTGGAGAAGGTTGCATGGAGACATTAGAGCGCCTTCCAGTAAACGAAGGGGCTACAGGGAAGCTGGAGAGGGACTGTTCATCAGAACTGTAGTGACAGAACAAGGAGTAATGGGTACAAATTGAAAGAGGGAAAATTTAGGTTAGATATCAGGAAGAAATTCTTTACTGTGCAGGTAGTGAGACACCAGAACAGATTGTCCAGGGAACTGTGGATGCCAGGCTGGATAAAGCCTTGAG
>VWZW01005030.1:0-53404 GCA_013397115.1 Edolisoma coerulescens
TTATTTTTTGCCTGTTGTTATTTCCCTTTTAATTATGTCTTCACGTTTATCTACTCACATTCATTCTCCTTATTGGTGGAAAGGAATTGGTTAAAACTATAAGGGAAGGTAACTTATTTTAGAGTGCCCCCCTCCCTAAATTATCTTAAAACAAGACAAACTACAAAGTAGGACAGACCAGAACATAACAGCTGCAGCCTATCAAATAAAAAATCCTAATATCCTAGCAAACAGTAATTATCACAAATAGCATTTGGGAGTGCCTTCAAGTGGCAAAATAAACTTGATGTTCCCCTGTTCCAGTTGAGCACTCTAGCAGCCAGGCTGCCATGGGAAACTCCCAAGGTTTTGGGCTGATACATGCTGCCACCATATTTCCATGAAGTCTGACCATGTGTGTTGGGATGACCACCACACCAAGGTTTTCTAAGCTGAGTAAGCAATGAGGCTTGAATGCTTGTAAGTATAAGATAAACACAGTGTCGGTCAGGAATGCTGATAAAAAAACATTTCTAGCACAATCTCACCTGCCTGAGGAGCTATGAGGCAAACAACCTGTGAACATCAGAATAAATTAAGGTGGACTTTAAATAAAGTTTTTAAGTTACTTTTTAACAGCAGTATACTGTGACATCATCCCTCATTATAGATCAAAGAACACATGTGGGGAAGAAACCTTGCAAAGTCCCACCTACATGAAAAGTGTGTGAATCCTCCCATGTAAATTAAAGGGTGAGCTTTGTTTTCTCCTCAAATCTGTCTCAAAACTGAGACAGCTTCTAATGGAACCTTTCCTTCAGAAAAGGAATTATCCCCTACTTTCACAAAAATCCTGATTTGTTTATACAGGGAGGAGGATACAGGAAGAAAAGAATACATCATGTGAACTTTGTTTCCAACAGAAAAAACAAACTAAAGGTTGCGGCCCTAATGGAAATTAGATGCCTCCAGAGTTAGGTGGTACTGGAGCAGGCCTATGACATAAAAAGTTAAATCCAGACACATTTTCAAGTACAAAGACTCCACTTCCACAGAATTACAGCAGTGAAAATTGGTGCTACAAAACCATCTGATTCCTAACAGATCTGAAAATTCCCTGGTTATCAATAGACCCAAAAATGCATTATGTAAAGTACTATAAACAGAAGGACAACATAAATCACCATAGAAAAGTAGAGATGTCAAGAAGCTTCCATTTAAACACTGTCAGCAAAACACTATAACCCATCACTTGCAGACAAAAAGTGCATTATAGGAAAGAATAGATAAAATTAGAGGAGAATTAAAGAGTACAAAAAATAGATTCTGGATTTCATCTGAATTACTTTTTAAAATTGTTTCGATATTTTGTAAAAGCCCTGAAATAAAATTATGTACTCATTGTGTTCAAAACAATTCTGCAACATTGTTGTATATCATTTAGATAGATACATTGTTGTAGAATATCCACCAAAGTTAGATGATTGTAAATCCTGAGATTATCTTGCTAGTTGAACCAATAGAGAGTTTCCTAACCCTAAAAACGCAGTATAATGCAAATGTTGGGTTATCCTTTGCATGCGGATCCGTACATGTGTCCAGCTTTACTACCTAGGATTTAAAGAGTGAAGCTTATATCTAAAAATGGAGATTAATTTAAATTTGCAAAATTGCCACACATATAATTTACATACATATAATTTTGCAAATAATCCAGGTACCAAAACCAAACTATTGACCAAATCACAATCTGCATTGCCCCAGACAAAATCAAAACTGTGACCTAGACAAAGGCATTCTTAAGATATTAAATATGTCATCAGCATCACATACATCATCTAAACAAAGAATGCTACTCTATTACATTTATAGTTTAATATGCTGTCTGCTCATATAGATGAATTAATAAAAGAAATATTATTCCCTTAAAAATAAATCCTTTTATTGATTTCCTCCTTCAATCAAAGTTCTTTCATAGTTTTGCAGCTGTGATACATCATTGCTTTCATTTACTAGGAAATTGTTATTGAATGTGTCAATATGCTGTAACAAAAAAACCTATATTCCAACACAGTTCTGTCATAGACTTCCTACTTGATGCTAACATTTTTTAAAATAATATCTATTCCCTATATTGCAACCCAAAATAATTCAAATATTTTGAAGCTGCTACTGCACAGCAAAATGTAATAGTTAATCAACTAAGCAAAATGGCTGGGATCTTCTTTTAACAATTTTCTTTTTGATACAAATTGTTTTTCATGAGATCTGAGGGAAGCAAAAAATTGAATATGGTACAGACTCAATTGGACTTTATTAAAAAGAAAATTATGGTTATCAAAATATCTAAACTGGACATAGTTTATTCTATACTGAGGTTCAGATATTCTCCACCTTACATCACATGTTGTATAGTATTGTTATACTGTGATTCATTTTATAGCTCTCTCGTCCAGTAAAGTTTATCAGAGAAGGAATATAGAATGAGTTGAAAGCTGTGGTCTTGAATACAAATTGCATCCTTCAGCCCCCAATTGTAATTTGATTTCTTCATATTCTCTTTTCTTCACTTTTTGCGTTGCACAAGTGGAACCATCTTTCACTGCAGAAATTCACAAAACAAATAGTAGTTTACAGAAAATCATTGTGAGTACATACTGCTGCTTAGTTTGACCTCCCTGATGATAATCAAAAGCAAAACTGCTTGATTCTATACGCAGGCATAGGTATACCACTTCTATCCATCTGGTAAATCATTTGAAAAAATCTGCATTTCTACAGTAAACAGGCTCTGGGGACAGCAGTTCATCAGATTGCTACTTTGTGGGAAACAAACAGGACTCCTAGGACACAGCAGAAACTTCAATAGTTTCTTTACAGTATCTCAAGGCAGGATAAAAAAAACCAACCAAAACATTCCTTACTTTATGCACAACACAAAAGTTTTGTAAAAGTGTCCCACAAGTTTCACAATCATTCAATGAAATTTCACAATTTAATAACAGCAAACTGTCTGTTCTTCCTTCAAATTACTATCAAATATTGCTCCATGAATACATTGATTTGAGCTGAACAGATTCCCTTTTCCCAATCAACACTGTAAAGGTATATCTGTGTTGTTTGAACACAGTGAAAAAAATCCACACAGATTTTCTCACACCAAACCATAATCCTAGGTCCGATGTAAAACCACTTTGGACCACTCACTAAAGCCAAAAGCAACTCTGCAAGTCAAATTTATAAAGCAGAAAACCAGCTTTTTTTCTTGTTTTTATTTTATTTACTTGTTTAATATGCTATCTACTCATATAGATTAATTAATCTACTTAAGTTTGAGAATTATCTAAGATGTTCCTGACTCAGCACTATTGTCATTCAGTATCTCCTTCCTGTCTGACAAAGAAAAGCCTTAATTCTCATAATACTTCATCCTTAAACCCTGTGTTCAGTTTTGGGACCCTCACTACAAGAAAGACAGTGACATGCTGAAGTGTGTTCAGAGAAGGGCACAGGAGCACAGCTCTGATGAGAAAAAGCCAACAGACCTGGGATTGTTTAGCCTGGAGTAAAGGGGGTTCAGGGGAGATGTTATTGCTGTCTACTACTACCTGAAAGGAGGTGGTAGTGCAGTAAGGGTTGATCTCTTCTCACAGTTAACAAACAACAGGACAAGAGGGAACAGCCTCAAGTTGCATCAGGGGAGGTTTGGATATCAGAAAAATATTTCTTCACTAAAGGGTTAACAAGCATCAGAACAGGCTGCGCAGGGAACTAGTTAAGCCACCATCCCTGGAGGTATTTAAAAGCTACGTAATGTGGCAGTTGTGGACATAGTTTAGTGACTTGGCAGTGTTAGGGTAACGGTTGGACTGAATGATCTTAAAGGACTTTTCCAACCTAAATGATTCTATGATTATATGATTCTATAAAACAGAGTGGTGATCTTCAATCTAGGCAAGTCAAGACCTTGTGGCAGTGTCTAGCAGTTAAGATAAATAAATGAGCAGTGCTGGTCTTTTCCAGGAAAAATGAAGCACGGAGAAGTCCATATCGTGGAGTACATGTTGTGTATTTCACCCACAAATATTACATTAACTGCTTTATGTGAATGTCAAGTTTAATTTTGGAGCAAAGAGGGTTAATGCTCTTTGAAGGACCAGAAACTCATCCATGACATTTTTTGTTTCCTGGGGGAATTTCCCAAGGAACTGAAAATGTTAAAAAAGACCAAAGCGAATGCCACTACCTTTTTGTGAGACAGCAGATCAGTGAGCTGTACAGATCAGAGTACAGCTTAAGCAATTAGTTCATGTGCAGACAATTTGCTCTTGAAGTTTGGTTTATGGGATGAATCTTGGTTTTACTGAATTGTCAGAAGTGGTTTTACTTGAGGCCAAGGATTATAGATGGGATGTAAAAAATAGTTTCTGAGAGAGGTTTACTTCCTGTCTTACTTCATCAAGTATTATGAAGTAAACATAAACAAGGGCTATGATGCTTCAACTGCCAAAGCACAGCCAAGCCAAGAATTGTATTACCTATTCAGCAGACACATTTGAACAAACAAAACATGTCCCTTCAGATGAAAAAATTCTTCCCTCATTCCCTAAAAGAAAAGGCACTTATGTTGGTCTCATTCCTATTTGATATTTTATCAGCAGGTAATCATGTTCACTTCACTTCACTTTCATCACTCAGCATTATTTACTCCTGGCCTTCACTCTTCTCACAAAACAGTGTACGAAGCAGTTACACTCTCTTCTATTACTTTTCACAATACAGTGTTTTTGAGAGTCACATACAACGTAAGAATGAAAGGACACAGAGGCAAGGAATTGATAGCAGCTGCAATTCTTGCTTGGACAGGATGACTGCTGGTGTCTGACTACAGCTGAAGAGGCCTTCTCACGTGACACCTGCATGGAAGACCATAAGAAAGAGATTGACTGATGGTGTTTCACTATGTGGTCTCTCATACCTTTCTGTAGAAACAAAGGAAGCAAAAATGCTTTTGGTTCCTGGGGTGGTAAGAGAAATAAAACCATTGCTAGTTCAACTACAAAAGCTTCCTATACTGGACACTGAACAGAGCATAAGAAATAGTTTGTCTCTGTTACTTTTCCTTTCTCCATGGGTTTTGTGGCTTAACCTCTGTGCAGACTAAACAGTAGTTCTTAGAGCAGTGGTTTAGTGCCAGCAAGTTTTCTACTACTTGTCAGAATTCTTTTATTCTTGCTGTTCTGAAACATTTGAATATGGCAATCAGGGAGAAAATTTAGCTGAAGACTCTGTTTACAGGCCTCTCATATTGTCACTTGTTAACTAAGAACCAGACTCTGAGGATGTAATGATTAATATTCAACAACAACAACAGTAGTTGTAAAGTATTTGTAACCATCATCCACCAACCGCATGAGAACAGCTCCTTTCCACACTGCACTGTGGGGTTCAAAATCTGTAAGTTGAAACACTATGCTCATATTTCACCAGGTAACAAAAGCTTTCAAATTATTTGGGTTATTTTTGTCTAATATATATCAAAATGTACAGTTTAATTCCTCCATGAGTACCATGTTAGGCACATAAAGACAATTCTGTAGTGAATGGCCAAGCAGCACAAGGACTGACCCATGAAGTGGCCTACTGTAGATCTCTGACTGACTGAGTGTCTACGCCTTTACTTGCAGTACAGAATATTCCAAACGTCATTCCAGACTCCTTAGGAGCATTTCTTTGGGATGTGTGGCATGGCCTGTTATAAGTTGTTCTGTTTTATGTCCCACTCTAGTATATATTTCTGTTTCATTAAGCTACTTAGGAGAAATCAAGTCACTTTTTTTGGTTTCAAAATCACAGTAATCACAGAATATTCTGAGTTGGAAGGTACCCACAAGGGTCATCAAGTAAAACTCTTAAGTGAATGGAAAATAATCTCCGGCCGTATTCAGAATGTAAGAAACACAGGGAGAAGATTCTGTTTGTGTTTACAGTTTCAGATAGAAAAAGAAACATCCTCAAAGGAAATCAGTTTTGTCTTTGTATTAAGATTTGTCTTACAAAGCAAATAAAATTATTTTCTGCCTTAGAGAAAACACCCAGAATTCTTAGGCAGCAGGCATTTTGTGTGCACATCAGATGGCATTAGAGCTGTGCCATATAAAAAGGTATGTCAAGTAAAAAACCACAACAGTTTAGATGCATTTTGAAATCTAAATCGAAATCTTTCTTCAGTCCATAATCTGAACCTAAGACTCAGCTGGAAAGGATGCTGGTTTTGCCCAAAACTGATCAAAGGTGGATAATGAAAAGAGTCATTCCTCTCTCTCCAAGAGAGCAGTAGCAGCTGAGGGGTAGCTTTAGGCAATTCAACCTTATTTACGTCCCAGCTAACAGCTGTGCAAACCATAGAATTTTACTTCTATGGGATATATATTTTTTTTCTTTTGATGTCTTGTTTACATAAACTCATATGACTTTTGCTTTGAGCAAATCTCAAAACTTAAGAATATTCTCTCCTGATTTTACCTAAATGATGAATAAGGTGCTTTGCACATGTTTCATCTAAAAAGAAGTAAAAAGGATTATCCCTGAGAAACTATTTCAAGAGATAACATAGTTGATTGCTCTGTAAGTCTGGATGTATTAGAACTTGCCAGAAACAACCATGCTATTTCTTGGTGCTAACATATTGGTTAGAAGCACAAGACTTCTCCCTGAAAAACAGAATAATTCCTTGAACTTAATTTCTTAAACTCGACAATTTTAGAACTATTGCCAATTATTAAAAATTTTACTTAAAACCACCTTTTGCATGGTAACATTATTTTTTAAGATCTGAATACTTTAGGAAATAACCCAGAACCAGTAAATTCTCTCAACATTTTACATAGATTGCCAATTTACACCATATTTTTTGAGTTACAAAGGCCAAACCCAGGTAAATAATGAAGATTTATCTGCTGAGAGAAATCATTTATTTTACCAATGGTTTCTGCATAAGCCTGCAAGGCAAGAACAGTGGAACAGCACTCTACCACTTAAATTTTCAGTGCATTAAAGAGGAAAAACAACCATGCTTTCATATATGCTTATGCGACATCTAACAGAATCAACTACAGTTCAATACAAAATGCTAATGGTACAAATAGTTGTCTAAATAAGAAGGTGGAAGTCCACTTGCATGATCCAAGGATCTCACATTTGAATATCCTGCAACATAACAATGAGTAAGCCTTTCAAACGCGTTCAACCTGGCTGGCTGTTACTGCACTCTGTTCCAAATACTACAGCAAGTCCTAAGTCCAGGGTCTGGTCCAGAAAACCTACTGACCTCTGGTTTTGCCTCTGAAGTAATACTTGGGGTAAAGCTCTCTCCAGTATTTAACAGCTAAAACAGCAGCCCACTCCTTGGAGTCCAGACTCCTCCAGGCCACTAGTTCAGGATGCCAGGAGGACAGTTACTTCGCATCCCTCTGTGTGTGGAGTCTTGTTTACAGTTGAAATTAGCTGTAAATGGAAAGCAGTCAATTTCAACAAGGGGCTGTTGAATGGAAGACAAATTCTCAATCAAGTCCATATTGTGATCCAGGTTTAAATAATAAAAGAGGAATGTGCTCAGCCTTGCTTTGCAGGCTATTGCCAACAGGCGGTGGACACATTAACAGAGTGACTGAGTTCATAATGAATAGAAAAAGGAGACCACAGATGAAAGTATGCAAAGGCAGGAGGACATGCAGGATAGAATACTGAATGCTTAGCTCACATGCAGTGCATGAGAATGAATGCAGAAAACTCAATGAACACTGAGTGAATGTGCAGAATTAAGGCAGACAAAGAAACATGATTCTAGGCAGAGAAGCTGTGAAGAGAATGAAGGAAGATGACAAGCCGATACAGGGCACACAATGACACAAGAAGAAATGCTCTGAATGCCAACTGTCAGAAGCACGGAAAAGGAGCAAGGGGAGGGAAGATAACTGAGCAGATATGCCGAGGATGAAGACAAATAATTGAATGTACTGAAAACATGCACTGAATTAGGACAATAGAAACATGGTGATCACTCCCAACAGTTGTTTCAAACAAACAGCTTCTGGCAGTAGAAGAAATAGAACTGAAGGTGATTTCTGCATATTTTTACCAAAACTGAAAATTTAACTATTGCCAAATATACAGCATTTTCTCTGTTTTATCTACTTGTTTACAAAAGCTGAAATTTTTGCAAAAGTACTTCTAACAATGTAAAGATTTGTGGATTATGCTGTCTGATTCAGAAAGTTGTTTTTATTGCCTGTGCATATAGAGAAAGATGCTGAAAGAATCTTTCTCTACTCTAGAAATGAAAAATAATAGATTTATTAAAGGATATCAAACACCACCCTAAAGCATCTCTATGTGCCACGAACACCTATAATTCTACCTGTACTCTTTATAGTGCTTCTATATCTAGTCTTCGAACTGCTTTGCAAAGCAATAAATTTGCTCTTACTTTTCTAACCCATGGCCGCCTCAATGCCAAGAAAAATCTTATTTTTAATTTCACTTTTTTCCATCATGGTCAAAAAGGTGGATTGCGTTAAAATTCTAAAGACCATTTATGTCACTAAGACTGTCTGACTGACACATTCATCATACAAATTAGAAAACTGAATACTATCTGTATTTTCTAAAAGTAAAAAATCTGTAAATTACAAATTTCATTTTATTTAAATAAAAATAACTTCTGCAAAATAGTTTTGTAGTAAGAAACTACTACAAAAGTAGCTTGTTGACCAATGCAAAACATTTCAGAAGCACTAGAATGTAGAAATGCAAAAGTACACATATTTATTTATACGTTATAGAAAAATAAAAAACTTCTGAAGTGGAAGCAGTAGATGAAAGATACGTTAGCTCAGTTGTCCAGAATCTAGTTATATTGACAGTATTCACCTTACAGAAATTGTATCAGGTTTTTAATTATAACTTTCAAAATGACTTTTTTGTCCTCTAGTTTCAAGTCTATGAGCACACAATAATACTTCATATTTGCTTTCACAACTGAAACTAGACCTTCGAAGTCAAGGACTTGCCTCACTGCTGAGCAGCACTGCTCTCTATTGAATGTGTTTGCACACTGTTTGCACACACTGTAGCTGTTCTGTTTTGCCACCAGGCTGGAATTACTAAGGGCCTTCATTTTCTTGAGATCAACAGATGCAGAACATCTCTTGGATTTGAACGCTGTATTTATCAGACTAGCAATCAACGGGTTTTTGTTATAGCATTCATATTAAAATGCTAAATGCCTTCCACTAATGCATTCAATTCAACTGTGTCTTTTTAGTCCCAGGAATGTTGATATGTGAGACTGTCCCATCAATTTCAAAAGAGCACAGACTTATACCATCCATAGGGGCACTGAAACAGTTAAACTAAGTCTTATAATCTGATTAGATTTTGCTTGCACTGCTATCTGCCTTATTTTCTGAAATGGCACTGAACTCTAGAGAATATATTAAGATTGCTACTGTTCATGAACATATTTAATGCATTTCAACCTTACTATAGCTCACAGTCATAGTAAATAATCAGTCACCTCTACTCACTCATATCAGCTCTAAGAATACATGACAGCAAGGATCCATGGAGCACTGAAACACTTTCATTAACTAGCAAAAGGCTGAATTGTCCTGTCAAATAACCTGTCAAACATACTATTGAATCATAGGTTTGGAATTGGTTTTGCTTGGTTTGGTTATTTGCTGGGTTTCTTTTGGGTGGGGGGACACGGGAATTATTTTAAATAGAAGCGAAACTTCAGTGTTTGGATCTAGCTAGCAGAGTTTTAAAATCTGGATGTGAGGCTTTATCAGTCATCTACAAGAAAAACCTTTAGTTCTACTGTATCCATCAGACTTACCTGGATGTAAGAGAAATTATTATCTCTACTTGTAATCCTTATTTAATGTTTTAAGCTGCCATTGAAACAGAAGTTTAGAGGTTAAATGCAGTATTGCTTGTGGCATTTAAAAATTTGAATTTACTTTAGAGCTTGCGCTCACCTCTGGGCTCTCCAGCTAGTGTTGCATGCTAAACTCATGCCAGGCTAAGTCACGTACCACTTGCTCTCTGTATTGTTTTTGGCAGCTGCCCTTTTAAGTCCCTATCAGCAGGCATAGCACTTTCCCTTCACATCCAAAATTTCTACTAGCTCTTCAATGAGTCTCTGAAAACATTTTATGTCTTACTTGGGCAGCTGCTTGCTTCATATCTGCCAGACTCTCAGGGATTCCCATGAGCCCAGGCTCCAGACAGAAGCAAAGGCTGCATGTCAAGACTTTGACCTTGGGAAATCCCTCTTGTGCGAAAGATATAGAAGCAGTTTCTTGTTCAGCACAGACCTGCTAAAACCCCAAGCTATGACGTCTAAGATATCAGCATGGGAGGCATGCTAGAGCAGCTTGGGAGTGAAGTGCAGAATGACTTAGGATAAAAGCATAAGGAATTCAATTTTGTCTGATTAACACCTAGCAGATATACACAGATTTCATTTGCCACAAGTCTCCTCACAAGTTCCTTTTGTATTGTTACTTTTTTAGCAATGTTCCTTTCTATTATAAAATAATTAGCATTCAATAGCCATTTTGCAAAGACGGTATGCCTGATTTCTACTGAATCTCCCATGTCTCACTTCGGTAAGTCGTACTCCTAACTGAATCAAAACTTCACCATTAAATCTTTATCTCCAGACCCTAACTTTACCTCTAGACAAAAATAATTTCTTTGTAGAAGGCTTGAAGATAGACCCCAGGAAAGTACCCAGATAAGCACTGAAAGTGCTAGATCAACTTTATGGCAGGACTAGATCAATATCAGCATGGTCTAGCCCAATACATGAAAACCACTATTTATCAAGATTAGCATACTCTGTTTGCACAAGAGCCTCAGAATACATTGATACTCAACATCTTATAGTTCTCTTACTTGCATGTGCCATTTTCTATAAACAAATGATAGAAGTTTCACCAAAAAAAAACTCATAAGGTTTTCAGTTTAAAATGGAAAATGTGATTTAATGCAGTCATTTTTATTCACAACTTCACACTTCAACACTCAAACTCAGAATAACTGAATTGGGAACTAAGCTTGAGTTTTGGTAGGCAGTCTTGTGTGGGAAAAAGCCCTAGAGTGTACTGGTTTTCAGTACAGCCAAGCAAAGCTCAGAATCAATTTAAAAGCTTTATGTAGAGAAACTGGCATCTGACACTGTGTCAGCAAAATGAAAGTATATAGGAGAAAGCACTCTTCAAAGAATGTCTGATCAAAGGAAATTATCTATTTCTAAAAAATTAATTTTAATTTACAAACTATATATATGAATCTTTCTGTTACTATCCATAATAGGGTATGCTTATTAAGGATGCTGAAGACAGTATAATTGAAAAGAAAGTAATATTTTCCATGAACAAAAGCATAGCTATACACAAAATGCTCAGAACTTCTCAGACACAGGGATCTAGGAGGAAAAACTCTACCATAAAAATTCACTCTGCAAGTTGGTCATAATTTTCACCTGTCTTCTTTTTTAGTCAGGTTTTCCTATCATTTTTGTGTTCGTCAGCAAAGGAAAAGAAATTCACATTATAATGGAGAGGGGAAAGAAAAAATCAAACTATGTATTTTGGGTACCAGGCCTGAAAGCAAGGATTTGTTTTGCAGCCAAAACTAGGATGTTCCATGTATTATTGCACATCTTGGTGTAAGGGTTACAGGAAGCCCAGCAAGTAAGTGAAGTCCCCGTTGTCATTTCCAGCGACATGCTGTGTGATGAAAGAAGAAGAGTTTTGCTGAATTCATTAAAAAAAGTATCTACAGTGAAGAAAATCAATATACATATAATGTCTGGGTCCCAAAAACAAACAAAAATTCATACAGCACTTTTCCTTCTCTTCTACTTCTGGAAATCATTGAAGTATATAACAAAAAAATTTCCAAGTCCTGGAAGTCTGTCTGCATACTAAGAAAATGAGTATGCACAAATCCCATAAGACAGTGTATAAAACCATACTCTTCTTTCTGCTCACTAATGACTAATTCAGATTAAACAAAATGAATAAATATTCCCATTGAATCCCTCAGGAACTGAGGCAAGAAACAATTCACTTCTTCAAACAATGTCCTCAATAAAAAGCATAAAATGGTTTCAATCTGACAATAAGTAGCACACAGACTATTGCACTTTTATAGAGATTTATTTAAAATCATTTATTAGACTATTTCATAGTGCTTTGTAGGGCAGAATAAAAGTATGGTTCAGTTTTTATTAAGACATTGCCAATATCCTGTTCCCCCAATGAAAGTCAAAACATGAGCCGGAAAATATGGTCTTTTAATATCTTTGTTATATGTGTTAGATATGTGCAGTATCACTGCTCCCTGCAACTCCAGTTAGCAAAGATAATATTTTTAACAAAGGGTTATAAAAACAGAGAAGAAAAGACAGCGTCCCAAACTGGCAAGTGGGCATTTCCACAGGAAAATAATTGATTGATTTTTTCCAACTTTTTTCGTGCTACAGTTCACCTTGTTTGTTAAACTCATCTACTTTCGTTTATTTTCTGTGTAATAAAGCAAGTCCCCGTTCCCCATGTGATCTAAGATTTGCAATTTGTGGAATGAATTCTTCATGATGATAAAAAGTCATAATGATTACTCTCTCATAATTGCTAGTTATGCATACATAAACAAAAATGCCTTGAAGTAACAAATGCCATAATTAAGAAAGGAAATTTGTACTAAAGTTTGAGGTTTACAAAGTATGCAATGATTTCCCCATCCCCCACTTCGCTCTTCAACTGTTTCTTCATTCTTATACACAGTCTTTTCCCGTTCTTACAGTTTCAATGGCAACCATGAACAAAGATGTCTTGAGAGCCAAGAACAACATGCTGTTGTTGATTGTACTCATAAGTCTCACTTAATGATTTTTTTTCTTCTGCTTACTAAAAAAGTTGAAAACCCTTTCTTCACTAGGGCAATCTGTGGAGTTCTTTCTTTGGGGATTTGAGAAAAAGCCAAAGCCCTGTCTTTGAGACTCAGATCTCAGATATATTGCAGAAGTTCATCTAGGACTCAGACTGTAGTTTTCATAGCAGTCCCAACTCTATTTGAAAAATAAATGGCTAACAATGATTAGCTGGCATAACCGTTCCTGGAGAAGCTGTATAAACCTACCATATACCTGCAAACTGAATATAGCAAGTTAATTAGCAAAATCAGCTGTAGATGTTCAGATATTTCTCTGTCAAAGAATTTGAAAGACTGGCTTCAGAGCCACAAGTTAGTGTCTGTGGTAGGAATGACGTTACTTTGGCGACACACTTCAACTGGAGCAATGAAAGGAGCTGTTATGTTTTTCCCAGCTCAGCAAGTGTGAAAGCAACAAAAAGGATATTCACAGAGGAATTCCCTTACATGCAACTTAATCAGACTCATTCTGAGTGTTGCACACAATTGATTTCACTGCCTGAGGAATGAATGGAAAACAAATGCTGACTCATTATATCATGTAAATGCTTCTGAATAAAAACCCGTAATTTTGAAATGCTACCAATTCTTACCGTCACTTTTATTTCATCTCAGTTTCACTGCTACTTTTCTTTATCCTGCTTGTTTCCTCATTCATTTGATGACCCTGAATTCAACAAAGTCCCAAAGTCCAATTCCTCTAAATATGTTTAAGCCTAAATGTCAGTTAAGCCCTTTTGCTTTCCTTTTAGTTTACTAAACTAGCTAAAGTACTAAAGTAGCTAGCTTTATAGGAAGAAAACTCAGAGGAGGTGGCGACACAGGCCCAGTAAATTCAGGTTCGGTTCAAAACCTTCATTGTTGGTGAATATTATTATGCAAGTCAACAGTAATCATCTCTAGTCAAAAACTGCCGCTGCAGATGTCATTAACTGTAGCTTCTGCTCCCTTTTTCTTGCCTAAGCTAATTTTATAAATTATGGCCTGCAATATAAAAAAAAATTTAATTAAAAGATAAATTCAACACAGAATCACATCATAAAGCTTTTATAGATATGTCTTCAGTTTGGTTTTATTTGGAATTCTTATAATTCAGTCAAAGTCTGCCAGCATGAGTTTTAACATTGCAAGTAAAAAGTTTCCTTTAAAAAGTGGATCTCAAACAAAATTCCTTTCTTTTCTGTAAGTCTTTTTGTATTCATTACTTGATATGAGTTATACTAAAAAAAATCCATAACATTACTCAAGAAATCAAGCATCTACCATACGGTATCAAAAAGGAGCCCACTTCCACATCTTTGTTTCTAAAAATAAATTTTGATGCACCTTTGTTTTTATTTGCACTATTCTTAAAGGCCAATTCCGTGTCTGTTACTTCTGTGTCTGTAACTTCCAAGATTGCATTTCCTTGAATAGTAACTAGTAAAATAGAAAATTAGTATGTATTTCAGGTATTTAGATACAGAATAAACTGCCCATCTGGTTTCCAGAGCACTGAAACTGGTTTTTATGTTCAATAGCAGAAAGGCAGTGAGTAGAAACTGTACCACTTGTCTTGGTTTGAAAGACAGGTTTCTGCTAAGGAAGGCAGAAGCTTCTCTTGGAATGGAGAATGAAACTCTTTTCTTTTTGAATTATTATAATTTTGGAATTAAGGGCTTTCAGGCAAAGATATGAGGAATAGGAATAACAGTTCTCTACTAATATATATATATATATATCTATATAACAAGGCAACTAACAACAGTAACTATGGTAGTAACAACAAAACAGAGACAGTAACTCAGTGACAGCCTCTCTCGGCCACAGGCACCTTCCCTTTCGGTGCAGTGACGGTCACAGCAGGCAGGGGTGTTGGCGGCTCCCGGTGAGCAGGGGTGGGTGCGATGGTCTTCCTTCGGCTGCAGGGGGACTCCGGAGCGAGCTCGGGGAACACGCGGTGATGGCAGCTCGCCTGGGCCAGGGGAGGATGGNCACTCCAAGTAAAAAGAGGGAGCTCGCAGACCCTCTCTCTTTGTGGCCAGGTCCTTTTGTCTCTCTTAAGTACTCAGTAATTTGTCTCCTAGCTGCCTGTATGGGAAAAATTCTTTAAGAGAAAAAGAAAACAAAAGGGTAACTCCTAAAACCCAAATAACCACTCAATTTTGTTACATGGCCAACACGTGTGATCCTGAGAAGTGTAGCTAAATGCAACTCCAGCACAGCAGCCTTTCTTGAAGAACACAGAATGGGAAGAAGGCAGACCTGGTCCCAAAAGACAGACACTCCATCTAGTTTTATTTCTATCACATAAGCTTTTCAGACAAGGTCATGTTTTCTTGTACAGTGATGACTTTTAGAAGTGCACAGCCCCACAAGGTTAAATAATCATTTCTGTTACTAGAGGTTATTTTTTCTGCCTTCACAGTCAACACATTTGGCTATATTTTCCAGATTTTCTTTGCAAACACATGCACTGGACGTGTTTTCTAATTTAGTGTTGACAGTTTCATAGAATCATGTATACCTGAGATGATACTAAGAAGCCAGACTAATGAATGGTTTTCTTTTCTCGTCTTCTTACAAAATACCAATTGCAAATCAAAAAGCTAATGCAATGTAATTTTAGTAATTTTACAGTAAGATCTCAAACAAGGATAGGAAATGATATTTTTACATTTTCCAAGTTGGCTGCATATTCCCTAATTTACCACATAAAATTTAGTAAACTGGACTAAAACAACCTCTTCCTCATTAGCAGTTCTTTTCTAAAACACATCAATCCCAAAAATAAGTAATTACACAGCACAGGGCAATTTCAGCCCTCAGGAAGAACACTGAGGTAAAGAGGCAGCTGATTTTTAAGACTCAAAAAATCCCAAGGAGACATGCAAAGAGCCAACCGTATTTTACAAAGAACAGAGAATGTGAAATCAATCTATTATTCCAGTACAACATGTTATCAAGCTGTATGAATACGGAAAAGGCAGCTACAGTTAGAAGCCTTAATTTTTACAAGACTTATTGATACTTCTTTTCTTCACATGCTCATGACCAAGTTGAGAAAAGCACAGTCTAGTTGAATCTGCTGTAAATTTTTAATGTCTGTATTCAGAGTAGTAGCTATTACTTCCCAACAAAAAGGCTTCTTCAGGTTTTAGTTTCAGTACTTTATTGAGAAAAGCACAGTCTAGTTGAATCTGCTGTAAATTTTTAATGTCTGTATTCAGAGTAGTAGCTATTACTTCCCAACAAAAAGGCTTCTTCAGGTTTTAGTTTCAGTACTTTATTGAGAAAAGCACAGTCTAGTTGAATCTGCTGTAAATTTTTAATGTCTGTATTCAGAGTAGTAGCTATTACTTCCCAACAAAAAGGCTTCTTCAGGTTTTAGTTTCAGTACTTTACTATTCTCATTTATTAACCAATAATTATAATGTTGAGCGTGTGTTTAATATTAGTACCCTCAGGGTTGGAGGAAATGCAAATAAGCTGAAGAGCAGAATATAATTCAAAATTACTTGGGCTAACTCGACACACTGTCTGAAAAACAGTAAAACACAATTCAGATGAGATATAAAAGGTACAGAAATCAGAAGGTAGAAGAGGATGATTTAATAATACTTAGAGGCAGAAAGAAAGCCTGAGAAACATCATCCTAGATATGCAAATGGATAGAAAGGTCTCACATTGAGCTGTATGCCTTAATTTGTGTAACACACTAAAAAAATTGCAGAAAATATAAAAGTCCAAAGCTGCACAAGAAAGAAAGGTGAGAGCTTTATAACAGTATAACCTACAAGAAGACTGAAAGAAATTTAGAGGACCCTAAGTAGATGCGTAACAATAATTTTCAAATCTAGAAATCAAATCTC
The DNA here is from genome assembly GCA_013397115.1 of Edolisoma coerulescens. Lineage (NCBI taxonomy): Eukaryota > Metazoa > Chordata > Aves > Passeriformes > Campephagidae > Edolisoma > Edolisoma coerulescens. Next base: position 16,839 of record VWZW01005030.1, read on the forward strand.
TACAAAAAAGGTAAGACATCACTCTTTTCATTTCTATTGTAGAAAGTGTAAACAGTAATGGGTTTAAGTTGCAAAAGAAAGATTTAGGTTTAAACTTTAGGGTGTAAAAAGCTTTACAAAAGGTGAAACACTGGAGCATATTTGTTTGAGTAGCTGTGCTGTTCAACACTTCAGGCCTTTAAGAACACATTAAGATAAACTTTATTCATTTGTGTTGGAGTAAGAGCTCCTCTGGACTCAGGCCCAGAGGAAAGCCAAAGCACAGGGGTTGAATTAAAACCTTTGGATAAGCTGAGATTCATGAAGGCACACCAAAGTGAAATAGAAATATAGATTTTTAACTTTTAGTAGAAATATATGCTAAGTGCCTTAAACATTGAAAAGCTGCAGCAAAAGAGACCTTAAACACAGTTCTTACTGAAGCAATGTTACCCTTTCACAGAATTTCTTTACTCTAGACAAAATATAGATGGAACTATACTCTGTTCACATTTTTTAGATAGTGTTCACATAAACAATAAGAGCTGATAGAAGCTATATATGCAAATTTGTGTAATACTTGTGTAAGATCTATGACTATTAGAATTAGACCAGGATAGGTTGGAAAAAGAAAAACTAGAATTGTGTGTCAATCTTATTGGTCAATTAACAAATATAATCTACACTTCTCTAAGTTTAGTACAGGAATAGGAGTAGAAGAAGAGAGGAAGAAACTGTTTTTGCTTGCTGTTTTGCCTGCTGCTGCTGCTGCTGCTGCTGCTGTTCCTGCTTGGCTTTATCATGTATTCCCCTTCGAACTCTACCTTCAGAAAACTATGAGACTATGGAATAAAGAACTTTAACAGGACAGCAGCTTCCTCTGCTCTTTCACCCTTGGCCTAAAAGGGAGGGTGTCCTGTGAAAAGCTTCAACACATTTGGACATCACCATAAAAAATAAATGTTTTAACATTAAATGAGAAATAGTTCTGAATTCCAAAGCTCAATTTCTCCAAGTTTATTCTCATAAAAAGAAGCAGGATGTACACACAAAATCATCAAATTATTTCCAGTCAAAAATATTTTACACTTTGGAAAATGCTATCATTTTCCATATTCTCAGCATCATGCTTAAAAGAACACCATGACATGGAATCACAGAATCACAGAATCAACTAGGTTGGAAAAGACCTTTGTGATCAAGTCCAACCTATGACCTAACACCACCTTGCCAACTAGACCATGGCACTAAGTGCCACATCCAGTCTTTCCTTAAGCGCCCCCAGGGATGGTGATTCCACCACCTCCCTGAGCAGCCCATTCTAATGCCCAATCACTCTTTCTGTGAAGAACTTCTTCCTAATGTCCAGCCTAAATTTCCCCTGGCACAGCTTAAGACTGTGTCCTCTTGTCCTCTAGATGGTTGCCTGGGAGAAGAGACCAACCTCTACCTGGCTACAACCTCCTTTCAAGTAGGTGTGAGAGTGAAAAGGCTCCCCGGAGCCTCGGCTTCCCCAGGCTAAACAACCCCAGCTCCTTCAGCCACTCCTCACAGGACTTGTATTCCAGAGCCTTCACCAGCCTTGCTGCCCTTCTCTGGATAAAATCAAGCATCTCAATGACCTTTCCAAACTGAGGAGCCCAAAACTGGACACAGTATTCAAGCTACAGCCTCACCAGGGCCAAGTACAGGGGAAGAATCAGTTCCCTAGTCCTGCTGGACACACTATTCCTGATACAGCCCAGGATACCATTGACCTTCTTGGCCACCGGTCCAGAATTCTGGCTCATGTTCAGTCAGTCATCATTCAGTAGCCCCGGGTCCCTTTCTGCCTGGCCACTGTCCAGACACTCTGTCCCCAATCTGTAGTGCTGCAGGGGGTTGTTGTGGCCGAAGTCCAGGACCCAGCACTTGTACTTATTAAACCTTGTATTGTTGGATTTGGCCCTTCAATCCAGCCTGCCCAGGTCCCTCTGCAGAGCTCTCCTACCCTCCAGTAGATTGACACTTTCCCCCAACTTGGAGTTATCTGCAGATTTTCTAATGATGGACTCGATCCCCTCATCCAGATCATCCCAGAAGGTATTAAACAGGACTTCTCTGCTTGTAAACAGCAGGTCCAGAAGACCCCCACCCCTGGTAGGCTCACTCACCAGCTGTGACTAGAAGCTCTCCTCCATACACACCAAGACCCTCCTAGACTCCATCTTTTCCACTTTGTTGAGTTCCTAGCAGGTATCTGGCAGGTTAAAGTCTCCCACAAGAACAAAGGCTGGCTCTACTGAAATATCCTCCAGCTGCTTAAAGAACAATTCATCCACTTCTTCATCCTGCTTGGGTGGTCTATAACAGACTCCCACCAGCATGTCAGCCTTGTTGGACGTCGCCCTGATTCTTACCCATAGGCATTTAGCCTTATCATCATTAACCTCAAGTTCTATTGTGTCAATAGTGTCTATAGACTCCATAATAAACAGAGCCACCCCTCCTACCTCGCCTGTCTCTTCTGAAGAGCATGTAGCCATCCATGCAGCGCTACAGTCATGCGAGTCATCCCACAATGTTTCTGTGACGGCTACTCCATCATAGCTTTCCTTCCGTACAACGGCTTCCAGCTCTCTTGTTCGTTATACATGCTGCATGCATTAGTGCACATCCACTTCAGCTGGGCTGAAGCCACCCTTGAGTCTGGCTTACCACCCTTAGGCTCATCTCTGGAGAGCTGGGCTTCATCCCCTTCCCCCTTTGAGCTAGTTTAAAGCCCTCTCAATCAGCCCTGCCAGCTCATGGGCTAGAATCATTTTACCCTTGTTAGATAGATGAAGTCCATCTCACCATAGCAGGCCTGGTGCTCTAAAAATTGCCCCATGATCAAAAATCCCAAAATTCCACTGTTAGTACCAGTCCTTAAGCCACTTATTGATCTTAATCTTTCCCTTATAACTAAAGCACACACAGATAAATATACATCACAAAAATATACAATAATTTCACATCTTCAATCTTTGCTATTTTTTCTGAAAGTTTACTGAAAGTATTTTAAAGAGCCTGAATTTTTAGTTTTCATATTGATACGAAAAGTTCATCTACAGCAGAGATTGTGAACATAAAGATTCATAGACAAGAATCTGACTTCAGATGAGGAAATAAAAATCATTAAGCTTTGACAGCTTCTTCTCTGCCTCTCTTCATCTTCAGATAGGTAAATTAGAACAATTGAAGCAAATTTAGTCACAATAACTTAATCAAAGACACTGTCTTCCAATTTTTTTTTCAGAAGCCCTCAGAAACATTTATGCTATGAATCAAACTTCAGATCAAATAAGTAACATCACAGAGTTGAAAAAAGTAATTTTATTCCACAGATGATAATTATTTTTCTTAATGTAGTCAGGAAAAAAATCTCACATAATCCAAAATAGTTGTAAGCAGAGTTTATATTGTCCTGCTGTACTTCTGTCTTTATTGTATAAAGTGAACCCTGCACTGACTATTAAAGAAGGTATTTTAAGTTGCAAATGGTGGAAAGAAGGTTGCCTGTGTATAGTTACAAGAGAATAGAGTATGGTTTGAAAGATTTTCATCACTGAAGGAGCGCCCTCTTTATGTACTTATGTCTTGCAAAATTTTCCTCTCTCAATTAACTGTTTCTTTTCCTATAAATTTCCTGTAACGACCAAACAAAGCTGCCAAATTGCATTCTCTGGTTTTGACATGATGCCCAGCAGAGGCAGAGAAAATTCTGAAAATTACTCAGCTGCCAACTTGAAAATTACAAAAGTTCTGACATTTCTCCACTCTGATGTTTTGATAGCAAGATTGAGAAATATGAAGTGGCCAAATCTGATGAATTTAAACATTAGGATTATTTTTTGTTTTGCTAGCAAATTACAAAGGTAAAACTTTCCCAGCTGGACTTTACATGCAAGCACAAAGAAGCATAAACAAAAATATACAGAACAACATAATTTTAAGCAATCTGTAGTTGCTTAAGCAACCTTTCTGAAAGAGATAATACCATCTGTTCATTTTATTCTGGTTTCTGGCAAGTGCATTAAACCTGGACAGATGATGTCAGGCTATGTGACAAAAGGCAATATCAGTTGGGGGGTACCTAATTAATACCATCCCAGGAATCATCAGCCCATCAAAGAGCCATCTGCACAAGGCTGGCTAAAGTGGTTGTCTCTAAGTGTTGTACTCCTCCCAGGTCTTCAACAGGAGTATTTACATATCTGGTTAAAATCAGGTAAAAACAGCAAAACAAATAACAATTAAGTTTTTCTCCATGTAACAGGCAGCAGACTTTTGGGATGTTTTGCCACTGAATACTGTGATTTTGAGAGTTTTCATGGGTTGCAGAAGAGATCAGACAAGTACTTAAAGAGAAATTACAGTGAGAGCTACCAAACCAAAACAGGATCAAGAAATCCCAAGGAGTGAAAATAGTCAGTGGCTGGAAGAGTACTTGGGGGAAATATGCTCTATACTTGTTGGGTGGTTGTTGTTGCTTGACATAGAGGAGTGACCCATAGCAGATACTTTTTATTTATTAGGAGACGAAACATGACTGAAGGGCCTAATTTCTGAGACTCCACTCAGAAAAGCTAAGTCTCTGTAAGAATTTTTTATGCCATGAAGTCTGCAGAAGACAGGAAAGATGGACCAGTATACTCTTCAATGAGAAAATGCAATCCAAAATTCTGAGAAGGCAAATTTAGTTGCTATGAGTTGCAAAAAGGGATGTGCTCACATCAGATGGTTCATCTCAGAGAAAGCACACTTCTTTTCTACAGGCTTATCCAGATGAAACTCCTCTATCCTCCTGCTCTGGGTGGAAAATATCTCAGAAAACAAGTTCTTCATGTAGCATTTTAACTACTGTAGATAGTAAAATAGCCATTTATGTAACTCATGCAAAGTAAAAGACATATTGTTGTATGGAGGCAGAAGATGACCAGAAAAGAACAATATGTCTATATATTTGCACTCAAACTGATGTTTCAGTGTGAGAGAACATTAGTAAATTTCTACCAAAATGGTTGAAACATAGTTTTCCATACACACTTGTGTACTTTTCCATTTTATGCAACGTAGTTCTGAAGTGTTTTACACATGACTATGTAATACTTCATGCTATACAGACACAAATAAGTGTATGTTTAATCACTGTATGTGTTCAATCAAGTCTGATTTGTCTCATGATAGTGAGTGCAAAGTCACAAAAAAGGGAGAGCTCATTATCTGATTCTGGATCAGATATTCCTGTCTGCAAATGAGAATTCTTTCCCCCACCTGCCTGCCTACTCCTCCCACACCAAAAAAGCCTTTATCAGAGGTGATATGTTCCTCAAACTTCTATTTTCTATGAATCTTCATGAAAATAATTTCTAATTAACAAATTATCAATCCTACATTTTTACCTAAATCTAGAAGCATGTATGTGCACAACATTATCTCCATTTCTACTGGGGAAAGAGTGAGATGAAAGATGTTACAAAATGGTAAAAGTATTCATGCATTTCAAATAACAGAAGATGAAACTTAGTGTTTAGAATATAATCACAGAATTGAATTCAACCTGTGCTATATTGTTTCACAATATATTAAAATGTGGCTAACAACTGAAAATAGTGAGACTAATTTTTAGTCACTAAGTAGCTGCACTTCAACAATAGTTGTGCAGTTTTCTCTTTTGCTCCCTCATGAAAAAGAATCACTACCAGTATCACAGCACTTGTCAATCCTATCTGCTTGCTCTCCAAACAAATTTGATTCTTGACAGTGTCTGTTTGTCTGATCTCTATCCTAGAATTACTCCCCTTCGCTGTGAAATATTTCACAGTCACATTTCACACAGCATGCATGGTGAAGGTGATTAATAATTCGTTACTTCCCCAGTGTGCTCCTTTCCAAGCTAAGTCAGTCCTCTATCCTCCCTTCCTATTCTCACCAAGGTAACATATTCAGGATACATTTCCTGTGAGCACTCATTAAGAAGGAAGAGCTCTTCCTTTCTGTTCAAGTATAAGTATACAGGATTTTTCGCCTCTTAAAACAAAGAGTGGAAATTAGTCATCATGTAAATAGGCTCTAACTGTGTTGTTCAAGTCCTAGGTTACTAGAATAACTGAATCCTCTCAATTCCCAGAAATGTGGTAATAATTAAGCTGGAAGGAGGGAAGAGATGAACGGGGAGTGAAAAAAAAAAGTCTAAACAAAGACTAAGGAGTTATGACTAAAAAAACTGAGCAAAAGGAGGAATAATAGACACTTTTTCTATTAGAACCTAATAAAACTGTCAGTAGTGGTAGAACAAAGATGTCATTGTTATTCCTACACTCCCAAAATGTGATGACAAACTCATGAAACAACAGTTCTGGATTAGGTCCAAAGTGCCATCAGCACTTGAAAGAAAAAGAACTTATCTTGAAAAAAAGGCAATGTATGGGGATCATACCAGTATATTATGCCAAAACTCAAAACCATAACATGATGAAACATGTGACACAAAAAAAATTATCATAACTACACAGAAAGAGTGAAGTGTTGTATTATATGACCTTTTAATATTTACAACAAACAATGGTATCATCATTGTAGAGAGACTATGATGTAAACACAGCACATAGCCACACAATCAAGAGACTCACAGATTTGGAGTGCATGGTGTGGAAAGGGATTGAGGTCCAAGTACTAGTTACGAGCTGCAGGCACAGATATGCAAAGCATGGCCAAGTATTTATTCTACTGAGTATTTTTGCGATTATAGGAAGGGTTCAAATTCATACTGTTTGAATACTGTGATCTACATCTCTGTAAAGCTGAGTTGCCTATTTCTCATAAAATTAAATTGTGCAAGAGACTGTAGGGTTACCATTTCTGCTTTAAGAAAATATCATAAACTTGAACAGCTAGAAAAGTCAAAGGATTTTCAAGGACTTCATGATCTGTGAACAATAAAGCTCAGTTCATACAGGGAAGAAGATATACCCAGTCCTGATGGACAAGAATATGTATTTCCAGACTAAGGGAGGGTCAAACCAAGCCCTGGTAATTTTGTATTTAACAGCATCTTTTAGATGAGGTGCTTCTCACACTACTACTTACATTTACTTGCTGGATTCTGATCGGGGCAATTCTCTTTTGTCAAAGGGCAGTTTGGTAGGTTCACTTTTGAAGAAAAAGAGCATAACAGTAATGTAAAAGGCTATTTGTTTAAGAAATGCTTAGCAGCTGAAAGTGCCACAAAGCAGAGGCCAGAGCAGCAGTAGAAAGGTCTTGATAGTACACACTCAACAGTTTCTACTTCTTTTTGTTCCTGCATTTTTCTTCCTGGCCATCTTTCAAAAATCCAAACTTGTAGATTAAAACATTCTGACATTGCAAAACCAACACAGAAGAAAATTCATTGGCATATCCAGATTATAGCTGTAAAGCATGCACGGAGTACCAGGCTGAAAAGCACATCACAAGATATGCGCTGGGCAGGTTATCCGCTTTTTACATATTTCAAGTTTGATTTTCCAATGGCACAAATATGACAAGGCAGCAGTTAAGGCATTTACCCTCACTGCTCTTCTGTGATCAAATCAGTCCTAAGGCCTACCATGGAAATATCTGCAACCACTCTAGTGTCTCACTGAATTTTAAAGGTTAAAATCCTTTTAATATAATAACATCAAAACCACCAACAACAAAATGTATATGCCATTCATTAAAGGGATACATTGTTCTCACCAGACTCTTCTTACTGCATCAGTGATTTTTCCTCAAAGAAAACATATGAAGCACCAGCTTCAGTGAACAAAGTTAGAGTTTTGAACTGGACAGGTACCAATCTAAAAAATGCAAACATTTCAATATTATTTCATTCAGCATCAGAATGGGACCAAGGGTAAGCAAGAGAAGTCCCAGAAGGCGAAAGAGGAAAGAGCTAGAGTTCTTCCCTACAACTCCAAAAATATAAATTAAAATCCCTGTTCTGCCTAGAAAATTGGTTTCCAGTCCTAGGGTGACAGATAACATACAGTGATTGGCTATGACAGTTTCTATTTTCTCTTTGCTTTTAAAAAAATGTATCAAAATAAAAATCCACTAATTGCTTCCCTGAAAAACTTCATAGATAAGAGTGTGAATAAAACTAGCATTTTCCTTACATAAAAAAAATAAAAGAAATAAAATTAGAGAGCCTATTGAACCTATCAAGGTTCCCTACAGAAATCATATCCAGCTCCATGCCTAACGGCTGTGTCAAGAACATACAGTTATTGTTCTCTGCAGCTTTTCTTCATGGAGAATGAGGACTTTAAAAAATCAACACAATAAAATACTCTCTAATGTAAAGGAAACACTCATTTTTGATGGCCATTGCTGCAGATAGAGTAAGAAATGCTATCTAAGTTTATCTGCACGTTTCATTTTAAAGAACTATTAAAACTACATCTAACTCCTATGAAATTAGGCATTCATGCCTAATCATACAGGCCTAATGTCTGCTTGTGGGTGAAATTTTACAAAGCTTAGCATAAAAAGGTCAGTCTCTTGGGGCTGATTCTGAAACATCATTCCCTTTCACATATTCAGTTTATGATACATTTGCTCATTTCAGTTAGTACCATTGTCAAATATAGTATTATCCAGCTTGATTTGAAGAACAAAATTAAATCTCTTGTCTAAAAAAGGCAGTTGGAGGAAATAAACATTTTAAAAAATGCTTGCAATGCTCTATTTAAGCAACGAATGCTTCTGCACAAGAGGGATTGAAGGCTGAAACCTTGCAATAGAGAGAATTCTTTGGAAGTCCATTGTGATTCAGCAATAACATTTCCCATTTAGAAAATGTTCTGAAGACTCTGCTAAGAGGCCTACAGAAATATATTCTTTAGTAGGAGCATGTAATACTAACCTCTCACATGGCACTGCTTTATAGGCATATGTCTAACAACAGTTAGTGAATATTTAGGTTGTTAAATCAATTTTGAATTTTTTTTTTTTTCGGTCATGCTGTCTGGGTTTGAGACAATTTAAAGAACACTCTGGAATGAGTTGTCTCCCTTTATAGGTTCAACCAATCCCTTTCCCCAAATAAGGACTGAAAACAAGTAGATATAACTGAAAAAAATAAGTTTACTAACAAAAAGATCGCCAACAGGCAAGAGAAAAAAAAAGTAAATAACTGCTAGATACCAAACTACTAAAAATTCACACCCCCAGCCCCACAGGAACAAAGAGAGACCTGAAATGCTGGAAATACCCTTCCCAACACAGCACAGGGCAGGGACAGCCTCAGGCCTGTAAGACAAAGGGACACGATGGTGTCAGATCCCTCTGGGAAGGCAGGAGCCTCAGAGAGCAGTTTCAGCGCAGATGAAGGCCCAACAGCTTGTCCAGAGTCAACCTCCTCCCCACAGCAAGGCACAGCAGGGCAGGCAGAGCCAGGCGAAGCAGCTGAGCTGGAGCCACTTGGTGTTTTCTCTTCTGGGCTGAGCGCTATGGATGGTGACCAGCCAGGGACGCTCTGCTACTGTTCTCCTGATGCCTCAACTTCAGACAGGCACCTGTAGAATTTGCCCAAGGCAGGACAAAACTTCTAACTGCAGTCTGTCTGAGCTGAAGAAAAACAAAAAAAAAAAAAGCAAAAGTGAACTCAAAAAGGGAAGAAAAAACCTTTGCCTGAGCAGCGACCAAGCAGCTTGTGAAGCAAATAACCACATGGCAAAGACCCGGAAGCTGCCTGGGATCACCAGTTTTAGAAATGCCAGCAATAGCATCCCTCACAAACACAAGGTTCTCATTTGTAGTGTCTTAAGCATACAATAACAACTTTTGGGTGCACATAGATATGGAACACAACAGCATTATGAATCACCTCAGGACACATGTATTGAATTAGGGAATAAAAATAACACAAATTATAAGAAATAACTATGGCTCTAAGTGATTATTTTGGAATAATTTTTTCCTTCAGTTTTTCAGATTCCAATTACTTATTACATCTCCTCATATATTTTTGCTTGAGCTGATAACCTAACTATTCATTTTGAAACTAAACACTCTAATTGAAGAGAAGGAAGGGAATTTTTTATTATTTATGTTGAGAAAGGAACTAATGAAACAGAAATATCTTCCATTGAAATGTCAGAGGAGGTTAACAAATGGTCAGAAAACTGAAAGTATTAGAATCAACATCTGTTACCTTTGGTACAAAGACTTCCTATATTCACACCAAAATGTTAGTTGACAAGGGGTTTTTTTACCAATTACGAAAATCTGTAAGGTAATTTCCCTTTACTAAGAGGGTATTTTCCCCCTCAAACAGTAAATCCAGTATCATAAATTGTTCTCATATTCTATATATTTCTTTCTTCTTAGATTTACTGCTAATACTCTTACCAAAGATTTTAAAAGAAAATTAACTGATGAATGGAATAGGAAACAAGCAAGCAAGGGGAACCTCTTCTGCAGCTAAGTCGTAAAAAGAATGTGTATGGCCAAAGGGAGTAAGGTCAAGTGATGTGCACATGTTTATATGAAGTAGCAAGTTTCTGACCATTTCTACTCGGATTATGGGGGATTCATTCTGCTCCTCTCCCCTTTCTTCCAGTTCAGAGTGTTGAGTACCCTGAGGACAACCTTGCCAATAAAGACCGAGGAAATGAAGGCATCAAGTATCTCAGCCTTTTCCTCATCAGTTGTCCCTATGTGTCCCCTTGCATGCAATAAAGGATGGAGATTCTCTTTAACCCTTCTTTTGTTGCTGATGTATTTATAGAAGATGGTTTTGGTTTTGTTTGATTTGGGGGTTTTGTATGGTAGTAGCAAAATTAAGTTCAAGTTGGACTTATTTTTGTTGAAACAAGCATTTTATTGGTATAGAAATGATTCACGGAAAATGACTTTATCACTAATAAAAGTGGTAAAGTAGGTATGCTATTTATTCGGTCAGCCGAGCGAGACGCAAGTGGGATAGTTCCACAAAGACCTGCACAACTTCCTCAGCTCTCGTTTCTCTTCTTATTCTCTAAATTGTTACATATGCATTAAGTTTCCCAATACGTCTATACATATTCATTACCTAGCCCCGCCTAGCCCCGCTTCATATGGTAATGAGTCCAAAAGTCATTTCCATATGTCTTGCGCCTGCGCAGTGCTTCTTGGTGGTCATGGGCAGGGGTCTTCATGATGAAGTAAACGTGTCTCCCTCAGGTTAAACTTTTCACCTTGCTTCTTTGCGCTCTGAGTCTTTGGCCTAAGTCCCAGCTCTAGGGCTGTTTCAAGCTGGTCTCAGGGTTTGAGACCAGGATCTTCGGTCACGGTTTCTAAACCTTTTCAATGGTCTTGCATCCTCCCTTACATCTTTGGCAAATGCAAGAGTATCAAGCAGGCCATATGCATTGTCTAATAAGCAGCTGCAAAATTTGGCAATAGTCATGATCAGCAATTAACTCTTAAAACCCCAAAACCTTAAAACCCCTTGTTTCAGAAAGAATAAAAAGTCATTCAGCACCTCACCCCTCTGAAAAAACCTTATTGATATAAATTCACACAGGTAAGTAGTCCATCATAAAGAACTGTAAAACTTAAGGCTCAGATACATTCTTATCTCTTATGGATTCTGCTATAACTGGAAAGAAACTCAAAAGAGATCTGTTTCCAAATAGAAACTTCTAACATCCAAGTGAAATATGAGAACAATTTCTCCTTGATACAAAGTTTGATTGGATAATTTGACAGGAAAGGAAGTTGAGCTCTATCAAACAGAAGGCAAGTATTAGTAATTAGAAACATGACAAGCTGATTACTTCCTCTGGGACAAAAGTCATTTTGTTGTTGGAGGAACTAGTGGGATTAGTATGGGGCAGATTTGTATGATCCTCTTATCAAGAAGATACTCTGTATCAGCATCTATTAAAAAGACATCCCCTCAACTCATTTTGCTATGCCACAAAACCTAGAAGAATACTGGAGGTTTGAATGTGTATTTTCCCATTCTGGTCTAAATTCTGAACTATATTCATTACATCCTGTTATCAACTGCATAATCAAGAGAGATGAAAGTTGAGGCAGCAGAGATTATCTGAATTTTGTGGATCTCATGGGGAAAGCTACATATCCTCAGATGCACTGAAAAAAAGGTGAAGACAACCAGAATAACTGTATCCATTTACCACACTCACTTTACTTGTCAGCAGTAGACTTCTATTCCTGTAGTTGAGAAGAAACACAACACAGATGCTACTCAAAAGCTACCTCTGTAGGCATGATCCACACCAATAAACATTAACATTGCTGAGGTCTTCTTCAGACTTACCGTCTATGTGTGGTCTACTTTAGGGAGTCGTGCACTTTTTTTTCTCTGAGTGCTCTTAAGAAATTTTAATGCTCTTACAGAAATCCAAGTTCCTGAAGATTATAACTGACTAGATGATAATGTTACCATAGCAGCACTGCAGGACTTTGACTTCACTTTCAAGAGTGTAGCAGACCCTTTCACAGTGTGACATCTACTGCTTCACAATGCACATTTATACCAATACTGATCTGGATAATTATCTAATTGTGGAGTTAGTGCACATGGTTTCACTTTATATCAACCTTCCATGTGCTTGCTGTGTGGCTTTTGGCAAGATCATAAAAGATATGACTCAACCACTTGTCAGCACAATTTTTATGAGCTAAGAATAATTAAGTAGGAAGCAAGCTTGTCTCTAAAGTAAAACCTTAATTGATTAATAATTTTTGAAGCATTGTGTTTGAAGTGGAGTTAGCAAAGAGACAGTTCCATAAGTTTCCCAATGATTAGGAAGCATGTCTGGAAATACTCCAGGGATGTGTGTAACCAGCTATATGTATGAATAATTAAAACAAGTTTGCCTTGCTTCACTAGAGGCTAAATTTTCCAACATCTTACTAAAATTGATGATTTCTTTTCCATTCTTAATTTAAGATCATTATAGGTTTACCATAAAATGCCCAAAAGCTAACACCAAAAGCACTATTCCTCTGGACTTGCTGCCCCATTAACACAGCAAAAATCTAACTTGTCCTATGTGTTCCTTACTTCATGGTCCTGAAGTCACCAAGCAACAGATGTGCTTGGGATTGAGTACATGAATATCTGCTTAGAGCATAGGCCATTTTCAGTATTTGAAGTATTTACTTATCATGGAGAGGATTATAGTAAGATATCTACTACTTGTATATATTCACAGTGAAGTACAGCAAACCTGCTCTCATGCACTTCTTATCCGTCCTGGCTAACTTATTATCTATTCCTGGCTAACTTATTTGAGAAAACACTTTCTGGTTAGTTGAGGATCTTTACCTTGGAAAGACTGAATAAAAATTTGTGATGATGTATGAAGATCTCTATCCTGCTTCCCAGAACAACTGGGTTTTTTTATTTTGTATTCTCTTGTGTATTGCCCATCTCAAGGCTAACCACCTTAAATATTAACATGACCTGCAAAAAACCTTTCAATTTAATTACACAGCACTAGTCAGCAGAAAAATTCTTTCCTGATAGCATAATTCTGACACAGCTGTTATACAGCACCAACAAGTTTTAGAGTTGGATAATCTCAAAATCCTTTTTGTGTAATTTGCGCTAAACAGATCATTCCATGCTTTGTTTATATCTGGATCTTTCAAATTCTAATTAAGTTTTTTGGGTTTTTTTTCATTTCTTACAGAGAGAAAAGAAGTTCACAAAATCTTTGCCTGTTCTTGGATCACATTTAGTTCTTCCAACGTTTCTTTGGCACAAAAATCTTTTGGATGATCAAAGAAACCTTATTGTATTTTCAAGCAACATTCTCTGTTCCATGAATGTTCTCTGTGATTCTATGTGAACCACTGTTTGATAGCCAAAAATTCCTCTTTCCACAGAGCATTCCCTTCCAACTAGCACATCACAAAGTCTGGTTTACATTAGTGGTGTTTCAGTCCAGCTTCAGTATAAATGAATCACCCCTCTTTACTGTTCCTTCCTTTGCCTCATTTTTTGCCATTTGCTTCAAGTCAGGATCTAACCAAAATGTGGTAGTGCTGCTCCACTCTTAGTCATTCATTAGAAATGGTTTTCTTACCTGAAAACAGAAATAGCTAGTTCTACCACAGATTAATGATTATGTAAGGACTCAAGTGTACCATACCTTTACAAGAATAGATATATCACCTTAAAAAATCCAATACGTGAAGATTTATACATTCCCTTTTCTAATATACTTCTGCCTACCAATATAGCTCTAAATCTGATCTATTCATTATCTTGTAAAATTACGGTAAAACACTTTTTCATGAAGAAAAATAGTAACATTTGATAAATATCCAAAAATACGTTGTGTATGCATTTGCTGTAAGAAAGGAGAACGTTAATATGGTATTCAACAGACAAAAACCAAACGTTTCCATGTTTTTGTTACATGTAATTCCAATTGATGAAAGTACAACAGTTCCACTAAGTAGAGAGCTCTTGTGTTTTGCTGTTGGGTTTTGGTGGCTTTTTTATTAAGATTAATTTACATTTTATTTAAATAGGATAAATAGGATTCTCTCTTCTTTTTTTTTTTTTGTGGTATGTTTTCGGTTTTTTTCTTAAATAACTCTCTTCCTCACATCTATTTTCGTTTCTAGGACTGTATGTTTTTAGCTGGAATAGACAAACCAATTTAAAAGTTAAGGAATGTTGCATGCGGGAAAAAAGGACTAAGCACTAGTCTAAACAAGTTCTGCACTTCATGAACAAACATTTCTATCCACTTTCCTCTGCTCTTTTTCTTTATAATATGGAGCATATGCAACTAGTTTTGAGACAAGTGGAAGAAAAAGTGTATTTGCAATCATATTATCCACTACCTTTCAGGCACAAAAGAAAGACAAAGCTATTACTTTTACATCTCAAATTAACCTTGTACAATAAAATAAAACGTCTTTTTAATTAATTAAATTTATTTTTGCTGGCAAAGTGTTTTGGAATCACATGATGATGAATGTACTTAATCCCTTGTCTGCTTGCTATGACTTAATATGAAGCCTTCAAGCTGCCTGTCACTACTTAATCTGATTCATTACCCTCATTATTGCAAATCAATCATTTTCATCATGCTACTAAAATATATCAAAATGAAATACAGAATTTATTAAATACTTTAGAAAAAATGTAACTAATCCTGATACATGGATTTACATTACATAAAAATGTTACTCTGCTCATAATTGAAAGGTTACTTTGTATTAAAATATTTTATCCTCTTAATTTTTCTTCTCCAATCAACCTTACTGATGGGACCTGAAAATAAGGTGTTTATTTAAATACTTAGTATTATTTAAAATTAATTGAAAGAAAGAATTTCACAATTTCCTAAATATTGAAGTTATAACACATCATTATTTGGATCAGAGACTTCATCTTTTCTATTGCAGGAGTTTTGTGATCTTTTTATGGCAAGATACAAAGAGAAATGATGAATTGAGAGTGCCATGCTCACTTTCTTGCCAAATGCCTCATCATGGCCAGATAGGATGTAAATCCCTCCAAACAACAAGAACCCCTCTTTTTGCTTCTTTTGGCTACTTCTATTACTTCCTGTTCCTATAGACCTGCAATTCCTTTTCTTGCCAACAGCATTAATGAGGCAAAAATGAGAATATCTAATTGGTACTGAACTAAACTCTTGCTCCAGGCTTGTATTCTGGTACCCGAAACATTAAGAAGAAGAAGAAGTGTAAACAAACCGAAAAAGCCCAAACCCAAAACAACACCAAAAAAAACCCAAACCAAAAATGAAAAAAAGACCACCACCCACAACAAACAAACAAACAAAAACACAAAAAAAACCACAACAAGTTTAAGTTCTTGCCTATAATTGCTGAATGTAAAAATTGCTCTTACTTCTCTCCCTAGAAGCATGTTGGGCGTTTTTTAAGCAGAAGTAGGAAAAAGATACAGGAATAACAATCTTCATTTTAGCAAAAGCCAACTCAAAGTGGTTTGAAAAGTTGACAGTTTCTTGAGATTTGTTTCTGATCACTCTGTTCATACAGCATGTAACAAGTACATAAACCATAGATTTAAGCAGAAAGATATTAGAATTTTTAATACCAACCTAAGCATTGCAATGTCCATATGCTTTTCCTGTTTGAAAATCTGGATAAGACTTCCATAACTTAAGGGGATCATAGGGATAGAAACTTCAAGGAGTGAAGGGTGCTTCAGTTCTGAGATAACATGGTCCAGGGCAGCTCCATCCAGCAAGTATCTAAAACCTCCAGCTAATTAATATCATTCATTTCAATTTTGTCTATTTCTGATTGCAATTACTTTCCTATTGCCCTTTCATATGTTTCAATATGTAGGGCAGTTCAAGTGCACTGCAACTTTAATGTTCTAGCTTTCAGATTATGAATTCTTTTATTCAGTTATTTTTTTAAAAATAAAGTATTTGCATAAAATAGAAAGCCTCTAATATGACAAGGTACTACATGTGAGTAACCAGTAACAGTACACAAGTGCAAGACTTTTCTATCATTGTAACACAAACACCCGCAGTAAGGAAATTAGCTTTGTGCTAATTTTAGTGCTTGAAAAATGAGAAGAAAAACCCCAGTTTTTCTCATTCAAATATAATAGTGTTGTATGGGGTTTAGTTACCACAAAGCAGTAATTACTAATTATTGCAACATTGTAGAAAAGATACGTGATTCTAGATAGACCTGAAAGAAACCATTCTGCTGAATATACTGATATGTACATGAAACTTTTACCGGGGCTTAGTGAAGGGATTCACTGAACAGGTGAAATTTGATTGTTTAGATTTTATAACGATCTATGGTTGTGAAATCAAGGGCAGTAAATGAATTTTTTTTTTTATGGTTATTCTGAAATAGCTATATTTTAAATTTAATCAATGTCAGAACAAAAAAAGATGTTACAGCATAAATCCTTCATTAAGATCAGTGTATGTAATTGCAGTGTTTCACTTTGAAGTCTGTGGCCTTCTCAAAATTCAATACAGAAACATGGTAACAGTCAATGGCTAGAGAGTGATTTTGGAACATAAAAAAATATGATTATATATAGAATATTTTCCCATGTACACCACCCATTAAAAAATAAAAAGAAACAAAAAACAAGAAAGAAAGAAAATAAGAACCCATGAACTGACTACTACAAAAAATATGGCAACCTTAGGCCAGTAAAGTTTTTTAGCATACATACAGGGGTAAAAACCAACTGAAAATAGAGAAATATAGCTTTATTAAAAGAATTAATAAATTCCTCATAAAGAGACTGACATCTATAACAGGTATTGAGCTCGTTCAAATTTGTTTCCTTACAGGTAACAATCTAGTAATATTGGCATGCTCTGAAAAGACTGTCTTGGCAAGAAATCATCAGTTGTTGCATAATTAATATTTTACACATACTGTTTATTCTTATAAACATGACTGAGTCAGGCTTAATCCCAACTTTAATAAAATTCTTCACATATGATCAACTCGCTGTGACTAACATCTTTGTTAGTGTGAAATCCCTAAATGTGACTTTTGATAAAGCCTGATTCCCCTGTAGGTATCAATGTAAATCAGACAAACAGTGAAGTGAATTTCAAGAACCTCTTTGAGGTTATCAGCCTCTTCCTTCCCTTCCCCTTGACTCTTCCCTCTCCCTTTCCTTATGCAAACACACACACTTTGTCAGTATGAAAGGACTCCAGTGGAACACGAAAGATACAGGATGTACAATTCACCTGCAGAGATGTTGTTCAGGAAAATGTAGTGATTAATGACAATCCAGTCAAAGATAAATACAAAACTTTCTATTTCAAATTTCCCAGATGTCAATTCTGCCAAGTACTGTTTTGCACATAACTCAAGATAGATGAAAATCCAATTTCTGTCCTGGAAAATAGTGCGTCTGATGCTTTCTGAACTACCTTGTCTTCCAGACGCTAAATGAAAAGAAAGTTCTTTTCACTGGTCTTAAACAGAAATATAGTTTAGTTTCCTTTTCTGCCATAAATCATGTGGGAAACGGAGTTACAGAAAGTTTGCAGGTGCTGACAGAGAATACAAACAGCATTGTGCTTGAAGAGATAGAGTTAGATACATGTTTCAATTTGAGACCTTGGCGAAGACTGCCTGAGTTAGAACAATGAGCTTTTACAGCTTGAGGTAAAAATGTAGTTTTACAGTTTTAAGAGAAATATACCTTATAGAAGTAAAAATATACTCTTAGTAAGTAGAAAACATATTTTATATAAGAAATAGTTATGTTAAGTAAGAAAATAAAGTATTCTAAGTTTAACAGTAGACTTTAGAGCTTATTAGAAAGTAACAGTATAAGTTTTAATGGCAATATGATGATTGGTTAGAAAGTTACGCATTGCGGTAAAATCATGTATAGTGATGATTGGTGCAAATATGTCAAGATACTTCGTAGCATTTGCTTATTGGTCTAAAAAGGTATATAAGATCTTGTAATAAGAAAGTACTTACTTACTTCTACCTCTTACTTTCACTTTTACTACCTCCACTTGGGCCTGCTGCTGGTGTATCTGCACCTGCTGCAGCTGCCCTCGTTGCTGCTAATATTATCATTGCTACTGTAACAGTTGTTGCTTTTGATATTAGAGATGCTGTTTGCAGCATCTCTCTTGTCTCACCCTTCTAATAAAATGAGACTGATTCTACAATAAATCATCACTGTGACGTCTCTTCATGTTCCCAACCACGCCAAGTCCCAACAAATCACAGAAAAAATAAAAAGAAGTTTAAACAATTTTGCCAACCGCTCAGCCAAACTAATGTTGTTCACTTATCCTTAATCTGTCTATCTCTTTGTCCACAAAGCCAACCAAAGATTCAAGAAAAGGTTTTTGAATTTCAAAGATTTCTTTTCATTATTTTAGTTCTTATGATTGTCAATATAGACATGAAAGGAATATTACATGAAGGAAAAAACATCCTGTTTCTGAAGTATTTCAAAATCCAAAAATTAGAGGCCTGCTGCTTAGAGCTAGGTAGTTACAGCTTGACACACTGCTCCTTTTAATACTAACCCCCAAACATTCCAATATTTGATAATAAAATATTGTTATGTTTCAGTTACAAAGCTAGTTTAATTTACAGCTCCTTTTATTTAAAATTCTACCTTCCTTAAATACAGAACTTTGCTTTTCCCTGTAACTCAGCTACTAGAAGACTTGTCAGTACCTAATATATTCCTTACCCTTTGTCTAAAACATGCAATTTTTTGACGGGGCAAAGAGGCAGCATACTTTTTGTCTGATTCCCTGATGACACACATGAGCCAACCATGCTTCCTGGAATCATAAAGCCTGATGAAAATCACCCATTTCAATTTCATCTGCTTTTCAGTAAGAGAATTTGGAGAGTGTCTCTCCTTCAACAGCTGCTGTGCCTATGAGCTCATTCTCCTCTTCAACTGATAGAAATTAGGCAGTGGTTTCAATAGTTACTGAGGGGATGAAAGATAGCTACCAAACAACAATATCCTGTATCTTTTTTCTGCCATGTGTCAGACCAGGAAACTGGGCAGAAATGACATTGCAAACGTGGAAAATGACAAAAATATCACATCAAACTGCCATTACTTTATGTTTCAATGTAGAATGAAGTAAAAAAAGCTAATCTATTAGAACTCTAACAACAGTACATAATGTTATCCCCCAGTCAGCATCTTTAAATGCAGGATACAGCTGTCTATCTGAAAGCTTTTATGTCTAGCAATATATGGCTCTAAATACCATCTGCAAGTGCATATCCTGCCCAAACAGGTAAGAGCTAACACAGACAATGCTTTAAAAAGCACTTCATTTTTTTCCTGTACAAGCTGACTTTTGAGCTTGGCTTAAAATACCCCCCTTTAATTTGGAAATAAAATAAAATTGACATTTTATACATGAAGCTGTACTTTGAAAGAATGAGTGGTGGTGTCAATATGGGAAACCCTTACAATTTTGTACATATGAACTGAGTGCTTCTGAACTCCTTTCGTGATTCCTATTCCAGTAAAATCACAGGATACAAAGCCATTACATGAAGGGGTTTATGGGACTTTCTGGGATTCAGGCCAATTCTGACAGGTCATTGAATGTGTCAGCAGATGTTTACACCATCCAAGATTAATCAGAGGAAATAAGGAATTAGGGTTTATCAGAATCATCATAGGTCATGAGCTGCATAGTCCATAAATAAAGGGATTTGTGAATAGGTATATGATTTGTAAAGTGCTATAATCATTTAAAAAGCTTTTGGTGTAAAATAAGCACTTTTCTAAAGAATACCATTGAATAATCTACAATTTACACTCCCTGCAGAAAATTGGAAGGAAGAAAAGTAAGTCAGAAATGCTGGGCCACATCTATCAAATAACTTTTTTTTAATTTTAATGTTCCACTTGAGGATAAAGCCTCTCTTTTAGCCAAGTCCTCAATTTTTTAGTGGTGTAGGGAATGCATTTATCATTTCCTTCAAAGGTAAATGATGTCTCACTGCTTCTGATTTTAGAATGCATCCCGCTAGCCAACAAAGACTCACACAATGACCAACAGAAACACAGGAGATTCCCTCGGAATATCAGGAAATACTTTTATACTGCAAGGGTGACTGAACACTGGCACTGGAAATCTTCAAAAGTCATCTGGACATGGCTCAAATTTCCCTAAAATTATTCTAGAAAATTTAGCAGTATCAATATGTTAAGTTGATATCGTGCCTTTGGTGCAGTGGAACTCATTAAGAGCTTGAAGAGAATATTACTTTTACTGAATTAATGAACTTATGAACTTCTATTTCTTCAACAAATATAAACTTAATCCAGTAAATAGATTACACTAGTCATTACAATAACAGTAATTTCATTGGTTTCAGACATACAATTCAAAAAGAAAAAAATTCCTGAGTACAGACTAAATATTTTTACCTTCCGAAATTTTCTAAAATCTCTCCGTTAGTTTTTTCTTACATCTGTTTATGGATCTGCTTGTAGGATACCGAGTGAATTATTTCAAAGCAGTTTGGAATTGCTATCTTTTCCATTTTTGATGGCTACTGATTGAGATGGCACGCTACAAAGTATGAATATTTTGAACAATATAGTTCATCCAAATTGCGTTTTGTCAAGAACCAAAGTAACTCAATACATGATTTATACTACTTTCAGTTACTTTGACACAAACGTTCAGATATAGATAGCTTATAAGGCAATAATATTACACATTTGTTCTCAAAATTCCCAAAATGGTCAAATAAAAACAAAGCAGTGTGACACCAATGAACTATAGCCAGGTCTTAGGTATGTCCTCTCCCTTTTCCATGCACACATCCTTCTCCCTTTTTTCTGTCTCTGATAGGCAGTGTGGTTTGTCCTCATATAAGAACACCAGGTGGATATTACAGGAAGAACTGGCTGAATGCTCCATAATTAATACAGTCCAGAGATGGGGGAGCAGAGGCATTTGTGATTGACTTTGGTGTACAAAGGCCTACAAAAGGGCATAAAATGTTGCTAGAGACTGGGCCAACTGGGCAACCTGAGTATCCCAAGGTTGCAAGCAGCTTGCAAGGGATTCCTGCAGAGTACATCCCACCCAAACATGAGGAATACACACTTTTGGACAAGTAAACATAAAGTCCTGCAATAGTTTCATAGGTGCTTTGTTGCTTTGCAGTTGTGAATTCTGCATCACCAAAGACTGTAAAACTGTAGGTTTCTAGCTGAACCTGTCTATATTATAACCCTTCAGACATAAACTGTTGACCAAACCTGAAACTAAATGGACCTAGCTGCACCTAGACTTCTCTGAGAAGTTTTAAAAAGTAAGGAGGTCTCACTGAAGGCTGTGATTCAACAGGAGGGACCACAACCTGGTTATACCATAATCCATCATAATAGATCATAGAGTTGTTACTTAAATAATGCATTGGCAATATTTAGATACTGTATTAAAACTAAATCTAATCATAATCATACACACAATCACTGTGTTCTACTTCTCACACCTGGCAAACCTTCTCTCAACTACTCTGCTGTAGGAATCACAGCAAGATAACACCAGAACAACAAGGATGTGCTAGTGTCATCAAAGTGAATAGTCACAGCAAGGCAACAAACACCAGAATGACAATGCACCCCCTTTTGAATGTAATGGTGTCAAAGCTTCAAAGATGAATCAACTCTGTCTGATTATTTGCTCCTGCCCACCAGGTACATATCTAGCCCCCCAGTGAGGGACAGCATAGTCACAGGTTGTTTGTATCAAAAGGGTTATGGTTCAATCAGAAAAATGATGCAGATATGTTGAGCAAAACGAAAGTAAAATTAAAGCATACATAAAACTCTGTAACACTTTCTTAAGGTGTATGTTATTATCAGCCATCTACCTTCCTTCATCACTAATCCGAATTATGCTGAAATCTGAAAATGCGTTTAATAATATACTGAGAATACGACTTATTTTTTGACACAAGAGCATAACACTAGAAAATAATTTCCAATTCTTTTAGCCCAAACTTATTCTTCTGCAATTATTGCCCCATAGAATTCCCTTCATAATCTTATTGAGTTGCATTTTGAAAGTAATCACTCCAATTAGGAGTGAACCAAATTGTTTTACAAGGAGGTTAGAATTTCCTTGTATTTTTTTAGTTCAATGCATTAGTAATCAGTTTGCTTATTTCTTCTTCTGTTAATAGTGTCCTTTAGCTTAAATACCTCTCTTTTAGTGTATGCCCCACTAAGGTTTTTTCTAATCCTCACAAACTGGGGGAAATATTTTTTCCTTAGCTGTTCCTGTCATGAATGATCATAGTGTGGCCTGGGGGGCAAGGGGAATGTACTACCACAATTCCTTCTGACACCAAGCCTACAGCAGACACATTTACTGCTATTTTCTAAGAAAACAACTTTATCATATCCTATCTTAACCCATTTCCTTTACATCAATCTTCAAAGTTATTCACATTAGTTCCTTGTACTGACGGCTAGTTTACTCAGGATGTGTATCTTTTTAAATGCCAAGGGCATTAACAAAACTGTGAAACAAGAATGTTTGCAAAACTTTTTCTTTAGGTTCACCATTTATAATCTCATGCCAGAGAAGTCAGCATCTGACATTTAACACTGTTAACCTCTGCCAGCATAGGATCTTTGTTAACATTTCATTATTCCTCATCCTCCATGATAGTTTCATGTGTGGTGTTGAATGCCAGATGAACCACAAAAATGCTAGAGCAGCCTAATTTTATTTTTTTTTCCCCCAGATTTTTGTCTATAGATGATGAGACATTTTGAATGAAGCAAGTTTGTCCTCCACATATGTAGTGATTTGCAATAGTTAAACTTGTACTGAATTTTGTTTTCTTTTGTTTTCCATGCTTCCTTCATAATTGTTCTGAAATTTGCATCCTATTGAGATTGAAGATTATGGTATGACTTCCAAGCAATATTATTTCTGTCTCTTTTTCCATCTCAAATACAAGTACTGGATTTTTAATTGTCTAAACATTTGAAGTAATCAGTTTAAATGCAACTGCTGCCCTTCATTCAGTCAAAACAATATTCATGACAGAATATTTCTGCAAGTTGCAATTTTTTTTTTCATATAGCAACTGTCAAATGTTCCTATGAGACTGCTAACTAGAAAGAATAGGCTAAAGTTCCATTTTTGTGTGATTCATATTTCTTAAAGCTCAAGACACTGAAGTAGTAAAGGTACTTTGCTATTTGGAAAAACACATGTTACTTAAAAGGACAAAAGTTTAATATTTCCCTGAAGGTACTGAAAACCTGTTATCAGTACCTATGTGTGTGCAATTTTTCAATATGCAAAGTGAGTGACTGCTACTCCAAGTCTAAATCAGTTACCTTTGCTGAGACATTTTCAAAAATATGAAGTTAAAGGATGATTCACATAAAAGGCTTCCTCACAACCATTTTGCTGATGGATGACCTGCCTCACAAGTATTAATCTGTTCAGAGAAAACTCACAACCATTTGTCCACTGACACAATCTCCTACTAAAAAAAAAGAAAAAAAAAAAAGAAAAAACATCCAAGCCCTCCTCTTACCTGAAGGTACACTGCATCTTGCTATGATAAATGTTAAATGAAGGAAGTTCCTGCTGAGACTGAATAGCTATTGCCATAGCGGAAAAGGAAGTGTTTTGGTTTTTTTCTTTCTGGAAGTATCATGCCCTGTAACTCTCTAACTCTCTCACATATGTAGCATGTGTCCTGATTACACCTATATAGAGTCACCAAGACTATCAAATGGCTCTTGATTTTTTAAAATAACTTTTCCCTGAGAAATTTCCAAGAAACAAGACCTTTTTTTTTTTTTAATATCAAAAAAACCATTTCTGGCTGAACAAATAAATTTTAGATAAGTCAAAATTAGTTAGAGGTAGCATTGGTTTGATCTTTGAGAATGGTGAACAGAGTAAGTGTAATTAACTCTAATTCACTGAAAATTAAAACTTACTCTCACAAGCTGGTAATCTTTAAAATCCCTTAGAGATAATTTGAAATTGTCTTCAAATTCACTAACTAAACCCAATTCTTTTTAATGTCCCATCTTGAAAAGGGAAATGTGCAGGATCGTATTTAAAATTATTAGAATTAGAACTAATAAGAATATTTTCTCCAATAAAATGTTAAGATGTTTTGTAGAACTTATTTTTACATGAAAAAAATAAATGGCATTGAATAGAAATGCAGATTCAAAATTTCCCCTGCATTAACCTGTAAAACAACATAAACATTTTAACTGAAGTATGTATTAGCTACCCATCCATTTAGATCCCCTCATTTTGCCCCAAAATATTTATACACTGTTGAGTACAGATTTCATGTAAATTCTTTCATAAAACAGACAAGGGTATAGATTTTTCTGCTGGTCTATACTTTTCCAGTTAGTTTTATGAATTTCAAGATAAGAAGTCTGAGACCTTGACTGCTAAGACAATAAAGGTGTGCTTAAACTTGCAAATCTTAGAATCTAGTCATAATGCAACTCCATTTCTGAAAAACATTTCCTCCAATTTTTGATTTTACAACAAGTTTCACAAAATAAAAGAGATGCCCAAAATAAAAGTTAGGGAACCAGATGGGTCTAAAATGACACACCATTAGCTTTGGGGCAGTCTTTTTAGATTTGGAGTTTTACAGACAACAAAATAAAAATTCTTAGATGTGAATTACACATATATTGGAGTTCTAAAAAATTTATAAAGACAGTAAAACCAGAAAATTCTGTAGAAGCATATTGCCCATAATACCTTTAAGAATACTGCTGTATATTTGGTTTGAGACATAAGAAACGAACAGTACATTTGGTAACACATCTTTACTTTGATTAACAGTTATTTCCTTTTTCTCATATTTTAATATAGTCATGCAACATTGTCAAAAAAAAATAATTCAGCTTATTGTTTTGAGATGTAACTACAAAATTTTATAGGAAAGCTACAAATTTCACAAGTTAGCACAGGCTTCCTTAGACATCTCTATAATTAACATGGACAAAACACTTTACAAAGGCAGTAAAAACCAGAAATATTTGATTCAAACATAACAATGAGAAAGGAAATGTTTCTAAAAGTAAACCAAAAATTAGGAAATTCAAATGTGATTTAAAATCTAAAAAAAAGTAGTATATATACCCCGAGCCACAACAAAATAAAGTGGGAAGCTGCCACTTGCTGGCTGCAAGACTCACTAACAAGTCTATGCTCACAGCTCTGTCACCTTGATTCAAATCTGAGTAGTTCATTCAGATTGCCATTGTTTTAACTTACAAGGGTTTCTACTGAACAGAGTTGAGGCTCCCATTACTGTAGACTATGAGCACTTAAAAGGCATGCTATTGAAACTTATACAGAATGTTCCCTTGGGTAAGGGGAAATAGAAAAAGACAAAAAAACACCCCCAACCTTAACCTTTAAATTGAAAATATTCTTGCTGCTTAAAAACACTATTAAATTAACCAAGAAGAGTAAATTATAAAATTTCATTGTTTTGTTACATGAGGGCTCAGACTTGCTAAAACATGGTAGGATATATTTGGTGAAAATCTTCTGACACCAGTAGTATTGTTATAATTGAGATTTGATGGAGCAGATGCATTCATGAAGCTTAACATTATGAGCTTAGAAGCACTCAATCCCACTGACTATGTCGTTGATGAAGTTATTAAATAGTATTGGTCAAACTACAGACCTGTGAGGGACAGCACTTACTACTAGTTTCCACTTGAACACTGAGCCATTGATTCATCTTTGGACACAACCAGCTGCCATCATAGGATAGACAAGTGATGTTAAGATGGGCTATTCTTCTCTATCTCTTACATTTCAAACTTGGGATTTAAGAATTAGAGGCAGCACAGATCATATTCCAATGGTAGCTGAAATATTAAGAAAAATCCCTGTGACCTTTTTCATTTGAAAACTAAACTTACGAACTGATTACATGTATAACTCACAAAACAGCAGGTGACAGAGTCATTTGCATTCATTTCATTACTCTTTTGCCTTTGTACTACTTTTATAGACAGCTTATGCCACCTTTTCCACAGATGTTCTAACAGCAAATATTTAAAAGACCAACAGAAGGGATAAGAAAGTGGGGAGTTATCTTATACTTTATGACATAAACTTTTAGAAATTAGGAAACTGAAAAATTGCCATTTACAAATTATAATACTTTATAATTCTCTACGACCTAACTATGATTAGAAAACAAGGCATGTTTAATCTTAGTCACTAGTAAAAGAGCAGCCTCTCTAATTCTTATCTACTGAAAATATGAATTCTTTATTTTACCTCTAAGTAATTCGGGAAAAGCAGAATATAAAGACTAGTCACTAAAAGCAAAAGATGCTTCATAGTAAGAAACATATCTATCTGATACTGATAAATGAGGCAAGTGGAAATTCATTTGAGGCATTGACTCCAATTAGACTGTCTATTTTGACCTACTTTTTACCTGTGCAGATAGAACAATTGTTGAGTCAAAGTAGGCTTCTGTAATAATAATTATAAGTTATGCCATATTCCAAGCAACAACTTGAGCTGATCAAGGCTCTGCAAAAATAGTTATGAACTTGCCCCAAAGGGATATTAGCTTCCTCCTAAAGACACAAAAAAAATTACCTCAAAAAAAAAAATCTTTAAGGAAGAGAGACATGTAAATTAATGACTCCTATATTTAAATCAAATATTTAGAGATTGAGATTGTCTATATGTGAGACTGTTATCTTGTACACTGACATGAAAATATGGGTGTTTTCTGCGGGTTTTTCAAAGGGGTTAGGTGCAATTTTGTTCTATACATGAATATTCCCCTTTAATCTGCATGAGATTAAGATAAATATCATAGAATAACGTCATAGAAAGGTTTTGGCTGTAAAGGACCTTAAAGATCATCTAATTCCCATCCCCCAGGGCCACATCCAAGCTGGCACTGGACACTTCCAGGGATGGGGCATCCACAGTTTCTTTGGGCATCTTGTGCCAGTGGCTCACCACCTTCAGATATCTTCTATCATACTTAAAAGCACAGTGAATGAGCAACTACGTAATAAAGCATGTATATTGTGGGAAATGAGCTAACTGGGTGATGTAAAATACTGTTTTGTCCTCATAACAAGGAGTCACATCTGAACTGTCATAATTTTCATTCACTGGACTAACACTGTCTCAGACAATCAGCAGCCTTGTTTGGTCCTACTGACATACAAATTTTTATAAGTTTCTTTGTGAAGTTCAAAATAGTGGAAATAGTGCCCTAGGATGTTTTAGCAATTTTCCTGTAATATCTAAAAATTGCTAGGACACAGAGAAAAATTTCACTCTTGTTGAAAATACAAAGCTGAAATAATTTGTTCAGTAAGTGCTTTGTGAACATATCATAAGAAACAATTATTTTTTCCTACTTCATTGGTCATAAATATGCCATTTGGCAGAGACAAATGTCATGTGTAAATGCACTACAAAATATGACTTTTATAATTTTACTCATATAGCATTATTATTGACAGAGGTTATTAACAAAATAATAAGTGAGATGAGTTAGAATTTCATGTAGAAACTTCCACTTGTGCATTTTTCATTCGTGACATTGAAACTATTTGAATCCACCTCAATATTCTTCATGGAATGAACTCGAGAATTCTATATTTAGAAATTTAACATTTCAGAGCAAAATTATAGCTCTGATATAATTCACTTTATGCTTCCGTGACCCTTGCTTAAGGCATACAGATATATCCACATCCACACACGTGTGTTTATAGATATAGATACACATATAGATATAGATGATATAGATACATCCATATCCACACATACACGTGTGTGTATGTGTGTCTATATATGTATATCTATCTTTTGACTAGAAAAAGGAGAAGGTTATTTTAAAATATAAAAAGCTGTCAGCTAAATTACTCTATTAATCCCTTTATTTTCTGCCATTACATTTTTCCTTTCTTTTCTCCAGGTATAGTTTTTTTATGTACATCTGGTTTACGCTTTTTTATCTATGTGTATTACAGTTACATTATGTAAAACTTCTTCATGTACATAGGTTGAAGAATGGCAGTAAAATATCTCTACTCCATATTTTTGGTCGATTTTTAAATCACAATTTTATCTACCCTGGATTTTAGCAGAACAAAAGTAGCTGTACTAGATTTCAATCTCATTTGAGAGTGCTGAATATGTAAGTTACAAAAAATAAAGTAAAATGTTTTATTTTCTACATTGAACTGACATTTCCAACACATGCTGATATCTAACACTCTAAGTATGTGTTTTGTAGATAATAAGGCACCAAGGAAATATTCACAAATGAACATACACAGAGATTCAGGTTTTAGTCCTTAAGCATCATTATTATATGTGCCTACATTTAATGTAGTTTGTCTGTGGCTCTCATTCTGGTTAGACTAAAGTCTTGCAGTGGCCAGTTATTGTGGTCTTTGATGGTAGGGGAGACAAGTGGGCTCCTCAGTACTTTGCTGCCATCACGTGTCTGGATAAATAAATAAAATTAGGGGAAATTACGATGTTAACAAAAAGATGATGTTAATAACTTACCAATGAGCCAAAAAACTGTACAGCAAGACCGAGATTTTTTTAGAAATGTGACACTTAGTCACCATTGTTTTCTAAAAATATCCAGGACAAATGTCCTAGAATCATAGAAGATTGGAAAAGATCATCAAGAGCAATGTCTGACTTAATATACCACCATGCCCACTAAACCATATTGCCAAGTGCCACATCATGGTTCACACCTCTTCTCTTTCAGGGTCTATAAGACACCAGTGTTTAAACTGTGCCAGGTAACATTTATCATCCCTTCACCTAGCAAAAGCATCTGACTTGGAAGCCTGGAAGAAAAAGTTCAACCTGCCTATAGAAGTAATAGCTATGATCAAAACCAGCTGTTCTCAGGAATATCAGGTTTTAGAGTAATCCTGATGAACTTCAGGTCAATTAAAAATTTATAACCCAAAAAAACCTATGGAACTGAGTTTTACTTAGTCTTACTAATACTAACCGTGGTCTGCTACACAGTACAGTTGAAGTGAACGAATCCCCCCTAATTTTCCATGCCTATAGAATTTCCTCTAGGAGAAGAAATTAACTACTTATCTTTAAGAAAAAAAATCTCTAAAAGAAACTACTTATATTTAAAAGAAACTACTTATATTTAAAAGAAAAAATCTAAAAGTTTTTAAAGTATGCTCTAAGAGAAATTGATTTATGTCACAGTGTCTGGTGGCAAATAAGTCCATAAAAAGTTGGAGGGAGATGCCCAAAACCTGGAGGATAGTTCAGATACTTTGATGTTGACAGAAGGAAAGTTATCTGGAGAAAGTATGAGAAAACTAGCCCATATAGAAAGAGTTTGGCTGTCAATTGCAGTTACAATTATGATGTCATTTTCTTAAGAAATATCTAGTATTGTAGTAGCAGTCCTTTCCCAGAATTGTTTTCTAGCTTGTGGTATATGACATAGTGTTCTCATTTAACAATCTACAAGGCCACTAGCAAGGGATGTTTGCATTTTATCCTTCTGCATCTTTTTCAGAAAATGAGAAATTTCGTATGCCAAACGCTGGAAAGAATAAGAATCATAGAATATCCTGAGCAGGAATGGACTCACAAGGATCACTGAAGTCCAACTCCTAGCGCTGCTTCAAGAATCACACTATGTGCCTGAGAGCATTGTCCAAACACTGCTTGAGCTCTGTCAGGTTTGGTGCTGTGACCACTTCCCTGAGGAGTCTGTTCCAGCATCCAACCACTGAAGAATCATTTTCTAATATCCAACCTAAACCTTCCCTTACACAACTTCAGGCCATTCCTTCGAGTTCAGTCATTGGTCACTACAGAGAAGAGATCAGTGCCTGCCGCTCTGCTTTTCCTCGTGAAGAAGTTGTAGACTGCAATGACATCTCCTGTCAGCCAAGTGACCTCAGCTGCTCCTCCTATGACTTCCCCTCTAGGCTCCTCACCATCTTCACAAGCCCTCCTTTGGACACTCTCTAATAGTTTAATATTTTTCTTGTATTGTGTTGCCAAAATCTGCACACAGGACTCAAGGTGAGGCCACCCCAATGCAGAGCAGAGTGGGACCCTTGCCCAGCTGGTGATGCTGTGCCTGATGCACTCCAGGACACAGTTGGTCTTCCTGGCTGCCAGGGCACTGCTGACTCATATGTACCTTGTCATCTGCCAGGACCCCTTTCCACAGTGCTGCTTTCCATCCTCTTGTTCCCCAGTCCATATAAACAACCAGGGCTGCCCCATCCCAGGTGCAGAATCTGGCACTTGCCCTTGTTAAACTTCATAGGGTTGGTGATTGCCCATCTGTTATGATCTGGTTTAAACCCAGAACAGCAAAGAAAATTAAGTCTCTGTGTATAAAATGGAAAGAACTTTGAAGGTCCAAAATATACCCAAAAATCAAGGTTAGATGTTGGTGCCAAAAAATTGATGCATTTTATTTAATAATAAAAGAGGCAAATAGAAAGAAAGAAAAAAAAAGAAGGAAAGAAATAGATAAAGAAGTGGGGGGGGTGGGAAGACAAGGAGAGAGTGACATAGGTTAGGTGGAAGCATATCACCCTTCCAAGAGTCCCAATGACGTCTCATTGCTCCCCTCCATCTGGTCATCTTGCTGGGGACAGCCTGCTGCTGCCACCACCACCCCATGACCTCTCAAGATGTACAGAGTCCAGCAAATTAATACACACTCCAAGCCAGGGGGGAACACCCAAATGCCTCCCTGCAGCAGTGCCACCAGCCAGAGCCACTCCAATCACTCAAACCAGCTTTGGTGGTCGAAAGCCCAAACCTAAGGTTTCACTTCAGTTAGGGTGAAAGCCCACAATCCCCCAGTTCAGTTATTTGCATAGTTTGATGTTATTGGTTTGTGTTTCCCCCTCCCAGTTTCATGCAAATAGTGATGAATATGCATATCCCCTCATTAATATTCATTGTTTCTAGAAACTTCTGTTACCTCGACACCCCATTGGTTCTCCCTCTGAGCCCCTCCCATGTGCTATCCCTATTGGCCCAAGTACTGTAAACCCCGCCTTTCATCCCCCATCCTATTGGTTGTATCCCTTAATCCTGTCTTCTCTAGTCCCCAGAAAAAACCCACTGCAAACCCCTCAGACCCGACTCTTCCTCCCTGCCCCTTCAGTGCAATATATGTGCTTGTGGACCATCAGACGAGGAGTCCTCTCTCTACTTCTTTGCTTCTGCTGGTGCCCCTTTCTAACTGCTTTGGAGAAAGCCCCTTTGGGTGAGGAGCTCGGTCTCTGCCTGCTTTTGTGAGTGTCTGCCCTGGAAGAGAGAGACCGCCACAGCTAACCTCTGGGCTTTTGTGTGGAGCTGCATGCTGCTTTACCTCCCCTGCAGGGAACCAGTTTGACACTGTCCCTTGCAACTCTGTGGATTTGTTGCATCATCTGCAGTGCTCTGGTGCAGGCTCTGGGGACTCTTGGTGGGGGGGCCTTTGATGAGCCATGACATCCTCTTCTGCTATGGATAAGCTTTTTCCCCAGGATGAAGGGCCCCTGCAGCTGAGCTGGTCAGCAGAAAGGAGGATGGGCAGTCACTGCCTCGCACCAGAGGCTTTCTCACCACACATCCAAATTCTCTTTTCCCCCACCCTTTGGTGAAAGGGTCTGTGTGAACCTGGCAGCTGGTAGTCCTGGGGCTGTGGTCTCGGCTAAAAAGCTGTTAAGCTTGTGCTCTGTGTATGTCCCCAGCCCTGAGTTGTTACTTTATCTTCTATTCATCAGTGAGCGATGTAGGGCCTCAGTCAGGGTGTGGTGGTCTTCTCTGCAGCTTTTGTAATACAGCTTTGCTATAATAAGCAAAAGTCCTTCATGAAAATGTTTAAGTCATAAACTATAATATTTCAGTCTCCATCACTATCTCTCTAATTTGTCTCTCTGCCGGGTCTCCCTGCCCTCAAGACAGTCCACAGCTCTTCCCAATTGAGTGTCATTGGCAACTTACTTAATACTGCTTTGAGTCCTACATCCAAGTCATTTATGAAGATGTTAAGGAGAACGGGGCCTAAGATGGAGCCTTGTGGAACCCCACTAGTGACAGGACACCAGTTTGATGTCACTCCATTCACTATAACCCTTTGTGCCCAGCCCGTAAGCCAGTTGTTCGCCCATGCTGTGTTTATCTAGCTGTGGGCTGGACATTTTGTCCAGGAGGATACTGTGAGACACAGGAAATCTTTACTGAAATCCAAAAGGATTACATTGGCTGACTTCCCTTGATCAGCTAAGATTACCTTGTCATAAAAGGAAATTAAGTCTGACAAGCAGGACTTTCTGCTCATGAAGCTGTGCTGGCTGTGACCAATGACTAATTTTTCAGTGCCTCCGAGTATAATCTTCTCAATAATTTTACTAGTCACTAAAGCCAGATTTACAGGCCTGCAGTTACCAGGGTCATCCTTCTTGTCCTTCTTGAAAATTGGGACAGTGTTAGCCACCTTCCAGTCAACTGGGATCTCTCCAGATTCCCAAGAATGTTCAAAAATCATTGAGAGGTCCCTCTTAAGGACCCCAGAACCTTCAAAAGGATTCCCACACCAGCCTTGGAGATGTGTTGGTCTGATGAGTCTGCCTGTTCCTTTTGATTTTCTTCTTTGCTACAGGAAGGATCAAGGAAAACAATGCCTAGGCTTCTGATCTTTCAAATAATCTTCCCAAGGCCCTGAAATCTTTGATTATCCTTGGACTTCTTTTTGTTATCTCATCACTGCCAACTTGAAGGACCAATATGGATAAGAGGGCCCTATTAGACTGTAGAGTTTTCCAGTAATGTCCCTTACCCAAGCCCCTGAGAGACAACAGACTTCCCTGGGGGCTGGGTCCAGTCTGCATATTGGGTTCTCCGTTCCCCTCAGAAGGGGATCACCTGTGACAACTACCCTTCTTTTTCTCATAACAAAGGAGGTCATGATGCGGGGATAGGCTGTGTTGCCCTAGGTGGCCCCTTTATCCCAGAAGGATTTTCACCTACCTCATCAGTTGATTGTCCTTCTGATTCCAGAGCCTCATACATTTTGTAAAAGGCGCCAGTCCTACTTGTCACTATCAAGTTTTCAGGAGGAGAAGCCTTCTTCCTACCTTGGCAGTGATCAGCTTCCAGCTTTCAGGTTCAACAGATCCTTGACTAACTACTTGACAGGGTTCCAAATCCACCTGCATCTCCATTACAGCAGAGGTTTGAGACTCCTGAGACTGTAGAATAACCTATCAAACTCTTACTCATTTTCTTAAATACTGCACAACCTGTTTACTTCCTCCTGTAGTTCCTTCACCTGATGACACAGCTCATCAACAACAGCACACCATCTGAAAAGGAATGATTGTCAGCCCCAGCCTCATGGAAAGGCATTAGGCACTCCTGGCAACCTGAGAAGACCTGGAGAGCTACATCTACCATCAGAAGGCTGGAGGCTTCTGACACGGCTGGTGTGCAGTGCCTCCAGCAGCTACAGATGAATGTGCTCTGCAGCATGCCAAAACCACACTTGAGGGAGCATACACTAGTAGGATTGGGAATAAAAAGATCTCTTTGATCTCTTCTTCACCAACTACTTAGTCTGTTCACTGCCTCCATTGGCTGTTCCCAGTTGGTTTAAGACGAGCTGTTTCTGCTTGAACTGTTTAACAATTGCTGTGCCATGCCCTGACTGACGTGCTGTGCCCTGTTTGCCCATCCTGGCTGACATGCTGAGCTCCTGGGGTCCCTACAAGCCCCTTATGAGAAAGTGCAAACAACTGCTGTCCCTGCTGGTTCTGCCCATGCTGAGGCAGCTGAGCTAGGGCAAAATGCCAGCTCCACATGGATCTCTGGCAGTAGAAATTCACCCTGCTCACTGCAATCCCTTGTTCTACTGCAGAATCCCTGAAAGATTCTTTTGGCGGTCCTAACAGCAGGTTTGTGGTTTGTTCTTACTCTCCTCTTTGGTGAGGCTTGTGTCAAAGATGATTTGGTCCTTGAACACCATTTTGATCTTATTATGGAAGTATATCACTAGATTGTCTGGTTTAAGTATTCATTTACTGTATGGGTTTTTTAAATTTTAAATTTTAAATTTTGAATTTTTTAATTGCATACAAATAAGAGATATGCCAACAGATTAAATACTTTGCAAATACTCAGTTTCATAATAATAGCAACTTTTCAATCTTCAGTATTTCCTCACTCAATAGTACAATTTTAGTGTTACTACAGATGGAAACCAAAATGGAAAAATTTAATACACAAACACATTTTTATCAGGAACCAATAATTGCTATATGCTCAAAGCTTCTTTTTAAAAAAAACTCTGATGTAAACCTATTTCATTTACTTAATTATAAAGTCAAGAGCTATTAGCATATTTTTTTAAAAATAATGTTTTCTAGAGTTTCCAAACACATTGTACTTCTCAAAAGGCTTTTAAATAACAAAACCCCAACTGCAAAATAGAATTTTGACAGAAGAAAATAATGAGTTTCTGGAAAAAAAGATTACATTTTTTTACCAACCTTACTCTAAAAGAACTCAGTTTTTGTGGTGAGATTCAAATTTAAAGCCCTGCTATGCAGAAATGGTTCCCAACATCTATTCACAAATCAAGAAAATTTCAGAAAAATAGAGTAGCTTTATTGAAAGTACATTTTTTGTCTAAATCTTATAAGAGAATCTTTTCCATGTTGTTTGCCTCTAAAATGCGGGGGTGGAAATGGGAAAGTGACACCTGTGCCAAACAATATGCAACAACCTCAAGCGTAACAAGCCCTTGGTCAGACCCACAATGGGTAACTGTAATGTATAACATTAACCTTCATTAAAGACATCAAAAGCAATGAGCCCTAGCTTTAAATAAATAAATTATACATTAATCATACACAAAACATATTAATTATATAACAACAAAAATAACAACAACATATTAATCTCAAAAAAAGCCTAAATGGTTTTGCTGTCCGAAGGGCTAAATGTTACACATGAAGTCTGACGTAGGTAATCCATGTTAATTTAAGAGGTGTTTAAAAAGGAGACATGCAAGATACGATTATCATTCCAATGAAGAAAAATTGGACAAATTGTTTAGAAAATAATTTGCTAGACTATCAGCTTTTTATGTTCAATTTTTTATGCTCACCTTGCAAGCTGGCTAAGGTTCTCTAATAACTGAGAGTGAGACAATTAAGAATAAAAAAACCTAACCAAGAAAAAGACCCATATATTTGTAAGCTTTTTGAAATATTTAAGATGAAGTTCTTAAAAATGAGGCATTCAAAATTTTAGAAGTTTTAAACACAAATCAAAATTCATTTCATTCTTACAGCACTTGGAAATACTGCCATTTTTACAGAAGATGTGCCTTATTCATGCATGTTTCTGCTATTAAAACAAAAAGACACTACAATATTGAAAGTATGCGTATGAACGCTCCATGTTGTTACAGAAAATACACTCATGTGACTAAAAATTCTCTCATTATGTCACTAAAATTTTGGGAGAAGAAGTTATACTGAGCTTTAATAGTGAGAATAGGATGCTCTTTCTCCTGACCAGCTGAAATATTTTTTAACACTATTATCTTTAGAAGAGTCCGAAATTTTATGATGTTACTTACTGTGCATTTCATAACACACTGTAAATTTCAGTGTATACTACTCTATCTACAGTTTTCTACTGTAAGCCTTAAATTTGTGAATTCATAAGCCATATCTTTAGAGATCACTGATACTGTATCAATGTGAGTGTGTATTTGTGGCCATTTATGTCGATATGCATACGTATATACATACATATGTGCTCTGTGTCTGTGCAGTTTCTGAGAATACACCTTCAGCCTTGCTACAAGACCTCAGTCCATGGACCATCAGCTGACTCACCTCTCTTGAGCTGTTGTAAATGACAGGATATATTTCTCACTAACAAAGAGAGGAAAATGTATTGGTGCTCAGGGATACTGACTCAAAAATAAGCAAACAAGTAAAATTAAAGGTCAAC
>VWZW01005030.1:53913-95971 GCA_013397115.1 Edolisoma coerulescens
GGGGGGGGGGGTTAATCATAAAGTAAAAACTACCTAAGTGGAAACACTGCAAGCACTCTTAAAATAAATAAATAAAAAGCTTCTTTGGAAAGTGCTCATTTCCCTGCAAAGCATTCAAAATATGGAAAGCAAAATAAGGTTGTATGATTTTGGGTCCAAATTTAAGAAATAATAAATCATCTTGGAACAAAACCAAAAACCTGTCCAGTTTCCTTTTGCTGCTTGGTTTCAAACATCTAAGAATATAATTACTAACAAAACATTGACCAGTTTATCGCAAGTAGCTCTCAGATAAATTTGATGGGTTTTTAGACATACTGTTTAAGGATGCAGAGCTGCAGCTGAGTTTCAGTAGCTGGGTAAATTGTTACATTTTCAATCTCAATCAAATTCAGCAATGGCACCTGCAAAATATAACAGTTTAAGATCTTGACGTGTAAAACTGAGCACAATGTACAATTTTAGTGTAGCTTGAAACTTAAAAAAAATACAAACTTCTTTGTAACAATATTCACATATGGAAAATAGATTTCTTTGAAAAAATAAACGAGCTCTTCGGAAAAGCAAAAGTGATCATTCCATTAAGAGAATGCTGTTCTCTGTCATTAAACACCTAAATTGTTGGAGAATGGCTTGACATTACAGACAATCTCTGTGCTAAAGAGCAGGCCGCACTCCATCTTGCAAGACATGCAGGCAAGACACAGGCGATTGTGCTGTATCATGCTGGTAGAAGAATAGAATAGCTGAACTGACGAGAACACTGAATCCTTGGCAAGACCGTGGGACAAGGAAGAACTCTGAGGAAAGATACAGCAAGAACACAGAAAGATACAGCAAGGACAGAACATACACAGATACTGTGCATAAGGCATTATTGTTACTAACACTATACCTATTGTACTCAGACCATATAAAAAGTTGCGCTATTCGGGAATAAATCGAAGCTTGCTTTATCAATCACATTGGTTGCATAGCATCCTTCCCTCACCGCCGCACTAAATAATGAAGTAGACACAAAAAAAGACTCACGGAAAGTCAAAAGCTGTGGGCCAGTACAGATACCATTTAATTTGACCACAGGATTGCTAGATGGTTTAAAAAAGTGGCAGTAGTCAACTTAAAAGACTACCAGAACACTCAGTTAAAAGGAAAACAGCAAGTCATAAGAGGGAGACTGACTTAGGCTAAAATCTATATTATTTTTTAATGTCATTTCACATGAAATATATTTGAGTTTTTTAAAACAGATTTCAAAACAGAGACTGTTCAAAGGACAGCCATGAAAATGATCCAGAGACTGGAAACACAAACTACAATGAGAAGCTGCAGATTTCAACCCACTCAAAACCAGGCAGAAGGCAGAAGAGATATTTATTGTTGTGCGTATGTATTTAAAGGTAAATAATTTTATAGGACAGATGCTTTAACTTAGATAAACTTGACATTAAAAAAACATGCTTAGCAGGATTAGCATAATGACAGTGAAAGAAATTTCAACTTTGAAAAAGTGATTCAAGGAGGTTGATAAAATGTTGGAATAACTATGTCAGTAAGGTGATGGACATATCACCTAACAGATAATTTCTGGTGAAAATGATTGCTTTTCTAAACTATCATGTAACTGTGCTACTAAGAAGACCTCTATCCTGAAAGTGCTCTGGTGTTAATTCCAAGTGAATGCATCAGTGGATTAAGATCACTCCCTTCATCTGTGGATATTAACAACTTGTGCCATGTAATAAGAACTGCATGCCTTCTGGTTTAAATGTATCACTTTGGCAATATTCCATCTTCTTGAAGAGTATTTTGGCTTCTCAACTGTATTTTTGTTTTTCTGAGCATAGCGTCATGATAATAAAGAGATGTGGGAAGAGATGGGATGGAGTTGAGCTGCGGGCTGTGGGACGTGCCTGCAGAAGCACATGGCAGCACAAAGGAGCACATGGCGGCACAGAGAAGCTGGTCTCTGCCTGACCTTGCGGGGAGGAGGTGTCACACAGCAGATCCCTACGGAGAGGAGCCTGCTGGAAGCTGACAGACAGGTGAACAGCACGTGATCACCCCACAGAAGGACATTTAGAAAGCATGTTGCTGACATGGCAACATGGGATAGGACGTAGTGAGAATTATCATGTAAGGAAATACTGTGCCTTGAAAAAGTGTATAAAACCAGCTCCTTTCTTTGAATAAATGGTTCAGATTCCCTGCTGGTCTGGGTCCGTGTCTCAGTTGCTACAAAGAGAGCTCACAGTTATTGTCAAAGTGCAGAAAACCCTGTCATGCTTCAGGCCAATGTTTTTTGCTCATGTATTCGGAGGAACTGAGGTTAGAAAGGAAGTCCCCTAGTTCTTAGAGTTAAAATTACCCATGGAAAGTAAAAATGTAATAATTGGTGATTCTTCGTTGCTTTATTTTTCACCTATTTTCAATGAGCTCTGTAGCTATTTCTCCTGACCCCTTGCATGACAGGGCACATCAATGCTATCTGGATTTCTCAGAACCAGCAATTTCATGGCAATTTAAAGAAATCCCAATCTTTTATTGCTGCACGAACTTAAAAAAAAAAAAAAGATAGATAGACCAACCAATGGAAAAAGAAGAACAGAAATTGCAATATCTATCTTAATTACTGAAGCATAGACTCATGGATTTATTTAGGTTGAAAAAGATCTTTACAATCACCAAGTCCAACTGTTAACCTAACACTGCCAAGTCCACCCATAAACCATGGGCATCTACACTTCTTTTAAATACCTCAGTCATGTCCCTGGCAGCTTGTTCCAATGCTTGATAACCCTTTTCATGAAGAACTTTTTCCTAATATCCAATCTAAACTTCCCCCAGGGCAACTTGAGGCCAATTCCTCTTGTCCTGTCACTAGATGTCTGGGAGAAGTGAACTCACTGCATCTTCCTTTCAGCCAGTTGCAAAGATCAATAAGGTCTCTCCTGAAACTCCTTTTCTCCGGGCTAAACAGCCCCAGTTCCCTCAGCCACTCCTCATAACACTTGTGCTCCAGACACTTTCCCAGCCTGCTGCCCCTCTCTGGACATGCTCTAGCACTTCAGTGTCTTGCTTGTACTGAGGGGCCCAGAGCTAGACACTGGACTTGAGGTGTGGCCTCTCCAGTGCCACTGATCACTACCCTGGTCCTGCTGGCCACACTATTGCTAATACAGGCCAGGATGCCACTGACCTTTTGGCCACTTGAGCACAATTTGGCTCACATTCAGCTGCTGCCAACCAGCACCCCCAAGTCATTTTTCACCATACAGCTTTCCAGCCATGCTGTCCCCAGTCTGTAGTGTTTCATGGGATTGTTGTGACCCAAGTGCAGCTCCTGGCACTTGGCTTTGCTGACCCTCATACAACTGGCCTTGGCTGATTGATCTGGCCTGTCCAGATTCCTCTGTAGAGCCTTCCTAATTTCCAGCAAATCAACACTCCTGCCCAGCTTGGCATTGTCTGCAAACTGACTGGGGGGCACTCAAATAATCCTCTTGTCCAGTTTGTTGATAAAGATATTAAACAGGACTGGTGCCAGTACTGAGCTCTGGGGAACATGACTTGTGACTGGTTGGGCATTGCTTGTCAAGAAAATTATTGCAACAGTATAATTAACCACATAGTATTGAAAAATATGAGTAAAAATAGCACCACTTGTTTAACAAAGCTGATTTTGATGAAGTGTTTCCGTGGTGCTGAAGTGAAGATTGTAGTCATGAGACTGAACTAAAAATGTTTCAGTTATACTGTCTGGAATTGTGTCACAGTCAATGTATACAAATACAATTAGAATGTTCCACTTATACCTTATATTACTGTTATTAATAGAACTGCCGTGTGAGCAAGAAATAGTTTGACTATTTTCAGTTCCATTTGCATTTTCAAGACCGTGTGCTTTTTTCAAAATAATATATAAATACAACAGTTTTGCTGAATAAAATTTCCGTACTAATTTTTTACTATTGTTTTTATAGCAACTTTTCATAACCCGTGACTATAACTCTTACGTTTATAATGAATAACAACACATGTTTATAATGAATAACAGCAAATCTTTATTGCCTTTGGTTTTTTGGATGGACATAGCTTCAGACAATAAAACTAACATTTATGATACCCAATTCCCACTGATAAATTACATTAGGCCAATACTAACTATTCTGAGAAGACAAATAAACTATTATTTAAAAGAAATACTCTGTTCTCATTTTTGCTATTCCCATCCTTAGTTTCCATCCTGAAAAAAAGTCACAACTTTTCTTTCAAAAGTGTATAATACAAAACTTTAAAGTTAAACCATTCTGAATTTCATGTCTTCATATTTACTTCT
This sequence comes from Edolisoma coerulescens, assembly GCA_013397115.1. Classification (NCBI taxonomy): domain Eukaryota; kingdom Metazoa; phylum Chordata; class Aves; order Passeriformes; family Campephagidae; genus Edolisoma; species Edolisoma coerulescens. Next base: position 58,253 of record VWZW01005030.1, read on the forward strand.
TTTCCATAATGATCTCAGAATGCTATCTGAAAAAATAATTTGAGGAATCTACTTATAACGATTTTTTCTGAGCTCTAACAAATAGGGGGAAAAATAGCAATTTAAACATGTAAGTTGATTAATTGATCTGAAGGCCAGAACAATTATTTTGATATGTACTTCTTTCAAGACATTATTACCATATCAAAAAAAGTTATTGTCATAACCTATACCTTCTGATTGGGTTGGACTTTATCTTTTTAGAAGTACATCTGGTTTAGGTTTTTCTACCTGGTAATAAAAAACTCCACCATTTCTTCAGTCAAGTTATTTCAACTGGCAATTACTTCCCTGAGCAAAGCAGCACACTATTTTGGATCTCAAATGGTCAAAATATTAATTCTGTCTCTTTCATCAACACCAGAAGTTTTTGTTTAATTTAGATGGTTTTATTCTGTGACAAGGGGCGCTCTTAAAATTCTCTTTTCCTTTTGTCTTATCTTTTTGGACCATAAGTACTTGTAAATTTTCAGTCCTTTTCAATTTGCCATCAGTCACCCAGATTTTTCATTGGCCAATTAAAACAAATACCAGTACAGAAAAATTTAATAAAGGTTATCTGTTTATTAAAATTATATCAAATATGATGTCAGACATTAGGAGTAAATATGAAAATAATGTTTCAGTTGCACAGTTTAGGAAAAATGAAAACATAGAAATAGTCTTACTTAATCTTCCCAAGGGCCTTCACAATCCTTACCATCATCCCAAGTTTATTCCTTCTGCATTGCACCTAGTCCAACTGCTATGATAGCTGTTGTATTAAAGCAATATGCAGTACAACCATTTGCACTGGTAGCCCTGAAAAAGATGATGGAAAATTTTACTCAAGCGAGCAGAAGATATTATTCGGATTAGGCATGCTATACTCAGTTATTTTTAGTCTTAAAGCAGAGAAGCAATGAAGATAGATCTAGCAAAACAGGTATTTCATTGTATGATGGACAAAGTGATCAGCAACTCCAAAGAATAGAAGCACAAAAAATTTCATGCTTACGAGGGGAAATTCCAGTTCAACCTAGGAGAAATAGAGAGGAAAAAGTGAAAAACAATAAGTTAATTGTCTCGGTTTTGGAGACAAAATTTAGGAGGAAACGCTCGGGAATGAGCGCCTCCCCCAAAGGGAATGGGCCTCTCCCTTTCCTCCGCCGATGAGGCAAATTGATGACAGGGTGTGAAAGTGGAAAAAAACCAAACTGTTTCTTTTACACTAAACAAAACAGGGCAGAACAGAGGAAAAAAACCTCAAAATACAACAAATGCCCAGAGGAGGGAAGGAACACATCAGCTGACAACTAGTACCCCCAGTCTCCGGGAAAGGGAAGGGGAAAGGGAAGGGGAAGGGGAAGTCCACGCAGCAGCCCGGAGCAGGGCAGACGGAAGAAAACCTGCGGGTCCTCTGGCACCGATTCTCCTCCTCCCAGCAGGGGAGACGGCTCGATGTTCCTCGGGGTTCGGACCAGCCGGGGCCGCCCCGCGGGCCCGCCGGGGCCGACCGGCAGGCCCCCCGGACCGGAGAGAAGGGAAGGAGGCCAGGGGGAGGGAAGGAAAAAGACATAACTTTTCCTCAGCTACCGGGAACAACAAAAAACTACCCAAACAGCAGCACAGAGCTCCCGCTGGAGCCCAGAGCTGTTCGACCGCTCCGTTGAACAGACCCGAACCGGGGTCCCGCGGCTCCGGCCCCGCCCCGTCCCCCGGGTCCATCTTAAAGATACAGTCTTTGGGCATTAAGCAGATGGTTAAGGAATAAAGAAGCCTTATAATATCGCCCCAGGACACTTAATATTATTTACTGGCTGGTAAAACAACCAAAAATTTTTTATTTTGAAATTATGAAGTATTTTGGTTTATGGCTTGACAGGATGTGATGTCCCACCTTCAGGGGGACTCCCTTCCCTTTAAAGGTGGGTCATCACACAGGATAGGCCTTCATCTTCCTTATCTAATTGCTCAAACAAATAGATCAGTATTCATAAAATAAACAGATAATAAAGCTGTTAAAGACAAAATCTATTATTATGCTAGAGTTTAAAAACTAATATAAACAATCCTCTCTATGGAAACATTGCCCAGTGACGAAGCTATCAGCCAGGCACACAAAGCAGATCTGTAGGCATGGAATGCAACGGTGTGATCTGGGCGATGTGATCTGCACTGGGATACCAGGAAACCTCCAGCTCCCACAAATACCTTTCAGTGACTTAGTTTAGTCTATATGAGTAACAGCAGATTACACACTTGAAATTTTATATTTGGTAATCTCAATGAAACTATTTTTAAGTGTAGACAACTGAGAATACACATTGGAGAAGACAAAAGTTTGGCTGCACCCCAAGTTTTTCATTTGGGCTAATTAATGTGCTAAAACCACACTCTTTAATTCTAGAAAACTTAAGAAGCCCAGAGCAAAACTTACAAATACAACTCCCCTGCTGTTCCTATTACACATGTATAAGTGCATTGTTTTGTGACTGGTCCCTCTTCCTGAGTTCTCTGTCTCAGATGACCTTTGTAAGAGTTAAGACAAACATTCCAGAGGAGATTGTCAGTTAGAAACATACAAGTCCAGGTCTCTGGCTCACTTAAACATCCATGTCTTCCTTCTAACAAGGAACAGCTCCCGTAAGTTAGAAAATAGAGGGCAGCTCAGTATAAATAGGCAATGATGAGAAAGTCTTATCAGATAAGTAGCAAAACAAAAAAATGTAATTGCCTCTCTTTGCTACACAAAGGCCACTGAAGGCTAGACTGAGTTATTAACTTACCACTTGTAAAATCCCTACCAAACTGCCTCTTAATACACAAGAGATGCATTCATGCCACCTCTGTGCAGACCTAATTTGCTGCGTGCTTCTTTTTGACTTGCAGATACAGTAGCCAATGAAAGGGAAAAAACAACAACAACAACAAAACCCGACAAACAAAACAAGAGAAGAAAAAAAGAAAGAGAAAAACCCACCAAAACCCTTTCTCTTAGCATAGGAAAACTGCACTGTCATTTCTGAAAACACTTCTAGCTTGTTTTATAGTCCTCAATTTTTTGACACTGTAGCTAATGCCTTTTTTTTCAATGTACCAAGAAAACAACATGTTAAGTATCACCTGTTTTGTACCATTTATTTTTGTGGCCTGAAATATGCATTACAATATATTTTTTAATTCAAATAAATTATTTCAGATTAAAGTACATAAAAAATTGATTCAAACCACAATTCTAGCACTTTTTCCAGTACTACGTGCTTTGTTGTGCTTTGGCATTTGATGATGCTTCTTTTATAGCAAACAATTTAGGGCTAACTTTTTATCCATAAAGAAACACCTCAAAGATCCAATTTTTCTGTGATTCTCACATAAATTAAAACCTGTGGATTTCCTGAATATTGCTGGCTTTCAATTTATCCTTCAGTATTTAGTTAAAATACCACATAGAACCAAAAACCCTACACGAACTCTGCTAATTAAATCTTTGTGTGTTTATGGAAACAATCAAAAATAAAAATGAATTGCATATGATATGCCCTTGGAAGTTATGTTAAGCTAAACTTCCTGCTGTCATTTTCTGATAGGGTAGAGCTACTTTAATGCTGTTACACCAAGTTATAATGGAAAACACACCATAAAAAGAGATAAAATTGAGAATGCATGAGTTTTACATGAAAATAAAGCTCCCTTTATCTGTGCAGATGTCTGTGAAAGTAAGGTCTACTTGAAATCTTGCAGATGGTATGATTGAATTTGTACTTTGAACCATATAGCTGAGCCTTGAACATAGGAAGATAAACCTTATCTGCTCAGCTACATTCTTTGCAGTGAAAGCCATAGCCTACCATCTAAATTCACACCTATTAAAAATTACTTAAGTATTCTTTTGCAGATTGACTTGATATCTTCAGGCAGCAAAATGCAAAACCCTATCCTTGAGAAGTAAAACAACTACAGAAAGAAGGATCTGAATATAAAAAACCTTTTATAGAAGGGTGTCAGTATTTTAGACGTTCACATTGAAGCAACAAATTATGCTTTGGTCAGACACTCGTTCTGCAGATGTGCAATTAAGACATTAAATCTTTCCTAAAGAAGGGGAGGACTCTTTAATTTACTTTTTTTTCATTTGGCTTGGGATTAGGTTTGGTTGGGGTTCTGGGGTTTGTTTGTGTTTTTGGTTTTTTGGGGATTTTTTTTGAAGTAGGGTTGTAGAGATTTGGAAAAGTTGACTGTAAAGCATTTAGTAGTTTGAAATACAACTGTGCCTAGAAAATTTTATTCTGGAGACAGAAACCTGAGGAACATATATGTTCAGACTTGCTGCTTTTCTCCAGGCAAGTAGATCCACTCACTTTGAAGATGTATTTCTGTGAATAAAAGTCAAAAAATTAAGCTCTAACTTCTTCAATATAGAAATATGTTTTCAGTGCAAAATCAAATCCTAAGAAATCTGGAAAGCATACATATATTTTACTGGCACTGATGAAGTTATTTATTCTTTCTGTACGACAAAACCCACAATTTTTTCTCATATCTTGCAACATTATGTAAGACATTCCCCATTAGGAAAAGTGCCCCTAAATTAATTTTCACATTATCTGAAGAAATTCTCAATGATTGTTCCTAATTCAAAAATTCCAAAGCACTGCCAGATTATTATTTTTAAAAGAATTTGGAAGGTCAGGAATATGTAAACAAACTTAAAACATTTAATTAACTTAAAAGATTTCTTATTCCTGCCATTCCTACCATTCATTAATGCATTATACAGTAAATATACTCTGCCAAGGTCACCATCCTCAAATGCATTAAAAAGCTTTTCTAAAGTCCTGTGATGCTTACAATTTCTGGCAGTACTGCATGTGGAAAGATGCAAGCATGGGATACATGTCAGATATATGTTAAACATGATATAAAGGGTACTCATAGAAAGAAATAACAAACTGTAAGAATTATAGTAAAGATATATTGTTAGATATAGCTTACTTGAATTATTATCACACATCACACAGCTCTTATTGTACATATTGTGGGATGGCTGAGACAATTACATAAAACCAACCATGGGCTAACCTACATCTACAATCTTAAAAAAATGTTCTTGTAACTTTATTTCTCTTAAATTTTTCACTGAAAGAAATCAAAACCAAAGCTAGTGTCACATCAATTTGCTAACACTGATTCTAAAGCTCATCTATGTTTCAAAGTTAAAAATCAGAGCTTCCTGCAATGTAGTCAATAAAGGTCAATGTGAGGAGACAATTTAGTTTTGATTTATCTCAGCACTGGTTGTCCGATGGGGGGAGGGGTTGCACACGCGCCACTTGCAGGAGGCAACTAGGAGAAGATAGGAGAAAGCCTTGTGTCTGGGGAGACTTTGCCTGGCAACCATTTCACACCTCACATGGGATAGGCATCAGCAGGGGAACACCAAGGACCCTGTAGCCGCCAGAGGGGTTCTCCAATCAGATGGCAAAAGGTCTCCACCAATGTACTGCAGTGGAGCGTTGGACTGGGCCAATGTTCTCCTGTCAGCAGGCGGACTTTGGGAGGACCCAGGGCGCATAAAAAGTGACTGCACCGCAAGCTCTGGAGGCTTTTTGAGACTCGGGTTTTTGGGGCTTGGTGACAGGCGCCTTTTTGTGTCTTGTCTCTCGGGCTTTTTGAGTTTGGGGGCCTTTTGGGTCTTGTGTTTTTGATTTTGCTCCAGCCTGCTGAGGGGCTTCTTTGCCCCAGCCTTTTGTCCTTTTTGTCCTGGCTCCAGCCTGCCTTTTGGCTCTACTGCCCCTGCTGGCGCTTGCTCTCTTTCGCATACTCCCCTTTCCTCCATCTGGGCGCTTGGCGGGACACTGGCTGACCTCTGAGCCTCGTGTGTAGCCTGTGTCCTGCCTACCCCTTCACCTGTCCCAGCCACCGCCTGCCCTGCCTCCCTGTATTCCTGACCGCCGCCCTGCCTGCTGCATCCCTGCGTCCCTGCCTGAGCCACCTGCATCCAACCCTGCCTGCCTCCGATCTAGCCCACCACCGCGATCCTCGCCATGACCCTGTCCAGGGTTCTGGACCTCCTGCCCAAGCGCCCACTCACTCATCTCATGTCCGGCCGCCCGTTGCCACAGGAGCTGTGCCTGTGGAGCCGCGCCTCTCCGGGAGCTGTGCAGGCTCCCCAGCAGGGACCGTGCACACACCCCCCGCTGTGTGGACATTGACAGCACTCCTTGATCCTCTGGTGGTAACGCCCGCTTTTTCTTTGCCTCCGCTTTCTCTCTCTCTCTCTCTCTCTCTCTCTGCGCCTCTCTCTCCCTCACTCCCCCCCCAATCCCCTTCCATTTTCCTTCCTCCTCTTCTGTCTTTTCTAGCCCTCTTTATTGGGGTAACTCCTTTTGTTTTGTTTTTGTTATCAATAAACGGTTCTCAGATACAAGGTTGTCTCAGCTGACTTAATTTTGTTCCAGACCATCTATTTTAAAAGAACTTCCCACTGTTCCCCACACTCAGATCTCACAAATCACATCTGTACAATCATCTAATCCATATTTTCAAATACATGTTTTGTTCTTCCTTTTATTTCATCTAGTCAGACATTTACTTTTCCTAGATTTAAAAGCTGGCACTGTCCAATTTGTATCATCTTTTTTTTCCCTTCATGTTCTTTTAGGATATTTTCGAAGGTATAAAGTGGATACTATACCTTATGTTCCTTTTTAAAAAGAGATCACATAATTACCAAGTGAATTAGAGGACTGAGTTTTTCAAAGCTCTTACTGTACATATTGTGGGATGGCTGGGACAATTACATAAAACCAGCCATGGGCAAACCTACATCTTCATGTTGTTTGCATGCGATGGGTACATTCCATAAGCAATGTCATATTCTATGTAATTTAAGCTATCAAAGTACTGATCTCATTTAAATTTGGCTCAAAACTGAGTAGTATTCCTGTTACCACCTTTTTACTAAGCAGTACAGTCAATGCAGAACTTCAGTAATTTGTCATGTTTCTGTGCAAATCACAGGACATGCAAGTGCAGACCCAAAGCAGTAACTGGTTTAAACAGTTACCTGAAATCTAAAGATGAAATATGAGCTCACCTTTTATAAACAAATTTCAGGTATGAGAAAGACTTCTAGATTTTTAAGGTTTTGAGTTACTTTTCATTCATTTTCCATGATTAAGAGAAACATGTATCTTCCTTAAAGAGATTTTGCTCAGTCTGTGACAAGACCTTTCACAGAGAGAAATCAAAGACAAAATAATTGCAGAACAAATACTAGAGATTCCAAAAGGGGATTTGTTAGATTTCACATGGTACGTAATGTATTTACCTAATTAAAACAATAAGAAATTATATTTGCCTATTTGTAGATCTACAATTCCTTTCTAAAATTCCTTTCAAGTGTTTACATGATCAGCACATTAGCTGTACCAAAAAGTGGGACCATTCAACAGTAGTAGAAATGTCTACAAATTTATGCTTCATTCCTTTCTCCTTTCTGACCTTTATTTTGTATTTTAGTTTTTTTCTTCATCTCTGTCAGGCTAGCAACTCTACAGATAGAGGACTAACACAAATCTTTCTGAAAAATAAATCTTTCCCACCATACTCTTGCAAGGCAAAATTGAATAAAGTCTTACCTTACAAAACCTGTAGCAGGCACTGTTTTGTGATTTGGGGACAGATTTAATAGTTCATCCTTTTTTTGGCAAACTTAATGGAAAACATAGTAAATTTCAGTATGTTAAGATTTTTAAAAATCAGAACTGTTTTAATTGCTGAAAATCACTCATATTTTGCAGTGTCCTTTTGTTATAGTAGTTATTCAAATGGTGCTAAAATGACACTTTAATAATAAATTCCTATAAGAATTCAGAGTCTACCCCCTAGCTAGTTTACAGTATTCATGTAGGAAACTTTGCCCTATAACCCAATTTACTAGGAGGGTTGAATGAACTTGTTTCCAAATGAATTTGTTTCCAAATTTAATCATCTTTCAGGCTTTGACATTTTTCTGGTACAGAATTACTTCCTTATTATAGATACATGTAAAAGACCCACCATGATATTACAATATTTTATACTACCTTTTTGCCTTTTCCAGAGTCTGTTCTGGTGCTCTGCAAATATAAAAAAGAAAATGGTTATTTCTTAATACCTCTGGGCCCATGCAGATTCCGCAGTTCCCCAAGTAACCTTATTCTGACCTTTTCCACATTAAAAAGAGCACAAAAGGATGTAGATTACCCAATAATTTCTTAATGTAGCCAACCATTTCTCTCTGAGAAAATGGGAGTACATGGAAGGCAAATCATGAGTTCCTAGAGTCACCTAGACTATTAAGACATACTGAGATTTCTCTCTAGAGTATGGGAGGCAAGAAATTACACACATTCAGAAGCAGTCACCATTTTAAAAAATCCTTAAAATAAAAGTGCATATATTAAAAAAAAAAAAAAAAATTTTCAACACAAACATATAAGTTTGGAAAACTGCCAGCAAATTTTAAAACAGCTCACTCTTAGAATCCTGTTTGATTGTCTGAATTCCCTTGTGCCTCCTGCATCATTATCACTGAATATAACCGTCAAGACACAACTAGCCAAATTTTGCTATTCAAGCTATGGGTAAATATTATTTTAGCAATAACCAGGACATCCAGATTTATAATCCCAGAGCTGGTAGCATGCAAAAGCCACAGAACCTGCCTATCAGCTCATAAGAAAAAGAGTTGGAGTCAAACTGCTAAAAAGTATCATGGGAGTACAGCCTTTTGACTATGGAGTTTGTCAGACACAAAAGCACTGGGAATCCTTGACTATAAGGTAGCAGCATATGTATATTTCAGGCACCTGAAAAAAACATATTACTAAGCAAAGAGAGAGTCTTCAGTCCTGTAGAGTCACACAGTAACTTAGCTAGTATTTTCAGGACTGGCAAGGTCTTATAAATGACACTTTTTGGTTATAGCTACAGGACATTGTAGGTCTCAGTTTTACAGCTCATGACAGCAGCGGAAATCAAAATACTGGCAGGCATCTGAAGTCGTGAAAACAACACATGAATTTTAAACTGAAGCTGTGGTCCACTGTTTAGCTTGGAACTTATTCCTGATGGTCTGCAGTCAACAGACCATCTGTTTAAATAGTAAAAAAAAAAAAAAGATAGCTAAATAGTCTATTTCCTGTGAATAACCAGTTTTTATTTTCTGAGAAAGAAAAGGTGCCATACAAATTGTCAAATTCCTAATTGTGCAAGTTCTAAACATCCATTTATATTATTCTGACAGCGTATTTCAGCAAGATTATAAGACGTCCACAGTACCAAATTTGATACTTACAGTATCAATTTAGCCAGAAACTTTAATGGAATGCTGTTTCTACAAATGACTCATGACAATGGCTGTTTCAGTATTTACAGAGGCCTAAAAGGAACTTTTGAAGACAGAATCATGTGTTCAGTCATACAATAGCAACTAGCAAAGGGACTCAGGACAATATACATAAGAATGCCCTTAAGACTGTACTCACATGCCCTGGTAGGTGTACTCACACAAGCAACAATCTTTGAGCTTGAAACATCAGAATGAAATGCGTAAAGAAATGCAGAGAATAGAAAGATATTGCAGTGAGCATTTAGGAGGAAAATATAATCTGAAAACCTGAAAACGGTAAAGAGCAGAGGTTGAGATAAAAACAATTTACTGGAAACAGCAATGAGGTAAGAAAACAAACAATAACAACAATATTAATAACTAAAGGTATAAGAAAAAGAAACAATTTACACAGAAGATCCACGACAATAAACAAATACTAGATGGCTTCCCTTACCATGTTTTCTTGACAGGAAGGAAGCCCTTCTCCCTGGAAGAGAGAGAGAATCCCTTTCCCCTGGCCCCAATAATGATATAAAGTGAAACAAAATAATCTCCAGGTCCTGGCCACGCCCCCTCCTGGATACTGCAAAAAATTAGCCTGTCTTGTCTGGAACCAGGACAACTTGCAACAGACATTCCAGTAAGGATATACACTTAATAGCCAGGAGACAAATTCTTTCCCTGTGACTTTCAAAATTAAGAAAGTTGAGATAGCATGAGTGGTGGCCTTTGCACCAGAAGCATATTCATGGTAGCATATTCAGCTACCAATCACCAGTGAATCACCAGACCTGTACACTGCCATGTAGAAATAACTTCCATACCTGCAATTACAAGACTTTGAATACAGAAAAATCAAGGTAGGACAAAAGCTTGAACTTTACTGAGAGAGATTTCCATATGTAGAGTAAAGTTTATCCAAAAAAGAGCTCAAGGAAATAGACTCAGTGTTTTTATTACTGTATAATACTAGTCATGTAAAATGAGTTTTACTGAGGTTCCATTAATAATACTACAAACAATTTGTCTTTCAGAAATGGCACAGTGGCACAGACTGATATAGAGCCCAAGAAAGAAGATGAACATGCAATTAAATATGATTATCAATGGATTATCAACTGATTATCAACTCCCTGAAATTATTTCTTCACTGCACAGCCCCTTTTACTGTAGTAGAATTAGTCCTAAATTGTTGCCATTGTAAAATCAGAATTAGCTCTACAAAACGAAAGCAAAAACAAAAACAAAAACAAAAGAAGAGGGAAAAAATCATACTAACTCTTCAATTACAAAATTTAGAAAGACTGATTTTTTAGAAAACAAAACCTACTTATAAAGGCGTGTCGTCTGTCTAACTTTAAGTCCCTTGAAAGCAAAGCATGCTTCTCCCCGATTCCACAATGAGTTGACTTGCTAGTATTCTCCAAATCGTGCTTCCACAATTGGCATGAAAATCCTCTTTGATTTGTGAAGTTTTTGTGGACCTTCTAGTTCACTTCTTCTTCATCAGCAGCATCTAAAAAAGGCAGTTGCTTCCCACCCCTAAGAAAGATATTTATATTAAGCAATTCAAAGAGAGTAAGAAGAGTGGCAAAAAGACTCTTCTTTGTCTCACATCACTGTTATAATTCATCTCACCACCTAATTCATCCAAATAAAGATTTCCTCTTAACTCTCAAGACTGAAAGATTTGGAAGATGGGAAGACAAAGGTCATGGTGACCTTTTAAATATAACTGAAATTGCATTTTTTTCCCTAATTTCTCTTTATGTCAGCTTTCCAATATATATATTATCTGGATGAGTTCAAAAAAAAGCTATTAAAAGTAAAGCTTTCCTGTTCTGTTTAGAATCCTGGAAAACAGGAAAGCTATCTGTAGCACAACCTTTGATTTGTTAATCTTCTGCTACCCCACTCCTTTTTTTCCAAGCAATTCTGTAACCTTCCAAAAATTACAAGTATTTTCTCGAGAAGTATTTCACACAGATTAGTGAGATTCTAATAGGTCTGTCTCCTTTCCACCTATCTACAGGATCTGAGAGGCATCCATGGGTATATGTAGGAGAAGCAGTTGAAGAAATCACTTCAGTCAGCCATGCAAAGAGGCAGAGAAAAATACACATACACTTCTGTCACTCCAGTTCACAGCCAGGTGCCATAGCAGAGCCACCTCCTTGATAAGTTTAAGCTAAAGCCATGTTTTCATACATCCATCGTGGTGGAACTGTATAACAAAAGGTGCCTTCCCTAGTGCTTGTCATATCCTTGATCCCAGTCTGCACAATCTGAAGACACATGATCACATAATGAAATAGATCAAAATTGAAATTTAACAGAAGAGTAGGACTTCTTCTTTTGCACTATTATCCCAAATAATTTTTATGCAGTTTCTCTACATAAATTAGCCAAATATGACTACTCTGAGCAGTTTGATAATGTCTTGACTGACTTCTCGAAATGGTTTCTGATTCCAAATGTACGATGGGTTTGAACACCCATATATAGTGGGCAAAAAATATGGAGTTAAATTAAGAAATTCAAAGCTAGACTTTAAAGTTAAAATAACATCTACGAACTCTGTGACATTTCATTATAATATTTTGTAAGAAATAGTATTGCATCATTTTGTAACATTTTTTAAAAGTAGTTGTATCCTGGTTCTTGGACTCCTTTTCCTATCTTTCACACTGTGACATTAAAATATGTGAACATACTGTACACTAATACTGTCCTTAAACAAGGTTGGATGGCTTTCACAAATGAAATTAAATTGTTATCTTATTGGAAAGATGATCTCAACATTATGTGTTTCCTGCTGTTAGGTCACTTGGAATGTTCTTGGCTGAGAGTCAAGGTCATTCTAATCCTGGCAAAGATAAAAAATTATATTTTAAAATGCCCATTGTCTTCTCTGTTCTTATAAACTGAGAATCCAATCTCTTCAATGCTGTGAGTTATGCTAACTCTATTTAAGTTCCACTGAGTGCAATACTCCTTCTGTGCGTTATAATTAGAGGCAGTTTTGCCAGGGCACTATATTGGGACACAAGAAACCTGAGGCTCTGCTAACACTTCCCAAAGGCAGGTTTTGATTCACAATGGTGTGGTCTGAATGCACAATTGTGATTTCTTTGGGGGCCTTTAAATGCTTCTGAAACATTGCAAAGGGTATAAGAAATAATGTTCTCCATAATTTAGTGGCATTTGCATGCTGTTCTGAATCAGTAGAAATAAAAAATACCTAGTCCACACATGGGAAGATATTAGTCCTGACATCACTGTCATTGTAAAGAAAGACCATGGGAGAAAACACTTGTGCTACTTCCTGGACCCTTCTCTTTCCTTTTTTTTTTCCTTCTATTTTTTTCTAAATTCCATATAGAAGCAAGGCAAAATCCTTACATATTTTACCAAATAGCCTACTGACCCTAGCATCCTCAATCTCATGCAAGTTTGGCAATTATTCTTTCAATCATTCATCATACTTTTGTTTTCACTGCTAAACATGTTTACCCTCAGCTTGTCCAGGAAGTCTTCTGTTGCACTCCATTCCCATTCTTTTTGAAGATGTGCTTTTGCTGAAAAAGTTGCTTACTAAACACAGCACATTTGAAGAGAAAAGGAAAGCCGTTTACAAGCCCTAGCAGGAGGATGAAAGATGATCTTAAATACAGATCACCTTCCTTTAGCATGTCGTATTGTGTCAACCACAGCAATCTTCTCTATAGAGAGCCAGCAGTCCATTTTCAGGTACTGAAAAGTACAACTTTGTGAATCCTAAAGCTCATTGCTACAAGCTAAAGAAAGAACCTTTGCTTTATCAACCAGTGCCTGATCTATTTTGATCACATGGCTGAGGAAATATTGAAGGAAAATGAAGGGTACCCTTTCCTATTTCTATCTGAAAAGCACCATTTAATTTGGTACACAGGAACTACATTTGTTTGATTTCCTTAAGATGTCTTCCATTGAAAAATAAAATTTGATGGTTTCAGGTTACTGTTGTTACAACAAACAGATCTGTGGGAGGTTTATGTGGCTTCTTCACATTTGCAAAGATGATGTAAATTTAGCCCAGAGTTAGCAAGGGGATACATGAAAAATTTTATGAAACCAATTGACATCAGTTCGAAATTCACCAGTGGAAAATCTAGGTGTATAGTTTCAGAACTGTCAGCCAGTAAGGGACTTCAGGTTAATTAAAAGTTGAAATGAAAGAAGAAAAATGTTTTTGTCATGAAGGTTGTAGCAAATCTCTGTTCTGGTGGATATCTTTTTATTTCAGCTTTGAAAATAGCAAAGGGGATTTACTTTCTTTAGTAGGCAAAGGCCAGTTTAACTCCTTGACAGATGTTGAGACTCTTGTTCTTTATTTAAGTTGTATTTACATGAGTGCAGATTAGAAGAATCACAGATAGTCAGGTATTAGGACCTAAGTTGTGGTGACACCTTTTTTTCAGAATTGTTCTATCAGATATATTCCAAAATTAGAACCATTGTCATGACCCTACACTAGAGGACTTAACAAGACAAAGATTACCTTCAATCCCCCTATGCTTTATTAGATTATCTTAACTTTAGTATACCTAAAATAATACAATAAGTAGAATATTTATCATACCTTTACCTTAATCAACTTTTTTCTCTTTGGAAAGGCATAGGAAGAATACCAATAAAAACTGTGTTAACATAGAAACAAAGAACAACATTTTAAAGTCCTAGGAAGTAAAACTTCATAACAGTGTTTTGCAGTTATTTTTCATGACATGTATTCAATCATTAGGTCTTAATTCTTCACTTGACAAGCAAGAAACAAGATTACTAATCCAAATCTTCCCCATCACAACACAATCTAAATATTGTGCTGCTGGATTTCCCTCATAGCAACAAAAGCCAAAGGCAGCATAGAAGGGAGCCAGATTTGACAAATGAAGAATGTAAAAAGAGCAGTTAATGGCTTTTTCATAAAAGATAGAAACTTAATGCTTCCCTCTCTATTGTGTCACAGTAAAATACAACTGATGCTGTTGCAAGGATTTCCAGGATTAGTGCAGGAATTATGTCTCAAAACATGATGTTTAAATATTTTTTTCTAGAATAGTTAAGTATAATTTTTATTATTATTATTTAACAATGCCAATCTTGTTTAAAAAGGGGGAATTCAATAAAAATTTGGCTGACAAAGAGAGAAAAAAGGGGGTAAAAATATTCGAGAATTCTCCATGTATCCTTTTTCTCCACAAATACAGCAAGTAATAAAACTTCCATTTGACAGCATTTAAAAATTTAAAAATAAAGGTATGCATATGGGTATAACTGCAAGCTGAAATACAAGACTTTTGAAGTGCAATCTTATGGAGCTCAGACTCTTCCCCTCCAAAGCAGCATATTCTTACAATCTCAAAAACCTTCTTTAATGAAGTGTAAACTTCAAAACAGCAACAAAATGCAGTTACCTTACAAGTAGATCAAATTATTTTTCCATTCCATTCCATCTAATCTATAAATTATTTCCTTTCTAACCAAGCAGGCAGTAAATTAATTTCATCGATCAAGCTATAGAAAAGTAGTCTTTTGTGTTATGAATATCATCCTCTTACACAACTAAGTAGAAATTACATGAAAATGCTGCAAAGTCCCTTGCTTCACGGCTGTTAATGTTTCTGGGAATTTATTTTAATAATAAATAGCTACTCATAGCATGTATTTCATATTAATGTTAATAGTATAATAATATTTAAATTTGATAATGATAATATATTTGAAAATGTTTGATGTTGATTTTACTATTTCTATAATGATTTTTGATACAAAAACCCTTCAGGTTACCCCATTCTTTTTATGAGATTTTGAATGCATAAGGCTGGAAAATAGCATAGAGGATTTGAGAGGACGTGTCAAGTGTATATTGAACTATAGACATTTTTCTTCAAAGCATTACATTCTCCAGCAGGTATAAAGTGGTTTGTGAAACAGAAACAAAAACAAAACAAAAAAAACCAAAAACAACAAAACAACAAAGACTCTGAGATGTGAAAAACATTTTTTCTTATTTTGGGTGATAGCAAGACAAGAAAAGTGAATTTAGGTAGTTACATTGCTATTCATCAGAGCAAGAACCAAAATCAAGCACACTGAAGCAAAAATACCTGCAATTTCTTTAACCATATGCAGTATTAGTTCAGCAACTACTTTTTGTCAGACTAGCATGCCACCAAGGATTCAAACCCATTCCTAGAGGGTGCAACCTGGCTTTCAGATCAGAAGAGGGAATCTGGTCAAATTGGCATTGTGCTGCTCCTACCTCAGCAGCAGTACAGAAAGAAAAGCATTAATTTCGAAGGTAGCCTGATACAAAGTAGGCTTTGAACTCAGATACAAACACACATTAACAACAGGGAAGCAAAAACTTTTTTCCCAGGTCCTCTGTGGTAATTACCTTCACCGTGCTATTTCAGAAGACAGGAAAGGTACTTAGAGATTGTTTGTCAGTAACTAAATGGATTAGTAAAATCGAACATAATAAAGCACAAAATGTTATAAAAGAG
This sequence comes from Edolisoma coerulescens, assembly GCA_013397115.1. NCBI lineage: Eukaryota > Metazoa > Chordata > Aves > Passeriformes > Campephagidae > Edolisoma > Edolisoma coerulescens. The sequence goes on from VWZW01005030.1 coordinate 74,198, forward strand.
CAAAAAATGGTGTATTTTATGAAGTTGTTTTCTGGCTTTGCAGCTTAAAATAGAACCTCTCACCACCATGATAGAGCCCTGGAGCGCTGAGCAAAGCACAGTCTACTCAGACACTGAAAAGAGAAAGCACTGACTTCCTTCTCCAGCCTAATGCAATTCAGTTCCTTGACTGTATGTAATCCAGAGGACCTAGTCCTGTTTTGTGTTTCTTTTCTTAGCTCTTTCTGGCTTTCGTTGTGTATTTTACTTCCTTGACACATTTCCTTTGAGTGTTTTTACTTATTTTTCACTGCCTGTCCATCTTTCCATCTCCATGTTATTTCTATATCTCTCTTCTATCATGGTAAAGTTGTTAATATTTATGACTTGAACAGTCTAGCTAAGAAGTGTATCTGTTAGAAGAATATTCCTTCTGACAGAAAGCTGGGTCTGTGATTCTTTCCAGTTGTCCACTTCTGAGCTAAGATAACACTTGGTATGTCACTCCTATGGGCTCCATCAAGAGCCAGCTCTCCCTACTGTCACATCATTATTTCTGTTTGACTTCTTAAATTGCAGAAGTTAGCAAGCTACTTAAGGAGTCCATCCCTCCCAGAGATGGACTTAGTTATTGTCTTCACATCTTTATTTTTTCAGAAACAGCATATAGGCTGGGTCTTTCAAATTGCTTGGGAGGTACCAGGGGAGCAGAGGGGAAGATATCCAAATGTTCTCTCACTATAATCACATTAGTAAGGCTTCTGTTCGATTTGTCCTAAACTGTTTCTGTGTTATCACGCACTTGGACTCCACAGATTCTCCAGCACTTCTTTGAACATTTCTTTGACTACTTTCTCACTAATTGTATGGAGAAAAGAGACAGCATGTGCTAGGTTTAACCTCATGGTAACAGAGGCCAGCATGACCAGTAATTAACTTTCCCACATTTGTTCAAAAAGGCCAGTGAAGTATGATGATTCATATTGATTTCCACAAGTTTCCTGAGCATTCCCTTAGAGTAGAATGCTTACTGAGGAAATGTACTGAAATCCCAGTGAGAAATAAACTCCTTCCTTTCTCTTACATCACAATGCTTTTAATCTTCAATTGCTGATTTAGAAGCATTGTTGCAGTAAATGGTGGTCTACAGAGATACATGCTGCAAGGTGTCTTGAGATGGCAAATTATTTTTTATTTAGCAAACAAACAGATTTGGGGAAAAGATAGACAAGAAATCAAGCACAAAAACCTTTCTTCAAATCATGTTGACACAGGTTTGATATTGTTGCTCCTAGCTCCTTAAATATTTCCGAATTGGTCTCTCTCCTACTATTGCCTTACTATTTTAATCCGAAATAACTCATGACCAAAATAATACAATCTATTTGCCTGGTATTAATTCATTGCACATGCTCTACAAGGAAATCAGGGAAACTATGTCACTAAATATGGCAGCTGGCTTATATGATATCTACAACTCCATAGACATCCATATGTTTTCAAAACCATAGTATCAATCAGATAGATCATCTCAACTTTGAAAAAAGTTCACTCTCTATGCACTCAAGCTTTCATCTGCTGACGTCTTACCAGGACTAAGATTGGATGCATGGATGAAAATAATGTCAAAAACAATTACTATTTGAAATAAGACAAAGAGAAGAGTAAAAGCAAACCCTAGTGCTTATAATATTCATGTTACAGAAAAAATAGCTGTGCAAAGAGATCGGATGGAATTGAACTGCGGGCTGTGGGATGTGCCTGCAGAATGCCATGACAGCACAAAGAAGCTTGTCTCCGCCTGACCTTGAGGGAAGGAGATGCCACATGACAGAGCCCTGCGGAGAGGAGCCTGCCAGAAGCTGCCAGACAGGTGGACAGCATGTGATCACCCCCATGCAAAGACATTAAGAAAGTGTGTTACTGACATGGCAATGTGTTGCTTAGTGTAAAATACCATATAAGGTTTTCTTTTAACAACATAGTTTTGAGACAGCATTTCAGTACCATCTGTCCTTGTTTCTCGAACCTTTCTAATTCTTTAGGAAAATGATGCATATGTCTGTATTCAGCATCAAATAGAGCTCCCCAAGAAAGGGCCTTTAAAAACCAGAAAATTACTTTTTAATGTAGTGAATGGCAAGTGTGACTGAAGCAACATAAGTATTCTAGCAATGCTAAAATCAGTGGGCTTGCTGCAAAGATGCTATCAAAAGTTCTGCTTTTCCTTCTTTTTCCAGCTAATAAAGTGCAAATAGCTGGGTAATTTTCTTTCATAGTCCCTTTATAGATCCCTTCTGTTCCCTCCATATTCATTGGGGAGAAGAAGTATGTCAATCGTGGAGCTCCTTTCCTCCCAAAATAAGGCACCTAACATAGCTCAAGTGCCTATTCTCTTCTATTTGCTTCGTTTAGCACTACAGAATCACAGAATAACTTGAGTTGGAAGGGACCCACAAGGATCAACAAGTCCAGCTCCTGGCCCTGCACAAGCATCTTCCCCAAGACTCACATCATGTGCCCGAGAGTATTGTCCAGATACGCTTCCTGAACTCTGTCAGGCTTAGGGCTGTGACCAGGTCTCCACTGCCCAACCACCCTCTGGGTGGAGGACCCTTTTTTAATAGCCAGCCTAATCCTCCCCTGATACAACTTCAGGCCCTGTCACTGGTCACTACAGAGATCAGTGTCTGCCCCTCCTCTTCTCTTCATGAGGAACTTGAGTTGTAGCCTCAGTCTCCTGCAGGTTGAACAGACCAAATGACCTCAGCCGCTCTTCATATGGCATCCCCTCAAGGCCCTTCACCATCTTCATAGCCCTCCTTTGGACACTCTCTAACAGTTTTATTTCTTATATTGCTGTGACTAAAACTGCACACAGGACTCAAGGTGAGGTTGCCCCAGTGCAGAGCAGAGCGGGACAATCCCCTCCCTTGCCCAGCTGGCAATGCTGTGCCTGATGCACCCCAGGACACGGTTGGCCCTCCTGCCTGCCTGTGCACTGCTGACTCATGTTCAACTTTCTGTCAACCAGGACCTCCAGGTCCCTTTCCATGGCACTGCTTTCCAGCATCTCATTCACTCATCTGTCTATACATCTGGGGTTGCCCTATCCCAGGTGCAGAAGCTGGCACTTTCCCTTGTTGAACTTCATTTGCTTGATAATTGCCCAGTCCTCTAATTTGTCAAGGTCTCTCTGCAGGGCCTCCCTACCTTCAAGAAAGTCAACATTTCCTCCCAATTTAGTATCATCTGCAAACTTGCTTAGTGTCCCTTCCAGTCCTGCATCTAGGTCATTAATGAAGATGCTGAAGAGCACAGGGCCAAGGATGGAGCTCTGCGGAACCCCACTAGTGACATCTCACCAGTCTGGACCAGATGTCACCAACCTGTGAGCCAGTTTCTTACCCATCCCATGATGTGTTTAACCAGCTGTAGGGGGGACATTTTGTCCAGGAGGATACTGTGAGAGGCAGTGTTGAAAGCTTCATTGAAATCCAAAAAAATTACATCACCTGACTTGCCTTGATCAATTAGGTGGGTTACCTTGTCATAAAAGGAATTCAGGTCTGACAAGCAGGACTTTCCTCTCATGAAGCCATGCTGGCTGTGACCGATGACTGCATTGTCTTTCAGGTGTTTTTCAATACCTCCCAGAATAATTTTCTCCATAAGTGAGGCACTTAACCAGGTACTGAAATGAGACTAACAGGCCTGTAGTTTCTGGGGTCCTCCTTCTTGCCCTTCTTGAAAATTGGGACAATATTCACCAGCTTCCAGTCAGCTGGGACCTGTCCAGATTCCCAAGATAGCTCAAAAATCAAGAGAGGTTTCACAACAACATTAGCTAGCTCCTTGAGGATTCTTGGATGAATCCCATTAGGCACCATAGATTTGTAGGGATCCAGCTGGAGCAGGAGATCCCACACAGCTTCAGGATCAACTGGTGGTTGATCATTCTCACAGTCATGGTCCTCCAGCTCAGGGCACTGAAACCCCCTTGGTCCATCATCCATGTTGAAGAGAGAGCCAAAGAATGCGTTAAACACCCCTGCCTTGTCCGTATCCCTCTTTATGAGGTGGCCATCCTCATCCTGTAAGGGGCTGATGTCATTTTTACACTGCCTGTTGCCATTAACATTCTTGAAAAACTCTTTCTACTGTCCCCTGCAGTTCTGGCCAGCCTCAGCCCCAGTTAAGCCTTGGCTGCATGAATTTTCCCCATACAGCGACAAGCAGTATCTCTGTATTCTTCCCATGCCACTTGATCCTGTTTCCACTGAGCATACACCTTCCTTTTCCATCTTATTTCCAAGAGAAGAACCCTCTTCAGCCAAGCTGGCCTTCTGCCTCAAGGAGTCTAATGAAGCTGACATAAATGCAGAGGTCAAACATCATATAAAGGGAATTCAAATGACATTAATCCCTCCTGAGAAGTATTACTGAAATAAATTGGTTTCCATTTTAGACGAAGACAATATCTCATATCTATCAAATGCTAAACAATTCCCTAGTACTTCAGCATTTAAAATTCTATAATGGAGATAAAAATAATTCCATTTGTTTAGCAGTAGTTTTTTATCAGCTCCCACTAAAACACTATCAATAACAGACCAGATGTGAAGTCATTATACCTAATGAAAAGACTATCTTCTTACCTACCACCTGAGCTACCCAAGTATCTAATACAAAAAATAGATGTATAAAACATAATGAGCACCATGAGAACAATTCATTTTCCATCTCACTGACCAAAAGAAACTTAATAAAGTGTTCTCCCTCCTGAGAAACAGCAAGTGGGGAAAACAGCTATTTCTCTGAAAGAGCTTCAGTGAACTACTTTCTCCATCCCACTGACATGAGACCAAAAGTGATTATGGAAAGACCTATTACTCATGGCCAGCATACTTGAATGTAATCTTTGCGCAGAGTAACTTGTGAAATACAAACCAATCCTTCGAGTATAGGAAATTCTTCTTTTTCTAGCTGGAAGCTACACAGAGTACATTCAACTAGAAAAGATTCTTCGGAGTTAGTAGATACTGCTGAGTTAGAGTTGCGTATGGTATGCCACATTTTTTCCAATGAATTAAAGCCAGAGTTCTGAAAGCAATGGTCAAGTAAGTGATATGATGATTTATCCAGACTTTGGCAAGCAAGAACTTGTTTAGAAAAAAACAGCCAATAACACAACTGAAAATGTACAGAGCCATGTACAGCTCATTTTCACTGATATACAAAATGAAAAAAAAAATTTAAAATCCATTGTGCAAAATAAGCTCCTTTTCTGAAACGAGAGACAGTTTGACACATTGTGTTCAATAACATGGAGACCTACCTCTAAATAATGTAGCTGGTCTCCTGGTGCCTTGTCCTCTGTTCTGAGACAGCTGAACTCTAAAAGGTTAAGGCACTGTTAACACAAAATGCTGTAGTGGCTTTGCACTTTAGACTGAAACAGTTCATGTCTCCCAAGTGAAGACTCTTGGTTTCCATTAGGCTCTCATGCTCCCATAAGCTGAACTCCCAAATATCAGTTCTTCACCTTTTCTCACTCTTTAAAAGCTTGGTTATGGTTTTCAATTAGGAAAAAAGTGATGTTCAAGTGGCAGCATGTTGTTACTTACATGTATAGAACAAATGTCAACAATTATTCACCCAATTCCAAGTACATTCTTCAACGTAAATATTAAAATAATCTTTTTAGTTCCTCTTGTATCACTCCTAAAGTACATAGGTGCTTGCAGGAGTAGATATCAGGTCCAACTAGGAAAAGTGATTCTTCATTCCCTTTTTCCTAGGGGAAAAATATAAATTCACCCTTGAATGGGTAAGTTGGGGAATATCTGTCTTTTTTACAGTTTTCTATTTAATATGGCTTGACTCAAAGCTAATTCATAAAGATTACTTAGGGTGTAATGAAATTAGGTTTTGGAATTTTTGCAATTTTTGCAGCAATTTGCCCTTACTTTCAATAATTTGTGTAAGCTATAGTTTCTCATTAATTCCTTGATTTAATCTTCTAGTAACATCTCAGTTTATTACTAATTACTACAGGAGTGTTTAAACTGTGGTTGCTTGCTTTCTGTAGAAAATTTTCTCACATCCATTAGCAAAGCATCGAGTCAGGTCACATTGCTATAGTCCACCAGATATTAATTTTAAATTATACTGCATTCATTCTCAAGCATTGATTCATAATCAGATTAAACAAAAAAAAAATTGCAGACACCAAGAATAATTCTCAAGCCTGTAACTAAACAGTGGTCAAATTCAGCATGAAAATTTACTATGACCTGGACATAGCTTTGACTTAACAACCTGCTTGCAGCAATATGAAAAGTATGCAGGGGAGACCAAATTTGTGATCCCTGCTGCAGTCACACTTGAAACGTGTGCACCGTTCATCCATCTGGTTAATTTCAAAACTTGCAAATACATTATTTTACCTCTAATTTCTGTTTAGACAGTGACATTTACTTTTACACAGTGGATCACGATAGGATCCACCATATAAATCATCATAAAAACCTTCAATGTATTCAAGCAAGCTGCATTCTGTACAGTGCTCCATTTAACAAGCACACATATATGTTAAAGAATATGGGATTAAAAATTGGACATACGCAGTAAACAATACTCAAACATACAAGAAATATGAATGGAGAAACAAGACCTGTAAAGAAAGGCTGTTTAGATGGAATATGGTTATGTAAAACTAGGGGTCAGTTAGAATGGAGTTATATATACTCTCTTTCATAAGCAGTAAAACTACCTTTCTTCTAAGTTTATAAGTGAAAGAGAAAAAAAGCATCCCACTTGTGATTTAAAACAGAAGCAAAAGGGTTTGACAAACTGTCTAATGGAAGAGAGGCACAGACAAACTTTCTTACCCAGCTTCCGCTCATTTAGTCCATTGCCAGCTCCACAAAATCAGAAAAGATTTGCAAACTAAACTGCGCACTATACTACATTCTAAACAAAAAAGAAATTGAGGGTATCATGTGGGCCCAATCTTTTATATGAGTATCTGATTTTATCAAGTTTTCTTCATCAAAGCAGAACAGAATTATTGTATTAATATTAATAGTATCGTATCAGTAAAGACAGATGACAACCACTTCTCTACAAATTTTCGATAAACTTCATTAGAAAACCTCTATCTATTCTAAAGAAAATTTTTTTTTAAATAGTGCAGAAATTATAAAGCTGAAGTTGTTAGAATTGCTTTTATAAGAATATAAGAGTCTTCAAGATCTCCTAAAAATCTGAAATTTCAAAAGCCAAAATAAAGTGCTAAAGAACATGGGAAGGTGGGATAAGGTTAGAAAGGAGGGGCTAGATTTCTGTCAACATACCTTAACAGTGGACAACACAAAGTAGGCAATGGCCCTAGAGCAGGCAGTCACATCTGCACTAGCCAGAGGAAGCAATACAATTAATATATGCCATTTCAAATGTGCACTATATCAAATATATACCAGCATTCACGGTATCATGACGAAAAGCAATAATGCCAGCACTCCACTAGTTTTTTAAGGAAAACTCACGGGAGGGAGGAGAGGTCAGTATTTTAACACAGTTTTTTAAGAGATGTGCTCTGCATCAAATATCTTCTTGAAAATAAGGTCAGTGTTTAGTATGTTGAAAAAGTAAGAAGATCAAGACATATCACCTACAGGGTAAATTCTTGAAACTAGGTTGCTTTCTCCAAATACTCAGTATTGGAAATTGCTTTGCAAAATGCCTCGTGTGTTTTAACTGAAAAGTTACCTGTGAACCACTAAAATCCTAACTGTGCTGTTGAAGTCCATGATATAAAAAATTGGTATAAAAGCTCCTTGCATGATTGACACAAGTTTTGTTTACAATTACCAATTAATCTTATGCAGATTCAAGTAGTAAGTAGGTTTTTCATATAAATGCAAAATGCAACGTGTCCATGGAAAGCAATATCCAAGTTTTTCAAAGAGCAGCTCTGAGGTGGCTTAATAGCACCTTACCAAATGTCAGTCTCACATCTGAGGATGATTACTTACTTTCCATTCTGTTGAAGAATCACGCATAATTGTATATTCAACAAGAACAGTCAACAAATCCAAAGAATGAAAAATAAACAAAATATAAGAAGCATTGGAACTAATATTACAATGGAGTTTCCTTTCTATTCAGATAGAGAGCAATCAGATACAGTAAAAACAACACTACTCATTTTCCAACATCCCTATTAATTGTAAACTGCTAATATTTAACTCCTAGGCAAAGGAACAAACTGAGAATCTAATTTATATGCATATAGATCTGTTCTGGTTTGGGACTGCAGATTCAACAAGTTGTGAGGTTTTAGAAAATTCTATGCATATATTCTGTAAGAGCTCCTGAACACTACCTCAAATTAAAAATGTATCACAGTGTCGTGGCTTGACACTGACCAGGTGCCAGGCATCCAAAAAAGCTATTCACTCACTCCTCTGCTGCAGCTGGACAGAGGAGACAAAATTTAACAAAGGGTTCATGAGTTGAGATAAGGACTGGGAGAGACCGCTCACTAACTAAATACCATCAAGGACAAAGCGGGCTCAACTTAGAGATATAAGGTGAATTTATTGCCAGAAAAATCAGAGCAGAATAATGAGAAGTAAAATGAGCCCTTAAAAACACCTTCTCCCCACACCCCTCCCTCCTTTCCAGCTCTACTTCCTACCCCAGTGGCACAAGGAGACAGGAAATGGGGGTTATGGTCAGTTCATCACCCGTGGCTTCTCCTGCTGCTCAGGGAGAGGAGTCCTTCCCCTGCTGCACCATGGGGTCCCTCCCATGGGAGACAGTTCTCCACGAACTTCTCTGATGTGGCTCCATCTCAGGAGCAGCAGCTCCCAGTGAACTGCTGCAATGTGAGTCCAATCCCACGGGCAGCAGTCCTCCCAAAACTGCTGTAGTGTGGGTCACTCTTCCATGGGGTGCAGTCCTTCAAGGACAGGCTACTCCAGCCTGGGAGGAGGGTCCTCTCTCCATGGATCTCCCACAGGATCACAGCCGCCTCCCAGGCAACCTGCTCTGGCAGGGGTTCTTCTACGGACTGTGGGTGGATCTGCTTCCCCATGATGGGCTGCAGGGGCACAGCTGCTTCACCATGGTCTGCACCACAGGCAGCAGAGGAAGCTCAGCTCTGGTGCCTGGAGCACCTCCTCCATCTCCTTCTTCACTGACTTGGTGTCTGCAGAGTTGTTTAGCTCACATATTCTCACCCTGCTCATCTCTGGCTGGAATTAAAACTGCACCACAACCTTTGTTTTGATTTCTTCTTAAATATGTTATCACAGAGGTGTTACCACCATTTCTAAGTGGCCCAGCCTTGGCCACATCCATCTTCAGAGCCATCATGGATTGACTCTGCTGGACATGGTGGAAGCTTCTAGCAGCTTCTCACAGAAGCCACCTCTGTGGCACCCCGGCTACCAAAAACTAGGCCATGCAAAACCAATGCACACAGATATAAACTTTATAATAATCTCTGGAATTTTTATGAGGGAAGAAAGGTGTTTGCATTGGCTATTCCCCACAAAGTGATTTTCTGTATGTATAACACCTATAATGTCCATGGCTTTTTGTAACCAATTAGGTTTAAAAATATTCTTCTGTGCCTTCCTAAAAAGTCCAAATTTCAAATGTATCCACTGGTCTCCTAATTTCGGTGGAAACTGTTCTAGCATTAATCTGTTGTTGTTGTTGCTCATGTCAAATTGGACAACTGTTTTCAAAAAACTGAATGTGGATTGAGAGCCCAATATTGCATTCTCATGATATAAATGTCTCATTAAAAAGAAGGGAAATTTTAGTTTCAGGTTTCATTCTGCAGCAATAAAGTTGGTAGTCATTTATTTAAAGGCCCACCAGTTGCAAATATGGCTATCTTGGGAATATTGCCTATCATAATTTGCAGTCCTACACCTTAAATCAAGGCAGAATGAAAACCAATAGAGCCATGGGGAAGAAGAGGTGGAAAGGGGGAGAAAAAGTGGAAAGGGAGAGAAAAAGGGAGGGGAAAAGGGAAAAAGGAAGAAAGGGAAAGAAAAATGAGGGGGGAGGGAGGGAAAGGGAAAAGAGCAAGGAAAAGCAAACAAAAAATGCAAAAAAAATGCAAAAAAAAGCAAAAAAAAGAGAAAAAAAAAAAAAGAAAAAAAAAAGGAGTTGATGAATGCAAAAATTACCCAGCACCAAGGTCAGATTGTCCCTGCAATTTACTCACTCTGCCACAAAAAGAAAACAATGTAGCCTCTGTATCAGATGGAGCCTGATGAGGCTCAGGGTGTTTAATGTCTGTCTACTACCTTTCGAGTATTCTGTATGGCTGAAAAAAGACAGTAACTCACTTATTCGATTCACATAATCCCACTTCCTGCTGTCACCTCAGGAGAGCCACTCTTTCTTATTTATACTTGTGTCAAGTGCTATTCCATCCCAGGTACAGAACCCAGCATTTGGGCTTTTTAAATTTAAGCCAAATAATCATTGCCCAATGCTCTAAGCTATCCAGATCCCTCCACAAGGCATCTTGTCCCACGAGAGAGTCAGCAGCACCTCCCAGTTTGGTATCATCAGCAAATTTGGTAATAGTGCTTTTAACTCCTGCATCCAGATCATTGAGAAATATAATTGAACAGAACTAGCCCTAGAATGGACCCCTGAGGAACACCACTAGTGACCAGTCACCAGCCAGATGTAGCCCTTTCACTGCAAGCCTTTGAGCTCTGTCCTTCAGCCAGTTCTTGAACCTGTGCACCATGAACCCACTCATTCCATGGCTGGACAGCATGTCCTGAAGGATGCTGGGGAGGAGAATATCAAAAGCCTTTCTGTGGAATATGGGGTTATATTTGTTAAAATGGTTAAGGCTTATGCTCACCAGAAGGCCCTGTGGGAAAAGCACAGCTGCAGGCGGAATGGTTGGAAGTTAGCTGAGGGGTGAGAGGCAGTTGAGTGACAGTTGGAAGTGAGATTGTGATTGGCTGGAGGAATGCGTGGACAGCAGATGAATGGGAAGCTGATTGGGTGATAGGACGTGTGGACAGCAGCACTGCAGCTGTGCCAGCCCTTCTGCTGTTAAGTTCTGTTAGGCTTTGGTTTAGTTTCGGCTGTGTTTGGTTGAGATTAAGAGTATAAAGACGGGGCAATTTTTGGCAATAAATGGACCTTCTTTGGACATACAAGGGGGTCTGTAATTTTTGTTCCCCATTGCTACACCTTTCTAAAATCCAGAAAAAAATACATCCACCACCTTTCCTTCATCCACTAGGCAGGTGACATCATGAAACGACAGCCAACAGGACTTTCCCTTTGTGAACCCATGTTGACTGTATCTGATAATCATTCTTTAAATGTCTTTCAACAGGAAGCAGCATGATTTTCTCCAAAATTTTCCCAGGTTCTAAGGTTAAACTAACACATCTGTAGTTTCCCGGGTCTTCCTTCAAATTCTTATAAATTGGGATAACACTGACCAGGTTCCTGTGAGTGAGGACCTCCCCAGATTCTCAAGATCTTTGCTAGATGATTGAGAAGGATTCTGCCATAACATCTGCTAGCTCCTTTGTCAGTCTCGGATGAATTTCATCAGGCACCATGGACATATGAACATTCAGCTGATACAGCTAGTCCCTTAAAATTTCAGTGTCCACAAATGGAAAGTCACTGTTCCCATATTCATGATCCACCAGCTCAGGGGACTGGGAAGCCAAAGGTGTCCCAGTATTTTTAGACTGAAGCAAAAAAAAACATTAAATGCCTCTGCTTCTTCTTCATCCTTATTACTCAGGTGACCATCTTCAATGATTGGCCCAGTGTTTTTCCTAGATCTCCTCTTACTGATAGCATTCTTAAAAAACCACTTTCTTGCTATCTGACGCAACACTGCCCATTTTCAACTATAATTGAACTTTGATCTTAGATGTGTTCTCCCTGCATGCAAAAACCACAGCTCTATAAGCTTTTTGCAAAGCCTGACCTTGCTTCCAGAGGTGTCTCCATGTTGTTTCCCTCACATGTTCTCACCTCCTCCTCTTCTCTGGCTGGAATTAAAACTGCACCCCCAGCTTTGTTTTGATTTTCTTCTTAAATATGTTGTCACAGAGGCGTTACCATCATCTCTAATTGGCCCAGCCTTAGCCAGTGGCATGTTCATCTTCAGAGCCATCATGGATTGGCTCTGCTGGACATGGTGGAAGCTTCTAGCAGCTTCTCACAGAAGTCACCTCTGTGGCCCCCTCTGCTACCAAAAACCAGGCTATGCAAAACCAAAACCATAACAACAGTGACACATACTGTACAGTCAAGTCTTTCCATGTTAGGTACTAATTTCAATTAATTATTTTCAATTATTTTTAGCTTACCATAAACTTTCCTGATATACTGTAAATATGTGACATTTTATGTGAAAGTCTTGCAGCTTTGTAAAAAAGTGCATTTCATCAGCATACTCCTATTTTTGTTCAAGATTATTAATAATAAAAAAAGCCCAAACTGTTACAAATACTACTCACTGGAGAGCTCTATGATTGATTTCATTAAGGATTTTTTTTTAAGTCTCATTAAACCACAACACAGCAAAGATAATGCAAAATATACCACCAACTTTGCAGTCTGGAACAACAGAGTAGAAAGCCTTCATTAAATACTATTTCAATAGCTTTAGTAAATTTACAAAATTGATGAACTAGCACAAAATGTACATAAATATATGCAGCAATAACTATATTAGTAACATGTGATATCTGAAAATTCACTTTTTACCACTGCAGGATCCATTTTTATTACAGGTGATTAAAAAAGGATTAAGCAAATAAATCTTCAAAAATAATCCTACCAATTGTGTTCTGTGTTAGAACATGGTCTTAAATTTATGCCAGCAAAGACAGATACTTTTGACAAGGTGATGGCAAATTCTTTAGTCCTTTCAGGCACAAAGTGTTTGAGAGCTTTGATCCATACTAAGTAAGAACAAGTAGGAAGAAAAAAAGCTACCTTCATAATATATTAAAAGAAAATAGTCAACACTCAGCCCTGCTTAGCATTTTAAGACTATTATGCAAGCTTTCAGATTAGTTAGCAAGGCTTTTAAACTCAGTTTGGCCTGCCAAAGAGACACTGATATTTGATGCTGTTGAACATCGAAACCATCTTCTCACTAATTCACAAAGACAGCAGCCTTAGGTGGACATTTATATATATTGACTAAGAAGCATGGAGGGGAAATTGAAGAACTGCCTTTTATCTGTAATTGACAGTAGGAATGCTTCTAGATGTTTCCAGTGTGAAAAGGCAGACGTTAGTTTAAAGCATCTTTAGTGTTAGGACACAGCAAGCTGCTCTGCACCACATCAGCCCTCTTGCCTAAAATGGCAGCATCAGCTTACTGACTCTGCTTTGCCTTATACAATAAACGTAACAGGTTAAAGATAATTTTTACAGAACAATCACAAAGGTAATTTAAGCCCACTCTTTGATTTTGCACTGGACTAGACTGGTAGCATTCTCAGAGAGGCAAAATACAAAACTACAGAAGTACATCCTATGGGGCACTTGCATTTAACTCCCTTGGAACATTTGGCATCAGCCCACCATGCCTGCTGCTATGAGGCTGGAGCACTGCACCTGTGCACTCATGCTCTATGCTTCAAGTTCAATGCACATGATTGTTTAATCTCTCATTGAGAGGAGTGTTAGGCTCTAGATTGGTCATGAAATATGCTGTTACTACAGACATTAGCAGCATTAGCAGTAAGTGTAAGTTATAAATCAGATATAATAGCTGCAACTAGCATAACTGATTGCATGTATAGACAATATTACAGAGAGCTGGGAAGACTGTTTCAGATGACCAACTCACTATAAACCAACATCACAACAATGAAAATAAAGTCATAGAATCATAGGATCATTGAGGTTTAAAAAGACTTCTCAAACCATCAAGTCTAGCTGTTAACCTAGCATCCTGGTAGAAGTTCATGTAGATTTGACTTTACCAACAAAAACAGAATTCTTAGTAAAACTACACCTATATCTAAAAAATATTTCACGGATATCAGAGAGGAAATGCCCTGTGGTCCTGTAACATAAAGGCCAAATTTTTTTAAATGGCCTTCTGCTAGCAAGAACAAATACTTACTGCAAATAGCTACAAATAAAATGCTCTAGTAACTCAGTGTTCAAAAGAATTTATGACAGATAAGCCTAGAAATTCTGACAAAACATCCGTTTAGTAGATGGTGTGCATAATAGGTTAGTGTACAGGCACTATCCTATTCAGAGGAACTTGTTTATTAAAAAGTAAAATTATGTGGTTAATCAAATTTAAAAACAGCTATTCATTTTATCTACTACACAATTAAAAACAATGTTCAAATGGCTCAAAAATAACAGTACCCAAAAGCATTTTTGATAAATAGTAAAGAGCTCAAATGAGGAACTGAAAGAATTTACTTAGATTGTAAACAAAAGGAAAAATTTACATTCTTCTAACTTTCATCAGCAAAATCAGAGAGAAAGTTTCACTTTACTAATCAAAAATGAAACCCAGACTTGCATGCAATATCAATATTCATTTTGTGTTATACACATGCACATATGTCCAAGTTTGCTTACAGTGTTCCAAAAATAGGATTTTGAGAAGTTTTTGAGATTAGAAAATCTCTGCAAAGGAGATTTAAATTTTGAATCATGTATTGAATTAAACTGTACTTCACTCTTCTGTCATACTTTAGTCTGGGCACCAGTGTTGCTGTTTAGTTGTATATCAAGTGGTATACCATATACCTATATGGTAACACATAGATTTTACTGATTTGTATAAGCCAAAAGAAATGTAAAAAATATTCTTCAACCTTCCAGCAAAAGACTGGCTAAACTCCAGTGGGTTCATAAATTTGGATAAATGTTTAATTTTTTTTTTTTTTACTCTCTTTATCTCGAAGCATGGCTGACAATGTTTCAGAATAATTGGTTTTCTCCTTGGATTTCAAAATCTTTTTGGTTTTCCCAAGACAAAAACAGATTAAGAATAATGTTTCTGCCAATATTTTTGTATTTCCACTTCCAGACGTGGTTCAAACCAGGAAGGGGAGAGCTATAAAAAAAAAATTAAATACAATAAGCAAATAAAATATAAATTAACTTTTTCAATGATTAAAAAGGTTCAGCTTCAGGTTTATATGAAGGTACATGTTCATTCTATATCTTCAGTGCTGGTTTTCTTATGTCCCTGAAATAAAATGCACCACATACAAGATCTGTGGTTATGATCTGTGTGTAACATTTGTAAAGGGTTTTTCCATAGCACTGGGCATTGACCGAACATTAAACGACAAAGTGCTTAAAAAAGTCCTCTAGGTATCTTTCTGCATTTTGTCACACTTGAAACAGATAAAAATAATATTTGATCCAAACTTAAGTTGCTTACCAAATGTACGTTGGAGATACTGTCAATATATACTGAACAAAAATCATAAGGGCACTAGAAAAAGTGTTTTAATGATCACATGCCAAAAGCCTGAGAGAAGAAAAATACCAAATATGCAAATCAAAATGAATCAACATCAATAAATTTACTCACGTTTTTATCACACTAAGAGTACTGCCCATTTACCTTATCATTGACGTATTAATTGATGGCATGAAGAAATGAAGGTCCTTGTGTTCTGTGCTACAGAAAGACACCCATTTCCTTATTGAACTCTTGGACTAAAGGAAATATATCTCCTGTTTGGTCTTAGTGGAATATAACAAAAAGTGCTGGCAAGAACTAAGTTATGCCAAGAATTACAATGGTTTAAAAGGGGTTTAAGAAGCTGCAGATGCTAAAGTGTTCAGTTCTTGCAAGGATGGATATTGAACTTAAGAGCTAGATATAAATTGTGTTAAATCAGCATTTCCTTCACTATCTGAGGTCTAAGAAAGCTTTCCATACTTTTCTCTAGTGTTTTCCCCCAACACTTCAGAACGTGTTGCAAAGTGATCCTTTGATTTGTTTCTAAAAGGAAGACGTGAACAACAAAAGGTCAGACAAGATAATACACCACCAGTCTTTTCAAAAAAAATAAAAATACAGCAGGTTACAGATAGAATTGTGAATGCTTGGGCTTTTTTTTCTCTCTCTAAATACTTACCTAGATTCATCCATTTTCAGTTACTTTTAGTACTTCATGACATTTGCGGATATTCAGGGGCTTCTTCAGTTGTCATTTTACGAAAGAGGGGTTTGAATTCAACAAATCCAATACAAGCAAATGTCCAGACACACAACTTCAAACATGTAAATTGCCTAATAAACTTACTCAAATCACTTGGATTATTCACAAGCCTGTGGGGAAGTAGTTACATAAGGAAGGACAGGAGAATTCCTTTTGTCCTGGTTCTGGCCAGGACAGGGTTAATTTTTGCAGTAGGCATGAAGGGGCATGGTTAGGACCTGGAGATTATTCTATACAACCTCATGTCATTGCCAGGGAAAGAGGTTTCTTCCAGTTGAGTGAGTGTGGTGCAGGAAGTAGTCAGAGATTGTCTCTTGTCTCTTGTCTTGGCTTTCCCTGATGAGCCATAATGTTTCTTTTCTTCTACCCTCTGTCATTAGTATTGTTGGTGTTACTGTTTGTTTTCTTATCTCATTGTTGTTTCCAGTAAATTGTTCTTATCTCAACCCGCTGTCTTTACCTTTTGTGCCTCCAATTCTCCACTCCAGTCCTACACAGGGGAAAGGAGGATGGGGAGGTGGGGACTGAGCAAGTGGCAGTGTGGTTTGGAGCTACAGTGGAAACACTAAACTGGGGAGTACCATTCGTAAACCATGATAGCTTTATACTCTGAAGTATTCTGCACTACCTTGTGACATGCTGCAAATGAAGTCCTGAAACGTTGTCTATGTGCAAGGACAGTTTTATAACGTCACACAACAAAGCATAATAATCAAAATAACTGGTAATAATATCTTCACAATTAAAATTCTACTATGTACCATTTACTGTTTTCTAAAATGTAATTTTGCAGCTAAAATATCAAATTGGAGACAACATGGGGTTTTGGGGG
The DNA here is from genome assembly GCA_013397115.1 of Edolisoma coerulescens. Lineage (NCBI taxonomy): Eukaryota > Metazoa > Chordata > Aves > Passeriformes > Campephagidae > Edolisoma > Edolisoma coerulescens. The sequence continues at coordinate 91,253 of VWZW01005030.1, forward strand.
GTTTTTTTGTTCCACTCAATTCTCTGACTAGAAGCAGTAAAAGGTGATAACAATACTTAATACACAACAGTGTGATTTGACATCTATTCTTTCCGCAGCTAGTAGCAAGGGTAATGATATGGATTATATATTCTGTATTAAGCTGCATGTATTATAACATGATAATATTACAGTATCCTAGGAAATGTTGACATAATATGCTAAAACACATTTGCCCACTTAAATCATTGTATACATACGTGGTTATTTTAAAAACTTAGCAGGGAAATTAAAACTGCTCAAGCAGCCCCCTTTCAATAGTGGAGGGGAAAAACAAAAAAAAAACCTCAGAGAGATTATATGTTAGAGTGACAATTTACTAAAGAAAATAGTACAAAAAGAGACAAATGGTTTAACCAACAAAAGCAAGATATCACCTGGTTCCTCCTAGGGCAAAACCAAGATGGCATAGGGGCCCCTGCACTTGACGATGCGGCCGAGAGGACAAAGAGAAACAATGTGACAAACAAGTTCCCATGGTTTAAGACCTTTCCCTGACCAGACAAACCACAGGGAACAGGGTCAAAACAACTACCTGGGAAGCTATTTCGGCTGAAATCACACTGACAGTAAGCTGGGTCCAACAATGGCAATGTGGGTACAGGCTCTTGCTCCCACATCCCGGGACAGGGATCCCAGTTGCCTGGCTTCACTACCATCTAGTTTCATACTGTGGGCCACAATATCCCAGCATCAGACCAGGCAGGTCACCAGGGACTCACTTGGCTGGTGGCCGAAATCTTTTCCCATATCTCACAGCTCACCTAGGGACAGGGATCAGTTGATTATCTCTGGCCCCTCCTCTTCCTCCTGTTTTGAGGGCCCCGCTTCCACTTCATCCCTCACTAAGCAAACTGATTTGGTCTTGAATTTCTTCCTACTCTGAAAAATTTAATCACAAGGAGCACATACAGGAACATATACATACAGGGTTAGGTACCACACCCACATGAATAGACCAAGCAACATTGTGACCAGTGGCTCTGTACCTAACACACAAATGCTGAGAACAAGTTTTTTTCCAGCCCGCTCTGGGCAGATCTGTTATTATTTCAACCCTTTGTGCCCAACATTGAGCACCAGTTCAGGCTGTTGTGGTTTAGGAATGGTATTCCCCAATTAAATACTCCCACTAAAAAGACCACNAATTTCTTCCTACTCTGAAAAATTTAATCACAAGGAGCACATACAGGAACATATACATACAGGGTTAGGTACCACACCCACATGAATAGACCAAGCAACATTGTGACCAGTGGCTCTGTACCTAACACACAAATGCTGAGAACAAGTTTTTTTCCAGCCCGCTCTGGGCAGATCTGTTATTATTTCAACCCTTTGTGCCCAACATTGAGCACCAGTTCAGGCTGTTGTGGTTTAGGAATGGTATTCCCCAATTAAATACTCCCACTAAAAAGACCACAAGCTGGTCCCCTCCCCCCACCTCCAATGGAAGGCACAAAAAGCAGAGCTCATTGGGTGAGATAAGAAAAATTTACTGGAAACAGCAATGAGATAAGACAACAAAGAGTAACAGTGACAAATTAATACCAAAAGTGTACAAAAGTGNCACACAAATGCTGAGAACAAGTTTTTTTCCAGCCCGCTCTGGGCAGATCTGTTATTATTTCAACCCTTTGTGCCCAACATTGAGCACCAGTTCAGGCTGTTGTGGTTTAGGAATGGTATTCCCCAATTAAATACTCCCACTAAAAAGACCACAAGCTGGTCCCCTCCCCCCACCTCCAATGGAAGGCACAAAAAGCAGAGCTCATTGGGTGAGATAAGAAAAATTTACTGGAAACAGCAATGAGATAAGACAACAAAGAGTAACAGTGACAAATTAATACCAAAAGTGTACAAAAGTGAGGATTATTCACATGCAAAAATGCTCACCATGGATTGAGACAATGAAACAATGGAAGACCATGCTGCCATCTTTTTACTACTGGAAGCTATGCCCTTCTTCTCAGAAGCCAGGGACAGTCCCTTTCCTCCACCCCTGGCAATGACGTGACCTGCTATCAACTAACATTGAGGACCTGGCCAAAACTAGGACAGAAGGCTAGAGAGAGAGAAGTCAGAATTCTCTGATAGTTTCATGTAATGACAAATTGAAATTGTCTGAGGAGTATCTCAGGAAAAGTTAAGGTCCATTCCTAGTTGAAATGAAAACAGGTAATTCACTGTAGCCAACGTCCTTTTAACCAGCTGAGTACCTGAGTCAATACTTGTCTATTTTATAGGAATTTGATACTGTAGGGTTATCCATCAACTACAAACCTGACAAGAAATATCATTAAGCATACTCTGCTATGACAAAGTGTGAATTTTTCTAAAGACTGCAGACTTCAATGCAGAATCTAAGGCTGTACTTCAACCAACTAAAAAATGCCTAAATATAGAAAGCAGAACATCTGCAGCTCCCAGATACCACTGAATAAATCCCCAGACCCAACCTGAGCTCCTTCTGTGAGATGTGTTAAAGAATCACCCAGATGTGACCTTGAAAACAGTAATATACTAAGGTGAATCATTTGCATATGATGAGATCACAAGATGAAGTTCAATGTGTTATCTGGATTTATTGCCATACTCTTAACAGCCAGTTTCTGTCTCCACATTTCCCTAATCCTGGGCAGAAAAAAAATCACTGTTTCTACAGGATTTGTAGCTATTCTTGCACATCATTCACACTTTCTCTTCTCTTCTCTTGACTGCTCCAAATTGGAATGTTCAAGTCTAGTTACTCTCACTTTGGTCCTAGGCAGTTTTCATATGACTGGTACTTCATCCCTAAAATTAACTTCTGTATTAACTGAACCAAAAGAACTAAATGGTCCTTCCAGATGATGATTTAAGCATTTTAACATGTTGTGATAAAGATGGGCATTTTGATCAGTCTCAGTAGACTATTTTCAAAGCTAACAAACTGTAGTTTTCAGTATGCTCTACAACTCAGTAATCATTTCTGCATATAAAACACTGTATTTTGAAATTTGTTTGGGGAACTGAGTGCTTTCTTTACAGCCTAGGTTTTTCATCTGTCACAATTACTGCAATCTAAACCTAACACAAAAGTGTATCAGGGAATTCTAACACACCCCTTTGTCAGAGGAGCATTCCCATTCCAGCGTTTTGAGCCCTGAAACAACTCGTATGCATGAAGTTTCATACTTCTCTCAATTAACAAGATCTTTTCCTAATACTATTAGCCTTAAGCCTATTTCTCTGCAAAACCCTGCAATAACCCAACACAATGAAGCATTTTTCTTCTTTTCAGAGTTTACCATGAACACTTCAGAGCAACCAAAGAGAACTAGAAAAGCAAAGGGAATTAGGGAAAGCAAAGGTTGGTTTTGTTTTGTTTCAATTGACCCCAAAGCCCATATTTAAGCACTTGAGATCTTTATACATAAGATGTAGGACACTTGATGCAGAGTCAATTATCAACAGACAACAGAGAGAGAAATGTGCCTGAAATCATGCCTTTTTTCAAGTATTAATGTCATTGAGAATTCATTCCTTAAGGTGGACAACTAAATCAACTCCTCCATGGGAAAGATGTACATAGTTATTGTACTAACCCAATTATTCTAATCCAGTCCTTATAGAACCCACTCAATGTGGAAAACAACATTCAATTTCCTTATCTATGCCATATGATTTATTAAAGAGATAGAAAAAGAGCATTGCCAGGAGATCGTAACTCTTAAAATGTCACTGAAAACTAATCCTTAAATCTGAAATTTCACCAGGATTAAGAAACACTTCAACTAATCTATATTTTGAACTAAATTTCCTACAGCATGGCTTAGGTGACAGTTAAACACCTAGGTCTTTCTACTCAACATTTAAAGTCTTCTCCAAGGGATACATAATTTCAGTTTTGGTTTATATTAGCTGTTTAATGACTTAAATATGGTGTTAAATAAACTCTTACATGAAATGCAAATACCAATGTACATTTTATGTAATATATGATGTTAGTACACCATAATCACTTTCACACTGTATTTTCCTTTTTTTTTTTTTTGGTGCATAAAATCTTCTATTTGTACAATGCTGTTAATGTAACTACTGACTTTTTTCTTCAAAAACATTTTTACACTAGGTTACTGCCGCATTCCACTATGGGGAACTGCAGGGAGTTCTTTTAAAATGGATGGTCTAGGACAAAATTAAGCCAAACAAAACAAATATTGTATTTGAGAACCATTTATTGATAACAAAAAGGGCATTGCCCTACTAAGGAAGAGCAAAAAAGACAGAAAAGGAGGAAGGAAAATGAAAAAGAATGGGGGAGAAAGAGAGAAAGAAGAGAGAGGGGAGACAGGAAAAACGAGCGTTACCACCAGAAGAGCAGGGAGTGCCATCGAGGTCCAAGCGGTGGGGGGTGTGTGCACGCTGCCTGCCAGGGAGAGCCTGCACAGCTCTCAGAGGGGCGCAGCTCCACAGGCACAGCTCCCGCGGCGACGGGCGGCCGGACATGAGGTGGGTGGGCACTCAGGCAGGAGGTGCAGAACCCTGGACAGGGTCGAGGCAGGGATGACAGCAACGGGCTGGACCGGTGAAGCAGGGTTGGAACCACGTGGCTCAGGCAGGAATGCAGGGATGCAGCAGGCAAGGCATTGGACAAGAACACAGGCAGGCAGGGCAGGCAACGGCTGGAGCAGGTGA
>VWZW01005031.1:0-29033 GCA_013397115.1 Edolisoma coerulescens
AAGGGGTATATAAAAAAGGCAAATAGTCATCATGGCATCAACTTTACTAGTGAATTGATTTCAACTGCAGGTTTAACTCTATTCAGATTAAGAAAGTCTTCTCAGCATATGTTCTATCAAGCTGTGATATTCAGCTATTCCTTCTAGTACTATCTATTAAACAGAAAAAAAAAAATAGGAGTTTTACATAACAAGCTGGAGCTACTTATCTGCTGAAGAATAAGTCATGTAGCTGGGTATCAGATGACATTTTCTTGTCTTCTTTTTCAATTTTCATGGAATAACCTGGATTGGAAGGTACCTTAGACACCATCTAGTTTCAAGCCCCCTGCCACTGGCAAGGACACCTTTCACTAGACCAGGTTGCTCAGAGCTCCATCCGACCTGGCCTTGAACATCTGGGATAGTATACAAATGTATAGACATGAGTTTCACATATTTTATAATGGTTTATGTTTAGGAATGCATTTAAATGGTTACAGTACACAAGCTAAGAGTTAAATGGGGAGCTAAAAATGGAGCAGAAGTAGGGGATGTCCCTAGATTTGAAAAACATTGTCTGGAAAAGGATGTCGGAAGCAAAAGGATTTCTCAGAGACAGAAGAAAGGCCTTCTGAAAATGCAAAAATGAGATTTCTTTCCTCCAGAATTTATTAAACGTGCAGAAAAACAGTTTCTTGATAAAACAGACCCTTATAGCTGAGTACAGCAGCAACATGGTGGGGGATGTGATCAAAAGTGAGGGTGGCAGTGCCTGAACTAACTCAGGTTTGCATACACAGACTGCCCCTTTTGGCAAGTGGGGCTGAATCTCTCTCCAGCAGCAGCAACAACAGTTGCAAGGCCATTCTGGACAGCACTTTTCTGACTTATTTATGGTGATGAAAATGAAACAGATAGGAGAAGAATTCAGAGTAAAGCAGTTCCCTTTAATGTCACTTTTCTTCTGCTTTGTTCTGGCTTTTGTTGATGGAGCTGCAAGAACCATGACATTATTTAAATTACTTCCAACTAACATAAATATTTAAATAATGTTTCAGGTATAAAGGAATGGGCAGAAACTGATGCATAGCCGTTCCACCTGAAAATGAGGAAGAGCTTCTTTACTGTTCATGTAGCTGTGCACTGGAACAAATTGCCCAGAGAGGTTGTGCAACCTCCCTCACTGGAGATGTTCAAGAATCATCCAGACACAATCCTGTGCAATTTGCTCTGGCATGACCCTGTTTGATCAGGGAGGTTGATGACCCACTGTGGTCCCTTCCAACCTGACTCAGTTGGTGATTCTGTGAAATTAGCCAGCGTTATAGAATACAGCTCACGCTAAACAGAGATGAGTGACTGTTATTAAGGGAACAAGTTTGAAAATTTTGTGTACAGTCATTTTATTTCTTTTGCTTTAGGGCTGTTGTCTTATACAAGCAATAAACAAACAAACAGAATTTTGCTTTTAAAGTTGCATAAAAAGGTGTCTAGAGCTCAAGGGTAGAACACTTTCCTTTGTAGCTATAAATCTAAACAAAACAATGTAAGAAATTTTTTATTGCACTATTCAGCTGAATTTCTAGGTTTTTTGCCTTTAATATGGAAAAGGATTTTGTAAAACTAAAGTTCCCTTTGGGTAGGCTAAGATTCTCTGAAATAGGATTTCTTTCCTTTTTTGCAGAAGGCACATTCAGACAAATATTTCATGTGCATGTGCGAGATTTACGAAAAATGCTCTCATTAGCACTAATGGAAACATAAATAGCTGTGTGCCAGCTCTTTATTTATATATTTCAAACCAGTGCATTATAAACATCCATGTCAAACACCAAGAGAGATGCATCTAGATTCAGTAAGGAGGGAAGGAATTGTTTTCCATGGCCACAGTTTGATTTAGGGTAAAGTGGAGAATGGGTTTAAACCATGCTACATAAGTTTGAGCTCAGCTTGCTATTTCAAAGGCAAAATAGCCTGAATGTAAGAAAAGCTTATAATTGGTGGAAGTCAGAGCTACAACAATTCTTATATAATGTGTTTTGCAGAGATTTTTTGGTAATGGCTTTTTTTTTACTTGCTTGACTAATAAGTTGAATGGACCTTTATACGCATGTGCACACATACATACACACATTTTTCTTAAAATGAGGTTTGGCTTGCATATTCAACTAGACAGAGTCACTTAGTGAGGAGTCAATTAAAAGAATGACAAATTGTAAGGGCGGATCTATTTTTAGGAGGCAGAAGAGTTCAAACTCCTAGTGTCTGGGAAACAGTGTCACCTCCAATAAGATAAAATGATTGATGCTGCGCTGAAGGGGAACAGGGATTTCAAGAATTGCCAAAGCAACTTTGCAGTTCTCAGAAAATGAGAGCTCTCCCCTTCCACTTGACACTTCCCATCCTGTAAGTATTGTTTCACTTAAGAAGAAACAGATTAAATTCCAGCTGCTGTCAGTTCTTAACCAGGTCTGTTGAAGAATGTGGCTTTTGAAAAGTTGTATCAATACTTCCCTTTCATTATTACCAAAGCAGGCTTAACTGTCTTTGATGACTTCTTACCAACATCATTACAGTTTTCTACAGCAAGTGAATAGGAGGCTTTATTTAAGGTCATGTAGAAATTCTGAGTTGAAATTGCAATGCATTGGGGGACTGGATTGTTCGTTGTTTATAATACCTTTCCTTTTGCAGTCTGTATCAAAACCAAGTGAAAGAATAGCTTCAATTTTCTCTCACAAACATAGCCCAAGTTATTAACCTGGACCATTAGATTTTTTAGAGTGCAAGCTCAAACATCTGTGTTTTGCTTTTCTGCAGACTGAGCATTGCTTGTTAGAAAAAAAAAACACATACAAAAAAGGAAAAAAAAGGAAAAGCTGACAAATCAGTTATACACATGATTGTTTGGCAGACAGTCTACTACATCTACAACACTTTATACATGAGCTTTTGTCATACCTATTGATCAATATATCACACTTTCCTGTGTGTTCAATATCTAATGATAACAGGGTAAGATGGAAAATTTCTCTCTAAATACTACATATACATGGATAGAGGGTATTACATTCAAGCTTGTGCACAGTCATTTGGGAAATCAATCTAACAGAGAGAATGCATTTAATCATCCAGTCTTGTGGTATTTGTATAGTGCTGCTACTCAGTAATAAATCGAGTATATCACTTCTACTGCTTTACCAATGTTAACAAAGTAACAGATAAATAACAACAGCAACAGCAAAGCTGACAGACCAACAGCAATAAAACTGTTAGTGTAAGTTGCTTTCTATGTTCCTCTCTGGCTATTTGGCTGGAATATTTTGGAAAAATTCAATGCCTAGCACACGAAATCTTGCTGTTTATGAAATCTGTGTGCCATTCTAACCCACCTCGTGAATTTAAGCAAATATTTGCTGATAAGAATATGTCATGTGTCACATCGTAAGTCAAATTACAGCTATAGAACAATCACGGTATTTGCTTAGTTGCAGTCTGGGATTAAACTTAGAGGATGACTTCTAGGTTTCAAATTTTTCATACTACTTGTAATAGTTGAGAACATCACAGAGAGCAATGGGGTGTTGGGGGTCTGTTTCTGTCAGTGTGCTGGGGAGATTGTTATATCGATTCAGGACGGGTTTGGGCATCTCTGAGCAGTAGATTGTGAATCACAACTATACATTTCTGATTGCCTAAAATAGAAAAATATCTTCCTGCTGTTAAACTTTTCCAGATTACTACCATATAAAATTCACAGTCTGAACTAAAGTAGAAAACTGCTGGGGAACGTTCAGTGGTGTTGTGACGTCTACGAATTAGCATTCTAAAATACCATGTCAGCCTTGTACAGTTTCATTTTTTAAGACTTATGGATTTTATTTCCTTTAAGTTATTAATAAATTATATTCTGATTTTTTATTTCTTATGCAAAGTTTTAAACAAACAAGTCTGAGTACAAAAAGCATTTAGAAAAAGGCCTAAAAGCCTGAAAAAATTACAGCTAATGGACAATCAAAATGAATGAGGAAATGGCTGCCTACACTAATGCTACCAATTTATCCATTCAATAAAAATTAAAAATCTCCCTGATATCTTAAAGACATAAAGAAATTTGTAGTTCTGTATATTGTCATAGGCCAAAAATTTGCTGATTTTGGAATTTACTCTTAGCACAATTAATTCATCTGGATGCGGGACAACAACCCTGCTTTCAGTAGTGCCTGAAAACTACCTCATAAATATTGGTAAGTCAACAGGAAGAGACAGTCTATAGAGAGCAGAGGATAGAGAACTGCACTGCAAAGCTATTTACCGTGTTCCTTATGAGATGCTTATGCAAGGGAACGCTAAAGCTTGTGTTCATGAGCCTGACGTCATTTCCTGTATAGCTATCCAATTTACTTAGGTAATTTTAGAAACTTCATAAAATTGCTAGTGGTTTTATTTTCTTCCTGTTGACCAGTCAATTATTCACCTCCACGGCCTTGTGTGGCTTAGAATTGGTCGAAATAAAGATACTATCTTTAGCACAGCTAAGTCATTTCACTGAGAAGAAAAACAGAAATGTGTATATAAGATCTTTGGCAGATTCCTCTTGTATGTGTAAATTCAATTAAGCAGTTTGTAAACATCTATGAAATCTGAAATCTTTAAGTCTATCTTGATTTCTGCCCTTTTTTTTTTTTTTTTTTTGAGAAATATCCAGGTAAGGATGAAAAAGATGAAAGGTATTTTAAAGTGTTTTCTGTGACTAGTTTCCTGGTGGGTTTTGTTGAGTCTTTTTTGGGAATATGTAAGAGAAGTATCTTGCAAAGAAATCAACACAGGATACAAGATTATAAAGATTTCATATAACAGAGGTCAATTTTTACTGAAGAGAATGTTAACTCTTACATTAAAGAGATTCCTCAAGCACTTTTATGTTAAGTTTCAAAAGACAACCTCAATTATGTACTGGGATATAGGAATCACAATTATGTAACGCCAGAAATTTAAAACATTAATGTCTTAATAGCATTGTTGCATGCTTGCCTTTAGTCTAAGCAGGTTAAACACAGTACTTTTAACAATTCTGTTAAACAGAAGGTAATTTTAGGAGCACTATTCTAAATAACCAAATTAGATAATATTTCTTATGTATTTAGGAATTTTGGTATTCAACTAATCTGACACTATTAAAGAAAGTTTGGCTTTTTGATAATATTTGGATTTGAAGCTAGATACTATGGCACATTTTTCTTAGTATTAATCAGGTAAAAGATGGCACTAATTAATTAGGATTCCCTTTAAAAGACACATTTGCTTAATGCTGTGATACTTGACCTGGACTACCAAGGAAAAAGATAAAATTCTTTGTTTCTCATAAAATACTGATGATTAATCATGAAACCATAGACACTGGAGTCATTGGAGCCTTTTTTGCTTTGTTTTTGCATTTTTTTTTTAATGTTTGGCTTGGGTTTTTGTTTGGTTTAGGTTTTTTAATTAACTAACCAGATTCTCTGATATCTTTGTTGGTATACTTTGTTGTTCCTTGCTAACAGATACATAGAAATATCTTGTCAGTATTTTGGGTTTGTTTTGTTGGGAAATTGTACCAACTAAGTTCAAGAATCAAGTAATGAAAAGGCCCAATTATCAATCAAATAATTTCCAGTATCATAAATTATAGTCTAACTGCAGCATTTCAATTTAAGCTTACCACATCAATGCAGTTGTACAGAGAAAGTGCTGTAGCAAATTTATATTAGTGTTCCTGGAAAACAGGGATTTTATAATTATTGCCACCTTACCAAAGTAATTTTTTCTAATCACCAATTACAAAATATCTATATCTTATTCTATGACACAAGACTATCCTTAGCACACAGTATTTGTCAAGCTAGGTGAAATCCTAGGTCAAGAATGCTTACTGTACCTTCATTCTTATTTTAGCTATTAAAGGTCAGAGAATGAGAGCATGTGTTTGTGGTGACATTGTGAAGGTGATAAAACTGCAGCCATAGACAACCTGAAGGAGCTCCGTATTTCTTTATTTAAGCTTGATGTAGAAATAATCCATCTCTTTTCTCCAGGCAGTCTTGGTTCAATATTGCAGAGTAAAGGCATTATGTTTCACAACCTTTAGCTGGTTTCTCATTGATCAGTGACATTAATATATCTGTGTATGACACAGAGAGAAAATTAATACAAATTTGAACTTAAACAAATTTGTCTATGGTGGTGGACTATAAAACAATGAATATGTGTGCTCGTTAAGATTTCTGAAACTCACTTTTGTTAGAATCTACTTTTACAGTCACCCTCCCCCTTTTTGTCTTGTAAAGCATTTTGAAGCACAACAGAGTATTTTTAGTATGGGATGTCTTGATAAAGAAATTGTGAGGTTACTGTAGGAAATGTTGGACAATGAGTTTTCTTTCTTTAATTATTATTAAAGACACAAAAAACACAGCAAAAATAGACAGAAGTTTGAACAGTGAATATGTATTAGATTTTGTTACCTGGTTCTATTTTAGAGTGAGTGTTGTTCCTACTACTCTATCATGGATGTATAAAAATCTCTAACGTATACACCACTGAAATTTAATTTTTTTCAGTTGGAAAGTAGGCTTTTGTTTGTTTGTTTTCCCATTTTACCAATTTGTAACTAAGGTAGCACTCTCCAGGCTTCACAAAATCTTTGTGGCTAAATACAAGAATCACAATGTCATAAATGAGGGTCAAAAGTAGGAATAATCTTTCCCAGAGCTCAAAAATGCCAAATTTCTTTGAATTGACTGCATCAGGTTTTTGCAGAATGTGCCTATTAAATCACTTGGAGATTCTGGACTTGTTCCTCTTAAAGAAACCGCACTTTTTGTTAGTAGAGTTTCAGGAGAGTGAAGTTAGCTCAAAGAGTTTATGGACCTTAGTGAAAGGAATGGACTGTCTCTGGAGTCATATTCCTAAATTATATAGTCTTGTATTAAAGGCAAAGGAAAAGCCTGTGGCTAAATAGGACAACCAGAGATATAATGAATGAACATGTAGGTCAAGGTTGATTGGGAGAAGTAACATAATAGTGGTTAATAAGAAAGCCAAATTTTGCCAGAAGTAGTAGTGAAAGTTAACTTGCAGGCAAATATAACATCTCTGTAACGTCAAGAGAATGTAATGAAGCAAGTGAGTTAAAAGAACTGTGAAGACTGGAAGGCAGAGTACACTGACAGGCATTTGTTCAAACAGTGACAAACTTGGCACAAGAGACAGAAGAAATTCAAACCACTAAAATATGCCAGTTCCAGCAAGGACCAGAAATTACAGGAAGCAAAGAATGCACACCAATCAAACACTGTCCTCTGAAGAGCTGGAAATGGCTTTTGCTGATTTCTTCAGGTTGGCTGCCCACTTTTAAGCAAAGACATAAGACATAGATACAGACATAGACATGAGAGCTAGAAATTGTGACACATAGCAATCTAGGTTCCCTGTGGGACAGAGCAGTAGAGCAAGAGGCTCAAGGCAGTCCCTTGGAATTTGGTCTCCTACAGACCTTATGGGAAAAAAATAGCTGTATTAACAGTGAAATGTGAGTGTTGGAGCGTTTGTTTTACTTCCTGTATTTTACAATAACCACCCTCAAGCAATCTTTTATTAATACTTAAAACTTATTCTTGCTTTTAATAAGCCAAAGGACATGAATATCTTGACTACTAAAGGTTTGGGCATTTTTAACACATCCCAGCATTTTCAAGATGCAAAGGTAAAAAAGGGCAGATTAAGCTGTATATAGTACCAGATTAAACATGAAGAGGTTACAAAAGGAATCTTGCTGGTTTTGGCCCACAGACACATTAATCAGACACAAAAAACCAGGAATACAGGGAGAGCAAATGAAGAGGCGCATAAATTCAAAGTGACTTTTAGTGACTGACTTTCGCTATTGAGAGACCATTATGACTAGGACTTTTTAACAAATTTCACCCTCTAAAGAATTGCACTCTCTTCTCCAATTTGATAATGCCACTGGCATTTTTCTGCTTTTTACTTAACATCTCACCTCTTGCTCTTCTGATAACGTGCTGTGCAAAAGATCTGCCTGATGAGTGCCTGCAGCAATGTGTTCTGGAGCTAAATTGCTTTCGTAAATCTTTTTACTAAAATAAAATGAGCAGCAGGATATTTGTCATTTCAGCTACAACAGAATAAATATTTTATCATCCCTTCTTCAAAAGCTCATCTGTAACTCAACTGGTTTATCGAATAATTTAAAGAGTAAAAGCATTTAATTCACTTTAGCTTTGATTACATTACATGGCCTATTGTGTTGAAAGCTTGAAGTAATTTGTTACTGGGGTTTACTTAAAATACTGATTTTTAATTACTTTCCTCAGGTAAACTGCCACCATTTTCAAATGGGTGTTCAATGTGTACATATGAAAAATATGACTATCTTTGAAAGAATTTCCATCAAAAGAAGATTTTCAGTTTTGTAAGGAGAGTGGGTTTTTTTTTCCTCTTTCTTAGAAATTCTCAAAAGCATCAGAATTCAGTATGCAAGTGATAAAACTTTAATGAAAAGGCATGCTGAAGCATTTGAAGTGGGGAAAACAATCACTTCACTTCTCATCAAACATGCAGAGAGTTTAATCTGGTGCCCTTTAATAAAGATAGGCAAGGATTTTTTCTAATTATGATGTCCCTCCCAAGTCATCAGAGAATCACTCAGTGAAGGTCAAGATTCAAGGAGCAGAACTTCAGGCCACATCTGTTGCTGACCTTGAACGCTGCAGGGAATCAAGAGCACTACTGCTTCACAGGACTTTGATTTGCAGCATCCTATTCACAGCATTTTATGCCAAGAAAAAACATGTGACCTGTTGAAGATATGTAGAAATAATAAGCAAAATGAAGCAAAGGTATGATGAGGACAAATGTGAAAATAAAAAAAAAAGTAACATGTCTTGTTTTATCCTGTATCTGTTTGTGAAATTTATTACAGAGTCACAATTGAAATGATAGAGTGAGAGGAAGAGTTTTATTTTGTAATAACTTTTTGCACAACTTTTCTTTCACCTCAGCAGGGAAAAAAAAAGGCATAAATTAAAAAAAAAAAAAAAGAAAGAAAAGGAAAAAGTCTGAACTGGAAACTGGTTTAATTATTGAACAAACTCTGTACCTTTGTAAAAGCCTTCAACTACCGTTTTGCTCTCAATACTCTCATGGCTTACAGAATCTTGATAAAAATACACTTTTTAATAAACAACAAAAGGAAGAATTAGAAATAAGAAACCTGCATATAAAGGCAGATGAGAGACCCCTGAATTATAGCCCTGATACCAGGAAATATCCTGGTAGTCAAATCCCTGATAGTTATTTTAGGACTACTGTCTCTTCCTCAGTTCTGTTTTGCCTTACTGTTCCTCACTTTGTCTCCCTTGCCTTCTTCTATCTTACTGGTCTCTAATAGCATTGATATTTATTGTCTGTAAAATAACATCTGTTCAAGTAACTGCTGTTCATCGTTCCTGATCATGAGATTCCTCCATTCTTTGTACAGATCTGTCTTTGCTGTTTACTTTACAACCTCTGCCTGTAGGAAAATTCATTCCAGGTCTGCTTGGCATAAAATGCTACTATTTAAGCATCAATGTGACAGATGAGGTGGGAGGCCAAATGCTATCCTCATTTATGATTGTGAGAAAGAATCAATCTCTCTAATTCCAATGTGGAGGACAGAAAATCCCTACAAATGATTTTAACTTAGAATGTAGTAACAGACCTGTAAGATGATATATTAGCATCTTCTTTACTATATTTTAATTTCACAAGGGAAAAGGGTCCCAACTGAAAAAAAAGAATAACATGAATCTTATACATTTTACTAGTAACATTTGGTTTATTTTTATATATTTTGAAAGTTTAAAAAGACTCTGTTTTTCTACCATGTATTTTTAAATTATGCAATACATGTAAATAACCCATAATTTTGTTTTCTTTGGTTCTTGAAATACCCACACCTAAGTTGTTTTCTCATTTACTTTTTGATTTTCCTTCTCTCTGTTTTCAAATCTTTTTGTTTGTTTTGTGGTATTTTGTTTATTTCTTTCTTTGTTTCCATGTTTGATTTGCCTGTGTCCCAGGAAAACACAACTAGGGGAGTCTCTCAATTGCAGGAGAAGACTGACTTGGTCTCTGTTCTCTCTTTCACAATTAAATAATGATCCCACTTTTCCATCTGGAGTGAACCACCTTAGCAGAAGATAGCCCATTCCAAACTCTTGCTATGTGTCTCTGAATCTTTCAGGAGTCTGTCTTAAATAGCTAAGGCCCAAAAAAGAAGGTCAGAAGTTCATAAAAACTTACAAACTCTGCCAAACTTTGCAATGTTTTATGGATGCAGAAAGTCTGGGGATATGACCTTTTTTTCATTGACAGAAATTTCCTTCCATGGAAGGAAAATATCACTTCCTCACCCCAACCCCTGCAGACCCCCAGTGTTTTTGTCAATTTCACTACATTAAAACTATATTTTCTTCCCAACACTGTTATGCCTGAGTCACATAATGGAATTTGTAAGAGTTAAAAGCTACTGTATGTCTTTTTTTGGACTTAATCTAAATATTATCCATATGATTGCTGGCACTCAAACACAACAAGGTTTCTCTTCACAGAGAATTGAGGTGAAGTACAGCTAAAAAAAAAAAAAAGAAGCGTAATAATTGAGAGCAACAACTATAAAATCACTTATTTCTGGTATTTAGGTTCTTCCACTTCTTAAAGTTAAAAAAGCTTCAAATAGATGACAGTGCTTTGGTAAGATGGAAGACAAATATATAATGGAAAAGGAAAAACAAAAATAAGAGTCTTTCTAAATAAATAACATGAGTTTTCAGTCTAAACTTAGCTCAATGGACTCTTATTACCATTCTTATTTGTTGACACAGAACTGAGTCAAAGAGAGATTTCAGCTACAAGTTGGAAAAGTCTTTGAAAATGTTTTCGATATAAACTAATTTAAGATGTAAACTATGTAAACATGGCAGATAAGATTGAATTAAATACAGTAAATAGGGATATGCCTTGAGCACAGAACATTCTTGAAGTCTCGTGAAAGATGATTACTTATTTAGTTCTTGCTCCTGGCACCCATGCCCAGGCTGCAGTCATTTCAAGCTCATCTTCCTGCTCTGCACCATAATCTTGAAGAGGTTAACACATCGAGGAACTTAATTTGTATCTTTAAGTTACTACTGGTACTTGGGAGTTCTTCTCAGAACGCATTCAAAAATATTTCAGTTTCTCTTCACTCAGCCTCCATCCCCCTCCCATAAAACCAATGTCTTCTTTTTATTCACTCATGCCTCTTGTGTAAGTTCTGTCAGAAATCTTTATCTGATAAGTTCCATTTCAGCTAATGTATATCCATAAGGACAAGAGTAAATGACAGAGCTTTTTACTACAGGTCCACACAGACTTTTGTTCTTGTGTAGGGTCAACCCTACTATTAGTTAATGAATATTGAGTTATTTGCTCCATAGTGGAACAACTTCAACATCACTCACTGTGGCAAAAGACATTATGGGTTCATGAAAAAGGCATTGAAAAAAGCAGCAACATATTCTGCAGGTAACTTTTCAAAGGAAATATCACTGCTGTTTAATTACACTCATGCACTAAATTAAGGTGTTAAATAATTGTCCAGCACTGCACTCAGACCTAGGAAATGAAGTGAGGACATTCATGCCCCTCAAAGAAAGGTGTTTAACACTCTTCAGCATTTCTTTCTTCTTTTCCTACTTTATGTAGTCCTGCACCCATTGTTCTGGGCTTTAACAGTGATGTACAAGATTCTTCATTCATTCCAGTATGCAACATCACAAGATACCTGTTGTAACTCCAAGAATTGTGCTGTTATACTCATCTGTTGCTGCAAGAAGAGTCTCTTACCTCCCTGCATCAATACTAACATTGCCTTTGTAAACCAATTTTTCAGATGTTAACATCTTCCTATGCATGGCACAGGAAATCAAGGCACTAAATTTGGTTCTGAGAATTACCATGACAACTCCATGCTAAAGTATTCCAATCAGTAACGCTAAAATCTCTGCCATAGAGTCACTCATACATTAAAGAAACAAAATACTTGTTAAGTGAAATGTTTTTTTTAAACTTATATATCCTTTTCTAATCGGTATGTGGTAATAGAATAATACTAATTTCTGTACTTACCTCTGTACTTGTGCACTCTGCCTCTTAGTGGGTAACAGTTTTCAGAACCACAGAGCATCTATTGACAAGACAGGACAAGAGATCCTCCTTGTTACCCCCCTGCAGCACTCTACATTTCTTTCTATGTTTTTTCATCCATATTGCCATTCTTTCCTCCAGACGCCAAACCCAGTCCTAGGGTTCTCATCTTCCCAGATGACATTTGTCCCTACCTCCACTTTTGCATGACAGTTTAAAAAGTATTTCAGAAAACCACATATATATCTGGAAAGGTCTAAGAAATAATTGTAAGAGGTTTCCAGCTAAACAACAGGATAATATGTTGGATACAAATTGTCTTTTAGAAATGCATTTTCTAAAATGCATTTTTCTGTGATTTGATTAGCTAAAAGATATTTTCTTCCATTATTTTGGAAGAGTTGAATTTGTGTTTTCTGCTTGTAAAAGTGCTACTAATTTTTTAATGGTATAATGATCTTTCCAAAATTAAAAGCCAAGCCACATACAGATTAGTAAAAATGTTGATTCTCTGTTATCAGACACAAAAAGAGAATCTGCTTTGTTAGGGTGTTGAAAAATCAGAGGTTTGTTTCTATCTCAGTACATTGTTTGGCATACTCAATAGGCAGAATAGAATGAGTTAAATATATGATGCTTCTATTTGCTGCCATTGTTGCTTACAGAGCATTTATAACAAGCTTTTTGAGACTCCTTGTAATGGTGAGGAAACAATTTGTTTTGAGAATTAATTTGTTGAATGGGAAATGTTTCCAGTTTGCTTTCCAAGCTATACTGACGTGACTGAATTAAAAAATGCCCTTGAAAATCTACAATGTAGAACAGCATATACACAACAAATTCATTCCATACAGTGCCAAAGAAATTATTAACAACAAAAAGATGCATGCAGTTTTTCTTAATTTATTAACTGGTTCTGATTTTGATTTCATTTTCTCATTTTATATCACCTCTGATACACCATTTGAAGTAACTCGATGAGATCTCAAGTCACCATAGAACTAAGCATGTGATGAGTTCTTAGCCCAATGAATAAAAGTCTGCCTGTTTAGGCTGAGGATTCTCTGTGGTGCCTACTCCATGTTATGCTTTGAATTTCCTATGTAGCCCTTAAATCTTCATGATTCTTTAAATCAGACTATTAATTCTGGTTTTTGAGAGTTCAGATCCTATCTCAAAGACAATTAGTGATCAGTGATAAAGAGAAATCAGTCATCACCCTTTACTTGCCTCAGTCACTGCATTAACAAGCTAAATTAATAACTTGAACTGAAGAAAATCAAATATCACTTTTTATTTTTGTGGAGGGCTGCTGTGTGCTTTAGCTCTCTGAGCACCCAACCTACAGAGTCATTGTTAAATACAAAGCATCAATTAATAAATAGTTATAAGTGCCTAAATAGATAATCAATAATTATGATCTGATTTTATTTTTTTAAGCAGAAAAGAAAACATTTAGTACTTTGTGAACCACTGAATTGTAAAAAGTCAGACACAGGTTCTTTAGCAAGAAATAAAAATTCCAAAAAGGGGAAAGAGATCTTATAATTGATTAAAATTGATAAAGCAGAGGAAAATCAGTGGCACAATTTAATTCATTTCTCTTAAGTCGACATTCAGGCCTTTAGCCATCTAAAATTGCTGGAAAAAATCCATTGATCAAGGGTCAACCCACCATTTTGGGGAAAACAAAGACATTATGAAGGAAACAATTTATTCAGAAGATTTAATCACTACCTGAGGTCTGAAATACACAAAAATTATTAACCTCAAACAAATAAAAAAACCCCAAATAGTTTCATTTACAAATATTTACTTATCTGCAGCTTCCATACCTATGCTATTAACCCTTCTATGCACAAGAAAAACTTGGAGCATCTCTCTTACAAGGAAAGGCTGAGTGAGTTGGGCCTGTTCAGCCTTGAGGAGAGACATCTGAGAGGGGACCTCATCACAGTGAAGGCGGGGTACCAAGAGGATGGAGCCAGGCTCTGCTCGGTGTGCCGAGCAATGGGACGAGAGGCAGCGGGCAGAGACTGATGCACAGGAAGTTCCACCTGATCATAAGGAAGAACTTCTTTGCTGTGCAGGTGACTGAGCACTGGAACAGACTGCCCAGAGGGGTTGAGGAACCTCCCTCGCTGGAGTTTATCAAGAACTGTTCAAATGCAATCCTGTGCAATGTGCTCTGGGATGACCCTACTTAAACACAGAGGTTGGACCAGATGACCCACTGTGGTCCCTTCCAACCTTACCCATTCTGTGATTCTGTGAAAACAATTTTTGTGAGAAATTCTGTGCAATTTCTCTCGAAGAAAATGTGTTATACTTTAAATTCACCAAGCTTAATCTCAAGATGTGGAAAAAAACCACCATTTTCTATGCCATCATCTAATTGATACTACTTTTGTTGAAGACAGGTGTCAGTTTAGAGAGGCATGGGGTTATACCTCAGGTACTTGATCCTGTTACAAAAAAAACTTCTAAAATCCCATAATCATGGGCATTTACTTTTAGGAGCTTTGAGAGTTTCACTGGGCACAGTAGGCTTCATGGGTTACCTGTCACTCTTGTGCTGTAGTGCATTTCAAGTTTATGTGTCTACATTTTCCATACAAGTAGTTTTCCATATAGTAGTGGGGTTGCTGTATGTGTTAGGCTACAGACTGGCAACCTCCTAAGGTTCAGTCCACGGGGGAAGGCTTGAGGCTCTGCTCTGATGTTTATATCAAAGTGATGCTGACACATATGAGAGCAAAAGGCAGGAAATTACCCACAAATAGTTGCTTTGAAAGCAGCTTCTTTTGAATCCTGATGCCTTTGCTCTTCCCTGTTCAGAAAGCTGGCAATTAGACATAGAGGGAGTTTCCTGGTGCTTTTTCTTCTGGGTGCTTGCATGCAGAAGGGGACACTAATGTGTGTGTTTGACTACATCTACACCTCTACTGACAGTTTCAGCCGTATTGCAAGCTGTCATTATCCTAATAACTATATAATTTCAAAATGCTTTCTCCAAAATCCCTGTTAGTCTGCTCTTTCAAACATCATTATTAAGTTCATTCAAATAACATGAAAATAGGCACAGCTTTTTTTTTTTAAAATATATTTATTATATTACTTACCTCTCTCCTATGTTCAATTTTCCATTAATTAGTCATGGAAATTAAAAGCAGAATAAAAACATACAATTCCTGCATGTATATTTTGCATATTATGAATAACATACTTCAAATGTATCAAAATAATACTTTTTATTTTCATTTTGTCATTCTAACCTAACTACAGTACTGTCTCTTATTATGTAAACTGACCTCTTGGAACACTATTTTGAGAAAATATTAAATTGATATATCCTTAGGAAGCTGTTGTTCTTGAAAGTAGGGAATTTGACTGCCAGCACAATACCTAATAGCATTCAGAGAGGTTTCAGATGAGCAGTAACTGCTAAATTAATTCTGGTCAACATAGAGAGGTAGCAACAGGAAAAATTTTGCTTCCTGGGACAGAAATAAATTTTCTTTAACCTAACTTAACTCACAGCTTAACTCACAGCATGTGGATAAACAGGGGAATGGTCATGGGTTTGTTCTCAATATTTCCTTTAGGAAAATCTAGAATTGTTCATAAATTTATGCTTTCCCCATACTGTTTTCCTTTATCACTCCAGGTGAGCTCTGTCATTAACAGAACTGGCTCCTCTGAGCCTGCCTCATGTTCTGTTATAAAAGGGATCCAAGTAATTAATATTTATTAGTTATCACAGTGCTGTAAGAGAGAGTATGTGAATATCATCAAAATATATTCATAAATAAGTCCCTAGAGTATACTTTTATAGTTTTGTAGTCATGTATATCTACACAGCTTCAGCAAATTGAACATTTTGCAGCCCCATGGGATCAGATATGTGTGAAGTTGTTGATGAAGTCAGGTGATGTCATTGTGTGTCTACTCTCTACATCTTTGACAGGACATGACAATCAGAGGATCCCCCCAGTGACTGCAAAAAGGCAACACTAAGACCATTTTTGAGAACAATGAGAAGGACTATTTGGAGAGCCACAGGACCATCAGTCTGATGATGGCTGATGAAGGCACCTGAAAAAGCTAAGGATAAAATCTTCTTGGAAGAAGGCACATGAAGAAGATTATAATTGGGAACAGAGACAAGGGAATTAGTAAGAGCATAAAATGTCTGACCACTTTCTTTTCCTTTTGTGATGAGATTCCTGGCTTTCCTCTGAATGGAAGAGAAGTACATGTTGATTTTATCAGGATCCTTGATATGATCTTGCATACGAACCTTACAGCCAATTTGGTAAGCTATGGACTCAATAAATGTTATGAAAAAAGGAGAGACAGACTGTTCTCAGAAGTGACCAGTGCTAGGAAAATTGGCAAATGACATAAATTACAAGAAATTAGGCTCTGATGACATAGTAAGACTTTTTTCTTTTTTTTTTTTTTTTTCTGTCACAATGGCAAAGAGTGGATCAGTTTCCCCAGAGATGTTGTAGAAATTCACAAACCACATAACTCAAGATTAAAAACTTAACTCTACAAGGTTATAAAATATCTGGTATAAGGTGACCCTGATTTCAACACGGTTTTGAACTAGATGGACTTTAAAGGACCCTTCCTTTTGCTGCTGTACCAGGAACGGTGAGAAACTACACTGATTCCAGTCCCAGGAGAAAAGGAATCCTTTATTTAATTTATAAGCTGGTTTTATATGTTAGTTCGCTTGAATGGCACAAGGCTATTGGTCCATGATCATCCACCTCCTTAGAATGATTGGTTAGATCCTACAACACCCATTTCAAAACATTTCTCTGGTCAGTATGACAACCTGCATCTGCAAGATAGAGGATAGTTTACAGAAACTTCTAACTGTCTTTCAGCCAGTGTCTGTGAGAAAGTAAAGACTTTCTCACAGAGAGAGGCAGAAAGCTGGAAAATCTCTGCAACCCAGCTTTCAGCATCCACACCTTCCGACTTGTTGCTCCACAATTGTACATCTCCTGCACTACAAAAGTACCACGAAGAAATTTAAAGTCAAAAAGATTTAGAATACCTAGGGTTTAAGTTAAAATTATAGCTAATAACCTACTTGTAATTCTATTCCTGAATATTCGTTCCAATCACATTCTTTCAACAGAATACAGTTTTCTTCCTTGGGATTATCACAAGAACTGGGATTATCTGTTAAGCACTGTCCTTGAATATCAATATTTCCTCACTGCCAATGTCCTTTGTATCAATTATCTGGATTTCATTCATATAGAGAATTAAAGATTTTAGATGGCTCTAGCATTAAGATTTCGACTCACTGAGGTTTTAAAGGTAGTGCTGAATGAGACTGAAGGGAATAATTGATTTTGTGATCCGAATTCAGGCCCATGTTTAAGGGTCAGGCATGGATGCCATTCTCAGCTTAGTGCAATGGTGACATTTTGGGTGATTTATATTTGCCCAGTGTAAACCAAAGTCCAGTTTAATTTTTCCCTGGTGTCCGAAGTTTTTGAGACATGATTTATTCTCTCATTTTCTCTTTAGGCAACACAGTGACTCCTCCTTGTTCTGAATACAATTGAACCTCTCATCAGTGACAATGACCACGTCTGACAGTATCTTCAACTGCCAAGCTTTTGAACTTCTGCAGGCTACCAAAACATTCTGAAAGAGTGGTTAATATGTGCATATATGTGGACTCATTTTTAGTTACAATGATCCTATATATAAAATAATGTGCTACCTGAGTTCTTGAAAAGGTAACAGAGGGGAAAAAACAGAAAAAGTTATTGGTCTGAACTAATCTTTACACTTTTGTACTGCCACACACAAACTATTATCTATTCATTTTACTAACAGTGGATTTTTATTAAGATTAGACATGTAAAATAATTTGTCTTACACTTCTGTGTACCACTTATGCTTTTCCCTTTCTCTTGCTCAGATTGTTCTATTTCATTCCTTATTTTCTAGCCTTTAAAGATAATACACAATTTGATTTAACTTTATTTTCTTAAATAACCAAATATAAATCAGAAATAATTCCCTGATAGACAATGTCCTAAATCTGAATATGACTCACTAGATGGGCAATTCCTAATTTATGCTAAGAGGGGCTTCCAGAACTATGTCAGGATGAATGGTGATTCTCCTAATTTTTCCTATTCTGACATTACCAAGCACAGCAGGAAAACTGTGACTTAATTACCATCATGGAAATCTGGTAGGATGACTCAGACAACTGGAGTGCCTGCAAGTGCAATGAAGCTGATGAAGGGTCTGGAGTACAAGTCTTATGAGGAGTGGCTGAGGGAACTGGAATTGTTTGGCCTGGAGAACAGGAGGATCAGGAAGACCTTATCGCTCTCTACAAGTGCTTGAAAGAAGGGTGTAGCAAAGTGTTGGTTTGTCTCTTCTCCAAGGTAAAAAGCAATAGAACAAGAATAAAAGGTCTCAGGTTGTCCTAAGAGAGGTTTAGATTAGATATTAAGAAAAATTCCTTCACTAAAAGGGTTGTCAAATTGAAACTTTCTAGTACTGCCAACAAGAATTGTTCTGCTTCACCACTTATGTTCCATTCTTTTCTTCTCTAAAAACACAACTGCTCTACTGTCTGTCAATAAATCTTCATTTCATCAAGTTAATTCTTTTTTTGTTAACAATCTGAAGGGGAAATTAAAGTAAAAGGTACTAAGAACCAAAGCAAATACAGTTATAGATAACAGACGTACTCAATGACTGATGCAATTACAGGGTTTTTGACAGGTACAGTCTTCCAGCTAAAACAATCAATGTGTAAAACACCTCTTGAAACAAAGATTATACCTTACTGTGTTTCTAAATAGATAACAATGAGTTCTTTTCTCTGAGTTTCCTAGTCCTTTCAAAAATCTCTTCACAGTTCTATTGTCTGAATTCATGAGTTCCACAGTGTAATTATACATCATACACAAGTTAACCAATTTTGTTTGCTCTAAATTTATTGCTTGGTAATTTCAGCCATCCATTTTTTTTTGTTGCTTTAATTGTAACAGATACATAATAATTTGGTATTCAATTTCTACTCTTTTTGGCACAGAATTCTCATTTTCCTCCCTATCAGGCTTTTTCCTAAAAATTCCAAAGTAAATCTGTGCCCTGTTCCATGTCATCATTCATCCTTATTTCTTATACTATCCATAGTTGTCAACACTGAATTTCCTTTACTTTGTTGTCATTCAACATTATGAAATATTCTTTCACTTCAGCAGCCAGATTTAAGCCAGTGATCACAACCTTGTATGAAATTGTATGCCATGTACAAATTTTATCCCTCACTATTCATCCTTTTTCTTCTATCTGTGATGAATATACTAAGTGTGAGTCTCTGCAGGTGTTTGGGTAGGGTTCCAGCATTGGAACTACACTGAAGATTAATATCTTCTTGGTTTTATTCTTTTTTCTTTATTCTTTGTTTGCTGAGGCACAGAAGGACCATATCTCTTAGCTCCTGTACTGGTTTTGACAGGGACAGAGCTAATTTTCTTCATAGAAGTGCATAAAGAGCATCTTGTATGAAGTGTTTGTCAAGTGCTGCTCAGGCTGCCCTGAAAGCAAACAGGGTGGAGGTGCATGAGAGTTTGGGAGGGAGCAGAGGTGGGAGAGCTGACTCTCACTGACCAAAGGCATATCCCATACCATACGATGTCAAGCTCAGCAATAAAACCTGAGGCAATAAAAAATGAGGAACAAGGAGGAAGAGTGTTCAGAGTTATGGCATTTGTCTTAAGTCACCGCTATGCATGAGGGATCCAGGCTTTCCCAGAGATGGATGAACACCTGCTTGCCCATTGGAAGTGGTGAAAGAATTCCTTGTTTTGCTTTGCCTTGTACGCACACCTTTTCCTTTACCCATTAAAGTCTCTCTATCTCATCTCATGAATTTTCACACTTTTAAATTTCCAATTTCTCCCCCATCCACCCTGGAGAGTGACCTAGTGGTTGCATGGGGCCGAGCTGCTGCCTGGGGCAGAACCACAGCAGCTCATTAGAATTTTATTTTTTAGGAGCAATCGATGTGAGATCTTCCTGAAAGATTTTTGGAAGGATCTTTATGCACAATCTCAACGATTCTTTAAAGACTAATGAATCTATGAGACATGCACAAAAATGGCTTGTGTTTTTCTTCTGTATACCAGGTTTATTCATTCACACATTATTTGTTTTCACTGTCTGCATCAGGACATGGCAATGGTCAACAAAGTTCTCTTTAACAACATGTCATGAAAGTCACCTTCCCTCTCTTTGATATCAAGAATGATTTGAGCCATGTATTGGCTTAATGTACTAATTCAGAGATAGGAGATTCCTATCTGAGATTCATATCAATTCAGAGATTCATATCTGAGATTCAGAGACTCATAATTGAGTCTTTGATGATTATATATGATGCATAACATATTCAAAGATTTCATATCTGAGTTTCTTAAGAGAGTCTTTAGAACTTGTTGAGCACCAGCTAGATTGAGTTGGCCAGCAGGATCCTAGCTTCACAAAACTTTTAAAATCCTGACATTCCTGTTTTGCATTAGTCATGAGCTTCATTATATGTTTGAAATACCTTCTTATCTATTAGTCATTCATGAATGATACCCTCGAACACCTTTTTATAAGATGTAGCAATACATAAAATACCTGCAAAAAACTTTGTTTGCTCTGCTGAGAAAAACATTTGTCTTTTTTTTTAAAATTAATATCTATATTGTTCTCTAGACAAAACATAGAAAACCATAGAGATCATACAAAGATTCTTGCTTTTCCACTTTTGAAGTCAATTTTAGCTGTTCATGTTTCTTCTGTAGTTTATTAGCTACAACACACTGTGATTAAATCTATATGACAGATAATTGTTGCTAATATTTCAAATATCAAGGAGTAAATTTTCCACTGATGGAGTTATGCCACTGCAACCTGGCCCCATCAGTACAAGCTCATTTCCATTTGTGACAGATGAAAGTCTTTGGGAGCATGGAAACTTCAAAGACCATAACACTGAGATGCAGAGCATTATGGATGCATAAATTCAGGAAAAAGCTGTTTTATCAAAGCTGGGGGTAATTAATGCAAATCCCTAGACTTTCAAGCAGGTAAATAAGCATGAATGCCTCACGCAATTCTGCAAAACTCTATATATTGGTTGTTTTGGTTCAAAAAGCTGATGAGGAAGTCAAAAATATGAACCTTGTCAGGAATGAGACACAGATACACTTTCTAGACAGTGAATTAGACTGTAGATGCTGTGTAAATATGATAAGTAGAATTTGGATTGAAGCAGGAGAAGAGGCTGAAGCTTAAGAAATAATTTTGAGAGAATGAAACATAGTGTCATGAATGTCTAATTAATAAGTAGAAAGCAAGAGACTTGAGATAACAATGTGAAATGTGTCTGAGTAAAAACTATGACTCCTTTTATTAGTTAATCAAGTGGTATAACAATGAATAAATGAAGATGAAGAGAAATATTTTTTATATTACTCTAAATATTTTTTTTTATATTACTCTTGTCATTTTACCTATAGGTGTAAGAAAGTTAAAATATAAAGATTTTCAGAAGAAAAAATTTCTAAAAGAAAATTCACCTTGAAACAAGCTAATCTAATTTGAGGCAGATGTGGAAAAGGAGTATTTCAGGCCTATGATTTTTGTCAATTCCACATTTTGCCTCCTGGGAAAAGTCGTGTTCCCCCTGAGTTTGCCAATAAGCTGCAGGAAGGTGACCATTTGTTTCTAGGATATTTTTTATGCTTGGTTTCACTACATTTTTATTACAGTTACCAGAGGCAGAGAGTCAGGATACAAACTTTACAGCATTTGACAGCCCTTCTAGGGAGATGAATATAATTTCAGCTTTCATATGAAGGGAAGGAGTCAAGGAACTGTAATTTAAACACAACTGAGCAGAAAACAAACCATATTTTGAAAGAGACCTCCAACACTTACATTCTGCTTTGTGTCTAAAAAGTTTAAATGTCTTTTTAGTTGAAGTCACAGCTAAAACTGCATCCCTGAATTCACCAAAATGTTTCAGCTCTGACAGACATGGGTAATAACTGGAAAGTAAAACACTCTTCTGTTTCCTTAGTACACACCTAAGGATTGTAAAAGAATTCTTTAAAATATTTTGCTTTACACTGATAATGAAAATAACTTTTTTTTTCCTTACAATTACAACATTGAATAGATTGTGGGAGAGTTTGTGTTATCTTAAATAACAGATGGGTACCTATCTTACAGTCTAGATTGTTTCCTGCAAAGCTTAGTTTTATTCTTTAAATTGATCTCCTTTTCTTCCCCATACTAATGAAGTTTTCAGTGTTTCTCTGGGAAAGATCTGCATTCACATAAGTCGAATTACACAAATTTAAGCCATAGTTTGAAGAGCGATCCTGATTTTCTCAAACAAGTTTCTATGGTGACACTTTTTACACATCTTTTCATAAGCTGTACACTATCCTTTGTCATGTTAACCTCCTAAAATATATTTAAATAAAATCCCATAATAGCTGTGTTTGGAGTTTGGCCCAAGTCCATATTTTTTGTTTGTTTGCTAAGGCTTTCTTCTTCTGTAAAAACCATGAATTTCACAGCTTGTTCTTGTTTGTTCAGTTTGTTAATGTATGATTCAATCTTTAAATACAGCTCTATGCCTAGGCTTCTATCAGATGCTTTTCGGATTTATTTGCCGTATTTTGCTGATTTGCATTTCTAGTAGTTAATAACATTTTGCCAATTTAACTAATTTTACACAGTAAACATTTCAGTTGTAAATAATTTAGCTCTGCAAAACAGTAACTAGAAGTTTTTCTATTTATATTTTTAATCAAAATGGATGTATTTTTACCTTGTCTCTCTGTTTTCAGGTGTTTTACATATACAACAATGTTATCTCTAAAACATAGTATCATTAAAATTATTGAGCAAGATATCAAAAATATTTTTTCCTACCTGTTTCAAGGTCCTACATCTGCTCATATACAAGAAATCAAGAGTGACAAATTAGGAGTCATAAATCAAGATTAAGAGCCGTAAGTCATGTGCTCAGAATAAGACCAAAAAGAAGATATTAAGAAACTTACTATTTAAATTCTGTTTGTGTATCATGTATAAAAATGATTACAGATTTTAGAAGTACCGTCATGCCACTGGTGCTTCATTATTTAAGTTAAAGCTGTTGTTGGAATGTTACCGGAATGTGAAATTTTGTGGTACGGCAATAAGGGGTAAGAGGAATCAAGGGTCCAGGCAGAGATCAAGGTGAGCTTCTACTGCAATCAATCACAGTTCTTTTAACATTGTTCCAGACTGCATGCTCGTACAACTGCTCACTAGCCAATACACTGTGATTCCTGCCTCCTAAGAAAACCATTCTGAGATTCAGATTAATGGCAACTCCTTCATCCTCACTGATTTCCAAATAAAATATTTTGTTATATTCATTCCTTGTTTGAGGAATAACATCATTCCTAATCTTTCGGTCTTGACTGCAAGAGAATTCCCTGGTAAGAAGTGTTTCTTCATAGGTAGAATCACATCGCTTTTGAGGGCGGTGTCATGATCATAGCATGACTTCAGAAGATAGACAGACCTTCCAATGCTGTCTTGGACTTCATGTCAATACTGACATAATATGGCTTTTAGTCAGGAAACAGTAAGGACAGGACAGTAGCCCATGCCTTTCCCTGGAAGGTGCAATGTCCACTACTTGGCCTTATGTACATAGTTTTCAGGATCACAATTCTGATACCATCTGTCTACTAAAAGAAAATTATCAGTCCACAATGTTGAAAAAACATTTTAGGGCTCTGACACTATGAAAGTTGTTGAAAAATGTCCCCTGCTCAGGTTTGAGTTCACTGGCAGTAGCCATCATTTCATGTGTAACTGGGATTCATATTCCTGGCTTAAGCCCTTTGAAAAATAGGCATTGACACTAAGAGTTGAGTAAAATCAAAAGACATTTAAAAGAAATGTGTATTTCCCGAGAGTGATTCACCTGACTGTAAAATACAGAGGATGAACAGTGTCCTGGATAAGCCTTTCTCTATCACTCCTTTGATGATTAGATAATCATCTGGTACTACGTGCTCAATTCTAGCCATTTACTAACTGAGATTCATAAGCACACCTTGCCTTTCATCACTTTGCATGCTTTTGTGTTATATATTCTTTAGGCAAAAGAGAGCATTATCTTCTTATGACTTACATGAAACTGAAACAAAAAATGTACTTAAAAATTTGCTGGGGTAAATTAATTGCATTTCCTAAATTGCTAGACTCCGTTCTTTTTATGATAGTGTCTTCCATTTAACTATAAACTATTTAGGTACAGGAGATTTTTCCTTATATTTAATTGATCACTATTTTCTGCCACTTTTCTGACTATTAAAACTTCCTGATGCTTTCAAATTGTACCATGATTCATACAGCTTTTTGGAAATATTGCTTCCTTTATTCCATCATCAGTAATCAATTTTATTTTATGCATGCCTTTTAAAAAGCTGATTCATGCCAGGTGCCAGTTTTTCTCATATTCTTTTAAGAAACCAAATGAATAAGAAAGTTAATGATGAAAAGCTGCACCATTGGGAGGTGAACGTTCGTTTTCTGACACAGACTCCTTAGCTGATGTGGCACACACCAAGGGTGGCATTGATTATCATAGCCTCTGTACTCTTAAAGGTTAATGATCAGGATAATTAGCTGACCTATTGTAACCAGATAATATTCAATTGATAAGTGTCAGGTGGCTGTAGTTATTAAAATAGAGTAGAAAGGGACTCTCTGACATTGCAAGTTACTTATTAAAAATTGTCTCTGAAAGAAGCTGTGGAAAATATCACCTGCCTCTTTTAGAAAGGTCTAGTTTAGTAATTTTATTCTATCTATTTTATCAATGCCCCAAATATCTATCTTTTCTGTAAAAAAAATATTAGAATATAGAGGTTTAGGAACAGAAGCTCTGGTGGAACTTTTAAAAAGTAGTTGGTCACATATTACAAACCATGAAAGGAGGATTTAAAGTAATCTGTGTGTTTGACAACATTATTTCCCAGAAAGAGAAGCAATCCCATGACAAAACTATTTTTATTAAAACTATTTCAGCATTTTCTATTTAAATGTACAGTGCTGCTGGGAAAAAATTAGGGGTTTTTTCTTGCTTCAGGTATAGGAATTTTAACTTGGAGTCAAGCAAAAGTAAGTGTGGAAAATGTATGGTGAATATTTTCCTACATAAATGGAAGAAGCACACTCTTGAAATTTAAGAGATTTGATCTAGAAAATTAATTGGCCCTATGTAATTGGACAACATGTCTGAGTTCTGGAGGATCCCTGTACCCCTGTTTATTTTTGCTTTGTTTTGATGTCGTACTGGCACTGTGGCAGCATAGACATCATAAGAAATAAGATCTGCATAATTCCTGTCTTTTACAAGACTCTTGCTGATGGAACTGGAAAACTGGAGAAGAAAAGAATAAATATCTGTCCTTAGCTGTGAAACAGAGATATCCCAGTAGATATTTCATTAAGTCTTATCAAATTTCAGAAAAAAGCAGCATATGTAGAAACACAAACCCAGGAGGGATTAACAAGAAAATTAAAAGTACCATTGATGAAATGGACCTTTTTACAAGAGTCCACATACTCACATGTTCTTGCTCTGTTTCCCATACAGACAGTTACTCATTCATATCCCCATAGTATTTAGGCTTTTAGTACATGAGAAACAATAATCTAGGAAAAAACAAGTAATGCTAAAGATTAGACCTGGAAGCAACGTTTTGCCCTCTGAAACACCAGGGACTTCAGGAGCTGTAGATGTTTCTGCTTCATCTTAACAAAAGGAAGAATAGATCCTATGAATATAAATTTAGAAAAAATTGTTACCTGGTATAAAATCAAATGACTCTCTAGCCCTGAGAATATGACAAAATACATCTATTTTTTCGCTATCATGCTAATAGTATTTTGCATGCTACTCAACATTTTCTTTCTAACTGCAGATGCTCCAAAGGAAGACCAAAAAATTCTGTGAGCCAAGAAAGATAAACTCTCAGCCCAAGCAGATTCTTGTTCACTGGCAATTGGGTAATTAATTAAACACAAGCCAAAAGGTTATCTGCAGTTTCTTAGGAATTTCAAGAAGTAAATAGCATGGCTGTCTTTTTAGGACCACTCTTTCACATAGATTAAGGTCTTGATGGTTTGTTTTCTTGGTGCAATATTATGTTATACATAGTTATAGATATAACAGTATACATGTTTTCATATATATATATGCATACATATATATATATACACATAGTTATTTATACATATTCTATACACATAACAGTAATGGTATGTCTTCATACATTTTTATGAAGATTGGTATAATTTCTTAAGGATAGTCTAACCTTACACTAGTAACTTAAACAATGATAGGAAATGTTCCTGTTTGCAGGGACAGGATCATCTAAACTGATAACCTGTCAGAGCTACTGTGACATAGTTGTGGACACTGCCAATTATGCCTCTCCTAAAGCATGTCTGTGCTAATTTCTGCAGCTGACACAGGCTACCATTTCCAAAAGTCAATTTGCATGTGACCACACCATTCTGCACATAAAAAGGTCTGATATTGCTGTCACAGACTCTTCGGTATCAGCTGGCCTCAGTGCTACAGAGCAGTTCAAGATGTGTTAAATTTGCTACTTAGTACTCTGGCTTTAGCAAAAGTCTTAGATCCTGGGTTCAGTGGATTTCATGTGAAGGAAACATCCTTGTCATCAAGAACACTTTGTTTCTAATTCCAGAATGTTTTATCCTGGGCATGGTAATGTTTCTTATGACTGAAATGATAAAATCGAGAAAAGAAAAATTATCTGAGGTTTCAATATCTAGATGATGAGGAAAGATTGAAAGAGCTGGGTTGATTCTATATGTTTAAGGAAAATTCTAACTCAAAAAATTTTAAATCTTTGTGGCAAAGAGAGAGAAGATATTTCCTTCAGATCCAATGAGGTTAGGGCAAGGAATGCTAGGCATATGTAATGGTGAGGGAGATTTAGATTAAAGATTAGGAATAGTAAAGTAAGAATTTTAATGGCACTAAAACAAATCACTTAGGTTGCTGAATGTTCATTCTTGGAAGGTTTTAAGAAAAGCTGCAGAAGTTATTAAGAATTATTTAATTGATAAAATGTTAGAGAAAAAATGCAGAGGGCACTGAAGGTACTTTCTAATCCAATATCACCAGAATTTTCTGATCATGGTAACTTCATATAAGAAAAAAGTAACAATTAAGCATATGGTGCTAACAATTAAATATTTGGTGCTTTCAGAGCATTTCATTTGGTTGAAAAAATACAATAAAATATTAACAAATATTATTTATTGACTTTATGTATATTTGTGTTTTATTATTGAGTCATAGCTGATGAAGTAGGTAAAAAGAAAAAGAAATATACCATACTCTTGTGCATATTCTAAATGTGAGCATTCACATTGATTTTCTGTAAGTACAATAATAATGATAGGATTTTTTTTATATTTCTGCATAACACTGCATTTAAATTGTTCTGTCATAATTGTTCTAATAATTTTCAAGTTAATTCCTTTTCCACATCTTAGCATTCTAGAAAAAGGTTTGCTGTTTGATTGCTATGCTATGCATTCTCAGTTTATTTGGTTTTACTGACTACTTCAGAAAGACAAGCTAGAAATTATCTAGAAAGTTTCTATCTTCTAATTTCCCCAATTCCACATTCAGTTAAACAGATTATTTACTACATAATGTATATTGTATGAGAGGAGAAAGTGACCTTATTTCCTCCCCCTCTCTGTCTAGATTTTTATTTCATTGCACTAAATCTGGCATGGCTGTTTATAACAGCTGTTCCATTTTTCCTTTCTTCAAGTACTGCAAGCTATAAAGTTTCATTCTAGGCTCTTAATGCAGTCAATCATTTGCCTAATAAAATAAAGAAGACTAATGAATCTTCCCCATATAAAGCTTCATTTAGCTGGACTTGACAATACTGCAGTATTGCTCAAAGATGTGGGAACGAGCAACTGGAATACCTGGAGCCAGATACATTTAAGTAGCTCACAGTAGGTCATATATAGGAGAAGGATTGTAACAGTAGAGGGATAAGCAAGAGGTTTTGCCTCGGGCTACCTCTGGGGCATTTGAAGTAAAGTAATTCTACCAGGACCAGCATGGTGAACCATATATTGCAACATAAGCTGCTCATAAAGTAGTTGTAGAGATTAAATGTCTTCTAAATGCTTAATTTTAATTGGAATGTGATTAGCCTGAAGGCATAAAATTATGTCTAATATATTTTTTCTTATAACAGTTTAATAAATAGTTACAGAAAATACTTAATGAGAATTTCATTATAGTATTAAAACCCATTTAACTTTCTTAGTTTTCTCATGTAATAAAAAAGTTAGAGAATCAAAGTTTAAACTTAGTAAAGATAATTGCTTTTAGTTTACTATCTCACAATTGATTGAAGCTGCATACTGAAGATATGGATTCAATTGGGTATTTTGGTATATATGCAGAATGTTTGCAAAACAAAACAGATGCATTTGAAAAAATATATATCCAAATGAATATTCTCTTTTGTATGAAATGGCTGTATACATTTCATAGGAGAACACTGTTCATCTGAATAGTGCCTTAAATAAACAATAAATGCATGTTAACTACTCAGAAAGAAGCCTTCCTTCCTTCCTTCCTTCCTTCCTTCCTTCCTTCCTTCCTTCCTTCCTTCCTTCCTTCC
>VWZW01005031.1:29145-43556 GCA_013397115.1 Edolisoma coerulescens
CCTTCCTTCCTTCCTTCCTTCCTCAAAGTAATTCTCTATATCTCTTCTCTTAGAGGAAAACAGGGATAGAAAACCACTTTTTTTTGCCTGGTAATAAATAAGCCACAGTGATCTATGTGCCAGAGTAAATTGTACAGCTCTGTGTGTGCACTACATTTTGTTTGTTTGTTTTCTTCAGTGTTTTATATAAATTAGCCAAATTATTGACGTTAAAAATATTTAATTAAAACTCAAGAATTAGTTTTATGAAATAAAAAAATATCATTTTCTATGTCAAGCTTAATACCAAGATAGACAGGTCGTTTAGCAATTTCTCCAGCGTGTATCTGTGAGACTCTTGATATGTATGAAGGCTCTACTTTACAGATATTTTTTCTGTGATAATATTAAACAAAAGATTACAAATTCTGTGAAAGTAGAGGGATCTTCTCTAATCCTTCCACACTATAAGGAACCAAACATACTAGATTTCTAGGAAGCTCTGCCTACCTGTGACTGCCATCCAGATCTAATCCACTATTTCCTGCAGGGCAATAAAAATACATTCATTTTGCTATTTTTGAAAAGGCAGTTTCTGTGCCTCCAGAAAGACACTAGATGACCTGTCGTGTGGACAGAAAGAAGGAACAGGAAATTCACTCCTGGCTCTTGTCTTAGAACAGCAATTATCTCTGTGAAAGTACACCACCCTTCTTTCAGGGAGGAAGAGGCTTGATAAGTTAACTTTCATTAACGGTTGATGTCTTTGTGCATCTGAAATATCAGCACAACCAAGACTAAATTTCTGAGACATCCTTCACCCTTGATTTTGTTTCTGCTGCTTTGTGTCAGACCTAAATTGGGTTCCTGAAGGGCACTGCCTTCTTTAGACAATCTTAAATCCAAATTCCTTCCTGAGTCTTTCAGCCTTGCCTTGGTTATTTGCTTGTTTGGGGTTTTTTTGTGCATGCATGTTTGGTTTTGCTTCTAGATCTCCCTAAATACACTGTTATATTTTAAGGCAAACATACACTGTATACTTCCAGCATAGCTCCCCTGTAAGTTCACTTAACTTCCTTTCACACCTGTGCTATCACTAATTGCTTGTTTACCTCCCTGGCTATAAACATTTATAGTCTTCAATTACTCTGTGCACTAATTATCTCGAATAGCTGGTTTGGGGCAAGGGAAGAAGTCACTGGGAAAATACATACTCTTGTTTTCTAGGATTAGAAATATACAATCCTCCTCTAACATTAAGACAGCATATACTTTCTGGTTTTCTGAAATTAATTATCAGAGACTTTTTTTCTTTTTCTATTTAAGCTAGTTGGAATACATGGGAATTCATATTATTATTTGGAAATGACAGAGGTATATTTGCAAGGAAAAAATCTTACTCACCTTGTCATCCTCTGCTCCATTTTACTCCTAAGACACATACTATCCCTCATTATCTTTGGTATGTCTTTATAATAGTGTTTTTCAGGTTTTTTTGATGCTGCCCACGTCCATGAACTCCCACATGTTTTAATGCATTTGAACCTTTTAGTGTGCCCCAGCCGAACCATCTTTAGTTATTAGCATGTATGGAAAAGGAGAAAAATTTTAGTATGTATTGTATCGATCTAAAGTAAAAAGGGAGAAATATAGGAGAAGAAGAATGGGCTGTAGGCAGTCTTGACCTTGATGAGTTACAGCTGTTCTGAACCAGGTGTTTCTACTAAAGACCAGAGACCGGCTGCCCCTCAGAGAGGCAGCTCATAAGAGAGAGGAGAAGACCACAGAGGAGGACTACTAAGAAAGGACTGCTGAGATAGCAAGGAAGCAAGGGGGCAAGCAAGCAGGACTGAAGAAGCTTTAGGTGATAGCAGCCTCCATTGTAGCTCAGAGCAAGAGTCAAGTTCTTTGTTATTTAGCAACACCTACACTCTATCTTTCCCATGAACAATGCTATATGACTATATGTTGTGGGGACTATTTAAAAAAAGATTGTTTTCTATTTTGAAAATTTCTTTCTAAAACATCAGTATTGGTATCTGGTTTTGCTGCCTGACCTCTAACACTGTTTTTTGTTTCATTACTCTGAGAATGTGAATTTTTTCATTTGTTAATGATTCATAATGTATTTTTTAACTGATATCCTTAATGATGCAGCAGACTTTTCTGGTGATGTTTTATTCAAGTCAAGTTAAGTGCTTTTTCCGGGATGACTTTTTCCACAAGAAAATTTACTACTTTATTCTTCTGTTATACTAGTAACACTGAAATAGTTCTTCTTCAGCATTTCGTTTTTCTTTTAATAAGTGTGGGGTTTAGGCATTTCCGAACAAATCTGTGGAAATTTTGAGAAGGAGTTGAGAAACAAATAAGGTTATTATTCCAAAAAGAAGTTTCCTGATGCTCATTCTTCTTATTTTCTTTTTTTGCTCTGCATATGCATTGGGGTAGTGACCTTCTGTCTGCCGTACAATCTTGGGCTTCATTTTAGAACAGCTCTTTTATTCCTTTGTTACATGCCGCATAATTCCTTGTAAATGAAACTTGTCCCCTTTGGGAGGACTTAATCAGCATTTTCTCCACAGGTGTAATGAAATATTATAAATCTTTCTACAGACAAAGGGCATATAGTAAATTAGTGTGATACTGACCAAAAATTCATGTATGTTTGGAAAAACATGAGCTCAGTTATTAATTATGGTCATTAAAACACAAATTTACAATTACTGGAAGCAGTAACAAACATAAATCAGATTAAACCCCTCTGCAAAATAATCAAACATTTAATGTTTTCTTTTTCTATTTCAGTAGCTTTCACCTCTCAGAAGAATGTTTCTCTCCATCCTTCAGACTTGGCTGAATTTTTTCAGGACAAAGCATCTCTGTTTTGCTACACTTCTTTATTATATGGAAGTTTTTCAAATTGGTTCACATCATAAAACAAAATATTACTTGTAGTTCCACTTCATGAGACATCAACACTAGCAAAAGTGCTTCCATTTTCCTTGGGTAGCCAAATCAGCCACTAAGGAATTAAAAATATCTGCATCTATAGCCTACTGAAGTCTTTCACTATCAGAGAAACTAACATTCTGTAACTCCATAGAGTTACTACCTATTTAGGTATGTATAGTATTTTTTTACAATCAGTTGCAAAATAAGTACAAATAATATGTTTCCTTTGGTTTATAGGATCTAAAATTTGTTGGAGAATGAAAACTGGAACATGTCAAATTGTTTAATAGGGTTGAATCACATTAATTTTGCTTATTATTACTTAAATATTAACAAAAGACAAAGGAAATATTGTCATTTCTTTAAAAAGCACCCTGAGCTGCTAGAAGAAAATAACCACAAATACAAAGTGGTTTTCACTTTTTTTTCACATTACTCTTCACTTTCATTTCTATGATAGGAGGCCTTTAAAATAATCATCAGCTATTTTAAAAATATTGGTGTACTCCTGATACACAATCCTGTATGCTATGGGGTGGGTCACCTAACTGAATAAAGAAGGGTCAGGAATTCACGTAAATAACCTACTCAGCACAAAATTGTGAAGAAAGGAGCTCTACAGGTCTTAGGAAATCTTTTTTTGGGGGGGTTAAATAAGGAATTAACCATGAGAAAGCAAAATCAACATTACTGTTATCTGAATTAGATAAAAAATTATAATTATAGTCTCCTACAAAATTCTTGCTGGTAAATTGGAGAGATTTGGATTTCAGGGATGGGGACAATAGTCAAAAAACAAACAGGATATTGGCTGCATGGCCATATCCAGAGTTATGGTCAAAGGCTCAATGCCCAAGTGGAAGCCAGTAACAAATGGTGTCCCCAAGGGTCCATACTGGAACCTACAGCAATTAATATATTCACCAGTGACATGGACAGGGGTTGAGTGCACCCTCAGCAAGTTTGCCAGCCACACCAGGCTGAGTGGTGCAGTTGATTCGTGAGACAGAAGGTGTCCATCGGAGGGACCGTGGAAGGACCAAGCAGAGGGCCTGGGTGAACCTCATGCAGTTCAACAACTTGCCAAGTACCACATCCCACCTTGGCTGCCACGGCTAGCTCTGTTTGCCCATCCTGTCCACAGCACTCCCTGGAGATGCCTTTGTGGGAGCCTCGGAACTCTCCAGGGATTTCCCCAGCTCAGGAGACATGAGCCCCTGCTCCACTGTTGAACAGGCCTGCTCCAGACCTCATTGTCTCAGTGAGTGGCTGAATTGTTGGCATTATCTGCCATGCAGATTATGGATTTTTATATTTATCAGAAAAGAACTGTATATTTAAATATAATATATACATTATTGTTTAAATGCTTTTAAGCTCTTCATTCTTCCTAAGAAACCCCAAATTTTGTGCTTTGCATATCAATATTGTGGTACTTCTCAAAACCAAATGAATAGCTGGGTGTAAAGTCCATCTGTCTAACCATGCATCAGAGAAACAAGCCCAGAAAATTTGCATGTAACCTGTACTACCTACTAGTCTTGAAAGACTGGATATGCCAATTATTGCTCCAAATAAATGACACTAATTCTGCTGTTTTAAGCTTATCAGATGTGACAATGTTGTTCAAATTGTTCCACAATACATTTTATATCTAAGACACAAAGATAAAAGTGAGAATGCTTGCTTTATCACTTAGTAAAAATGCTCCTAGGGCTAAAGAAATAGATGGTGACTGGGACAATTTATTAGGAAATCCAACTGTTGATAAATCAAGGCCATGGCAGTTCATTTCAGTTTGGAAGTAATATGAAAGTGACTCCTGTTTTACCAAAGATAATAAAAAATCCATTTATTTCTTTATATACATATCACATAGCTTCCATTTATTATTGAACAGTGGTTTGGAAATAAATGTTCTAATTTTTTCAGTTTTATGTCTGAAAATGGCTGCAATGATTGTAACTAAAATTTATTACATTGCTGGGTATATTTGGTGCATCAATAGGAAAGGAAAGTGAGTGATCAATTTATTAAACCAAGCCCTAAAATGAGAATATTCTGTGTTCTGAGTGAATAAAAAAGCACAAGATATATAAATCTATAGCAGAAGGCAAGGAGTTCTGTTGTTATTATATCACTGCTGTTATTTCTTTTGCTACTCTTTTACTTGCATCATTCCCCCTGGGTCTCAGAGTCTTCATGGTTCATTTTCTATTGATTCTCAATGCTACTTCAAAGAATTGGAAAGATGAAGAAATATTCAGAAGTGAGCAACAAGTAGTCAGAAGTAAGTAAATTCTTTATGATGTAAGTAACTCGAAAAGATTTATGGCAATGTGCTTTATATTATATTAGAATTCTTCACTTAGCTCTGCCCTGAGTTCCATTTCATATATTTTACAAGGCTTGCAGTTTATCTGTTCATATCAGTAGGCCTTTTTATTTAATTTTCTCAGACACTTTGACATTTAATAGGACTGAATAATGAGAGCTTCCCACAATGGCTATCCTGTGGTTATTTATGTTCTCTGTAAACATGTAGTTTTAGCTGTTAAAATATTCTTTGAAGCTCACGTATAACGCATGACAGGCCTCCACAGTTACAGTTTTCTTCCCTTTTTTGAGATCTAAATCTCAAATCTCATAAGAGCAAAGGAAACCTGTGCTCAGCCAGATTTTTGAAAATCGCAATGCAGTGTTAACACTTCTGAAAGTTTCTCTGCTATTCTTAATCAATTTTCAATGTGTAAACAAGTGTAAACATCTCATGAAATTGCCATTGACATAATAAAGCCCTCTTTGCTACTGATTTTTTCAAATTGATGTTACACACAGCTAGTAAATAGCCAAGAGCAAACATCTGTAGTGACCCAAACATCTGTAACAGCAAATCAATAACACCTTCAATTTATTTAGAACAGCAGGACATTCATTTAACAGCAATAATTTAGAGCAGAAGATTTACTGTAGAAAATATTTGGTAATGCATATACATATACACAGGCACACATAAATGCATGGAGAGATACATGTCTATACACAGATACCTAGTTTCTATGTAAACATGTCACACAAATCAAAAGCCTTAATAGTCAAAATAATTAAGTTTTAGTCACAAAAAGACAGCTAAGCATATTCAATTTAGCTGATATAGAGGCACTAAATTAGCACAGTAAAACTTGTAGGCAATGCCATGTCATAATTGAGGTGTGGTCAGCTCACCAAGGACCATCTGAAGTATCTGTCGTATCGAGAGGTCTGTGTTGCAGCATAGAGGAGTGGAGTTTTCTACAGCAAAAATGGTAGAATGTGGCAATGCAAAATGCAATAAAATGTGATAACTGTAATGTTAATCAACAGGGAGATAAGCACAGCGTAATTCACACTGCCAATTAAGACAGGTCTCTAAAACAACTGTTTCCCAGAATTTTATTAGGATCAATTTTAAAAGAATAAATTGTATTGCTCTAGAAGACACAGCAAATGCACTAAAATTTGTCTGATACAGATGATTATGGGAACAAGATGAAGGAATCTTGTGTACCATAGGTTTAAAAATACAAACGGATACTGAGTGCCTCAGAAAAATAAAAAAAAAAAAAAAACAGAAAAGAAAAGGCTTCTGGTTTTTCCCTAAGTATTTCCACCAATAGTTTGCAAGTGGCTTATTCCCCTAGAAGCAACTTCAGAGTTGGAAAGGATCTATGTGATACAAAATGGGAGGAGCACATTAGCTCGGTTAGGGTAGAGAAGGAAGAATAAACTTGTCTCTGACATCTGCTTGTTGTTGTTCTTATTTTCTATGTGAGATCACTTTTCTTCTAGTTTTCTTGCTTCTTAATTTTAGGACTTCTCAAGTTATCAAGAACTTTTAGGAGATGCTACGCTTCACGTAGAAACACGCTGTGTCCTCGTTCCAGGTATTTTGCAGAAAGTCTATAATTTTCCCCAATTCAATATTTAATGAGTAACACCTGTACATATAGTTTAAGGTACTGAGTGATCTTCTACACAGCAGAAATAATCCACAACTGTCCATAGGGAATTACAGTTGCCATAGTTTCATCTGATATAGAGTTAATTTCCTTTCAGTAGCTGGTACAGTGCTGTGTTTTGGATTCAGTATGAGAATAATGTTGGTAACACACTTATGTTTGGTAGGTGCTAAGGAGAATTTATCCTACATAAAAGACTTTTCTGTATCTCATGCTCTGCCAGTGAGGGACAACAAAAAGTTGGGAGGGAGCCAGGATGGATTACTCAAACTTGCCAAATGGATATTCCACACCATAGATCATGCCCAGTATATAATCTGAGGAAGTTACCTGGAAGTCCAACTGGGGTTCAGGGATGGGGTCTGGTATGGGTCAGTGGGTATTGAGCAATTGTATTATGCAACACTTGGTTTAGTTTGGGGTTATTATTATTATAATTATTATTATTATTATTATCTTTTGTTTCTTTTGTTAAAATGTTCTCATCTCAACCTACAAGTTTTAGTTTTGATTCTTCTCCCCATTCCACCATTGGGGGGTGGGGCGTGGAGGAGAACAAGCAGCTGTTGCTTAGTTGGTGCTTAGTGGTGCTAAGCTGCCAGCTGGGCTTAAACCACAGCAGTGGTAGAAAACCCGTTACAATACTTGTTGATTGACTCAAAACTAGTTTCCCCTCCCTCATAGAAATAGTAGAACTCTGGTCAAGCATCCTGTGAATTCCAAAGGAAATGGAGCTTTTACCAGGGACAAATCTTTCAAATAGCAGCTGTCAGATGAAAGTATTAACTGTGAGCCTGCACTTGTAGTCAGAAAAGACAAACAGTATGATGTTCTCTTGTCAAGACTAATACTCAGCCTGTGTAGTGAGATTTCTTTCTTTATTTTCTTTCAAGCAGAGTAAGAACTTAAATGAGCTGTTTCCAATTATTTACTATGGATTAAGTTTTGCTATTCAAATACCATTTCATGCTTTTTTCACTAAATGTGTTTTCACAGAGGAAAGATACTATTTATCACATCTAAGGCTAATAGAATCTATACTTGTGCCAGATTAAAATTAATTGAGCTGAAAGGTTAGGTTTCTGAACTCATTTAATGCTGGTACCTGCTTCTCCAAAACCATCTAGTACTCTATAAAGTTGTATGTGTGTATTCAAAAGGTGATTATATGCAGCTACCTGATTAAAAGTTCATTCACCTAATGATTAAAAGTGCCTTTTGGTGACAGTTGTAGTATATCAGGCTCAGAACAGAATATCACCTGCTGCTTGTAGAAGTGAATGTCTATAGCGGGAGTAAGTTTATAGCAGCACTTATTAGAAACTAATACTGATCCTACATTACAGCAATTATTTTATTGTGTCAGATACCTATTTGAGAAGAAGGAATTATTTTCAGGAATTATTTTCAACCTATTGACAGACATAGAATAAGAAGGAAAAAAAATCAGAGTATTTTATGCAGTGTAAAGTATTATGTCTCCATAAGGGTATGGTCAAATTAAGCACTCTTAGAGACAGTTGAGGAGCATTAAGGATCTTTAAAAGATTGTTCTTTTTGTAAATTTTAAAAACAGAGAGAAAGGAAGTGACATAAAAGGGTATAGCTAATATATTATAATATTACTGTATTACAAAATAAAATCAGTTTCCAATACCAGTGAAAATAGTTTAAGAATAATTAGGCTTTTATAATTTTGGATAAAATTTGTTTGTCCACCACCACAGATTTTCCCATTTCTTTAACAAAGATTGAGAACTTCTATGTCTTTGAGGGTTTTTCGTTTGTTTTTCTGTAAGTGGATGGAATAATTTGGTTTATTCCTACACTTACATGTTAAAATCCATGTTTCTCATGTGTTTTGAACATATTTGAATGCCATTATTTTTAGCTGAAAAGAAAGTAAGATTTGTTTAAAAGGAGAAAACATTTCAGGAATGTGTTTCAAACCAATTAAATTTATATTAATACTTCTAATGTAAGGAGATAAAAAATATTTTAAATCTTTCTAATGTAAGGAGATAAAAATGTATTTCCATTGCTGTTTTTTATTCCTGAACAACGAAGATATATTAAAAAATCCCATAAATCTCACATTTTTAGTAACCTCACATTGCAAGAACACAGAAAACCTAATCGATAACTGGTCAATAGAAAGTTGACCTTTGCTGGAAGTCATAGAAAGATTCCCTTGCTGAAGATTAGAACCCCTTAGTGCTGAAGCTACTTAATTATTACAGGTAATTGGAATCTGGCCTCTACTGAAATGATGTAAAAAGAAAACAAATTACTTGCCCTCCTTATTCTGTTCTATTTTACTGTTTCTCCAGCACCATAAGAATGAAATGGTTTAAAGACACTTTGTAACTAAACATCATAAAATGCTGCTTCTAGGGTCTTAATCTTGATTCATTTTTACCTACTTAAATCAGAAACATTTCTACAGAAATTAAGTGATTTTTTTTCCAGATTTATCTAACTGACATAAAATCTGTCAAGAAGAAATGTTTGGTTTCACTCAGTTTGGTCTGGTTTTATGTGTGCATATAGTAGTTGCTTTGGTAGATATTGTTGCATGACCTTTTCCTGGTGCTTGGGTGTTGGTGTTTTTTATTCGTATGAACACTCTGCATGGCTCTAGATAGCTAATTATATTAGCCTATGGTAGCTATTTTTCCACATTTCTCCAGCTGGTGATACATTAAGTTTGAGTGAAATAGGGATAATACCAAGGAAGAAGATTATAAAAGTCTTGTAATTTCACCACTATGAGCACTTTTTTCCCTAAATGAAGTATGTAATTATCAAACTTTGTCTATATTGTCATATGATTTAACCTTCATTGAACTAATTAGGATGAAGCTTAGAATTACTTGCTGTCTAACTTGATTAAACAGCTGCAATTTTTTCCCTTTCAAGGAGAAGCTGGGGGGAAATGTAGGCAACTGGGTTCAAAAGTTATTATCAATAGCACACAAGACAGACAGCGATTAGAAAAGGATCAGGAATTGTGGTGACCTATATAAAACAATATTCTGGGC
Source organism: Edolisoma coerulescens (assembly GCA_013397115.1). Taxonomy (NCBI): domain Eukaryota; kingdom Metazoa; phylum Chordata; class Aves; order Passeriformes; family Campephagidae; genus Edolisoma; species Edolisoma coerulescens. The sequence goes on from VWZW01005031.1 coordinate 39,119, forward strand.
AAATTGGGCAAGCGTATGTAACACAGGTAGTATGGAAGAACACAGAGGAAAGGTGCAATTTTAGGCATTTATTTTGATGTCCCACTGCTTTTACACTATTTATCTTGTGAGACCTACAAAAGTTTTAATTAAGAGAATGAAGATGTGCTTACCTTTCACAGAAGGTAGTCTAACGCACTTCACTTTCCTTCTGAACGATTTTGCTCAAGTTAGAACAAATTCCTCAATATGCAGTCATTTTTCCCATTATACAATTAAATGTATTAATTAATTGTCAGGGAGTAAATTCCCAAAAATGCTTAATGAAAGCATGTGACAGAACAGTTGATTCCTTTAGTCTAAGAAAGGTGATGGCAGTAAGCCTGAACATATTGACTCTCATATTAGGGTAGGCTCTTCAAACACAGGCATCCACTGTTGCTGATCAAACTTCACTGAGAGAGTCTTTCTGGTTTATTCTGTAGTGATGATCAGTATTCACAGACATTAAGTCAATATTTCGAAGATGATTAGAAGATAAAGCACTATGTTTTTACTACTCAGCACTCAGCTGTGATCGATACTTGTAAGTTTTTACTAGTTTTGAACAGTAAAGAACCAATAGCATCTGACGTCATTCTTTTATGAAAACTAACATTTTCAGAATACTGCCAACAAGCAAGAAGAGGAAGGAATCACTTTAAAGTGTTAATATTTCTTCCCAGTGTATTTCATGGTCCATAATCTCCTAATTTCACTTCACAGGCGCAGCCAAATATCTATCTGGAGACCAACTTACTGTGTATAAGCAAGGGATAGGTCTGCTTCTAGGTGAAGTCTGGAGCCCTGCAGTCACCCATCCCAGGAGATCTATGGGAGTTCCTCGCTCTCTGTATGCCTTCATTGCTCCCTAGTGAAAATCGGGGCACAAAGGCATGGTAGGCAGATGGTGCATATCCAGGCTACTGAGTGCTTCATCTCCACAAACCCATTGGTTTTATTTAGAAAGTAACACATTCCCCACATCCTGCTGGCAAGCTATGTTGCTGTTTTCTTTCTCTGCATAATTGACCACCACCTCTCTTAAGAATTTCCTGAAGCTGGGCACTGTTACAGAGCCAGCTAGACTTACCTCCTTCTGTATTTGAAACATAGGAAAGTACACTGATAGAACTTAAAAAACCCCCAAAAACCAAACACAAGAAGAAAAAACAAGTCCCCCCTCCCCCTCCAAAGAAAATAGAAAAAGACTTTAAAATCAAGTTGTATTCACATGCTGTTAAGTAAATCAGTAAGTGGATAATATACACCTTTCAACCAAAATTAAGATTTTTCCGCTACAAGTTTTCCCAATTTTATACAGATGATAACCACAAAAACTTAGAAAAATACAGAAAGATTTCCTATTTAAGCTTTAGCACTGTGGATGGGGTACATAAGATTCTTCTTACTACATAGAAACAGCTAAAATATATGTATATATATTCCCCTAAAGTCTCTATGATGATTTTTCTTTTTAAGTATTAAACATTCCTGTTTGCCCTTCAGACTTCATAACCATTGAGGGAGAATTACATGACTTAAAAAAAGATCTTCAGATGTTGGTCAGTTGACAAAAAATATATGTAACCCAGAAAAGAAACACAAGTATAAATGATTTGTTTTCTTACAATGAGACACTCTAAGAAAATAGATAAACTAATTAATTTTTTTCAATTTGGTTGCAAATCAAATTTGGGGGAAAAAACCCAAAACTCAAACAAAACAAAAAACCTTGAGACAGAATCCTTGCTTTATAGAAAGCTTTGAATATGAGCAGTTTATATAAGATTAGGCTACCCTATTTTTATATATTTGTGCAAGGTTATCAGAAAAAAGAAAGGTTTTATATAAATTATTCAACAAATTTTGTCAAGAGACTCTGAAGTATTTTCTAATGCAGAACTGGGACATGTATCCTTGTCACTATTTGAACATCAAATGACTGGTCTGAAGAGAAGTGTTGGTCTTGAAAAGACATTTCAGACCGAAACATTGATATCACTATATAAATATAATGCTAAAGGTTTTCTAGAGATTTTTCTTTCACTTGAAGCTTGGTATGAAGTGTGGGGGGTTTATTTCCCCTAAAAAAGTCTTTAATCTCTGGGGAATAATTTTCTTTCAGACTGAGGACTTGCACTTCATACAAAATAATATATAACTTTTTTAGACTTCCTTTCTGTAAAAATTCAATTAGTTTTCAAAGCCACTTAATGTAAATAAGGTGTACTGGATCATTTTTTCTTCTTTAATATATTGGAATGCTACATTACAGATTTAAAAAGGGATTAAATGATTCCAATGTGTTACAATAGTGCTCAATCAATAAAAAATTTAACATTTCTTTGAATTGCAATTAACTGTGCATTCCTGAAAGAAAAGATTTACCCTGTGTTCTAGTTATTTATAAACAAGGACTTTGGAAATGCATTCAACTTATGTTTTTATCTGCTTCTTGTTATTGCAAGAAAATCTGAGATTGTTCCCATTAATGAGTCATCTGGCATTAGAAGGGAGGAGTCGTTTCCTATTGGAACTTGAAGTATTTGACTCAATGCCTTTGAGATAGTTGTGAGAGAATGGCTGTTGACTGAACAAATAATTTAGAGGGGAAAAATTCCTGCAGGAACTCAAACTGCAGACTTTGCCTTAAACGGAGAGTGTCTATTGCAATAACGTGCAGCCAGAAGAGTTTCATTTTTATTTGAAACGTGTAGCTTTGTACACAATCTGTGAAGAGGAGAGGTCTGCAGAGGGAAAAATGTGCAATAGAAGTGTGCAGTATATTAGAAATGAGACTCTGAAAAGTACTATAGGGTCTCATCATTCTGTCTTGCTATTGCTGTAATAATTATTTACAGAAAATTCAGATAAGTCAGGAGAAAGTGGTGATCAAACTAGATTTCCAGCAGTCATTAGTGGAAGCTGTTGGAAGCTGAGTGCTTGTGAGAAGCTGTGAGCTCATGACTGATGAGTTCAGATGGATAATTAAAGAGAATAGCATTGGAATACTGATTTGGAAATAAGATAATGGAAAACTGACATTCTTCATACATGGACAGGAATGAGAGGAACAGTAGCTATGTGAAAAATTGGTAGAATATTTTGTGATTTGGAAATTATGGGAAGTGGGAAAGTCACTAGATACACCAGGAATGAAAGAAAAAGAGTGTCGTAAGTGAATCAGAAAGAAGAGAGCTGGTAAAGGGATGAATCCTGATGATAACACTGGGAAAAATAAACAGGAGGGAAAAAATGGAATAGTAAAAGAAAGCAGTAAAATATGGCTGGAGTGGAGCAGGAGAAGATAAATTAACTTTTTGTATGTACAGAAGAGGATATATACATCACTGTTACAATCAAATCAAATTACTTATCAACATAATACAGATATAAAAGTATAGCAAACATTTTGAAATAGCATTTCAGTACAATACGTGTTGTTAAGCATTCTAGAAAAAGTGTCAGAGTTTTTCTTCAAAAAAATATAAACATTAAACCAGTCCTTTAAGTGTAGGTAAATGAACACTGTTAATTTAATATATAAATTGCAAGAAGAGGGTCAGAAAAGGAAAGCTCTCTTCTATTGCTATTCTACATTCTATTGTGATTCAAGAGTTTTTTTCTAAAACTCTTAACAAACTCTGACAGAAATAGCTTCAGAAGTGTTTTTATAATTAAGAACAATTAATTGTTTTTATGTTGAAAACCACTGTATTTTACCTAACTATTTAAAAATACTAATAGAATGGAGAAAATATTTGGAAAGCACTCACAAACTGGTTAATATCACTCTCCACCACAACCACCCACACCACATGCATTTCTCTCAAAAAGTCATACTTTTTAAAATGAAAAAAAAATTGTTCCAGCATATTTGGTCTTGAAAATTTGGATTTGGGGAGTTTGGAACTGGAAAATGTAACTATTTATATGTATAATTTGTGGCAGGAATCTAGACATCTTTATAGGACATAGTCTTAAGCTGCTCATGGGGAGGTTTAGGTTGTACATCAGGAAGAATTTCTTCACAGAAAGGGTGATTAGACATTGGAATGGGATGCCAAGGAACATGGTGGAGTCACCATCCCTGGAGGTGATTACATCTAGACATAGCACTCAGTGCTCGGGTCTCCTTGACATGGTGATGTTCAGTCATGATCTTGATGATCTCAGAGGTCTTTTCCAGCAGAATTGATTGTGTGACTCTGTGATCTCCACCCTGTATCAAGAAAGGTGGCAAATTATTCAAGAAATATGGAAAAAAAAAAAAGTTGTGAAAATTATTTAAGAAAAAAAAAGTAGAGCAGCATCAGGAAGTAATAGCATCTGGGAACTTTTAGGTTGCAGCTTTTTTGGTAAAAGAAGAAATGAAAAGCAAAAACCACAAGGGGCCATCTTCAATCACACTTCCCCC
>VWZW01005032.1:0-26295 GCA_013397115.1 Edolisoma coerulescens
TTTTGAAATTAAAACCCATGTCAGAAGGAAAAGCAAAACCTCATAATTCAAAGAGAAATGTCTGATGAGAAGGTCAGTGAAGAAACAGAAAAAAAAGACGCAGTTATGTACTTTTCAGCATTTCTCCTACAGTTCCTGTGGTAGGAAGTACCTGCTTCTTGCCAGATGCTGATAACCTAGGATTTAGCCACAAGTTTCTATTGAAGTATTCCTCTTTAAAGTGATTTGCCATCAGACTAACTTTATTCTTTATAACATTATCACCTTTTTTTTTTTTTTTTTCTGATGAGTGGATGTGAACTTGAGGCTACCTTATAAAATTCTTGTAAACTGCAAGCTTGACAACCAGTTTTTCTTTCCAGGGTGTTTTGTCTAAAACATGAAAAATGAAAAAGTCTTCAGGCTTTTTTAAAAGCAGGAGGAAAATTTAATGACTGATCATTGACTCTGCAAGATGACTTCTGCATCACTGCTGAGAATTTCCAATCACGCAGCTGAAAATCTTGCAGCAAAGCTCTGACCTGCAGCTTCACAGAGCAGATGGTCTGTTGCCAGGAGATGTTGAGGCTTCCTTCTTTGAGATGCAGGTCTGCTGTCACTCAAAAGCAAAGAGATGAGCTGGTGCAGAGCATTTTTCCCTGAGACGGCTTCCCAAAAGGTCTCCCAGAGCTCCCTGTCACTCTCTCTCACAGTGTTCAGCCTCTTGCTGGAGTGGGTGAACAAATGCAGCAGATGAGAATATTGCAGCAATAAACTAGAAACCACTATTTTGTTTTTTACATACTGTCATTTTTTTCCAGGAATAATTTGTTTACATTTACATTTATATGATATTGACAAATATCAAATAATATATTTCCTAAAGTTATTCTATTCTTTTCCCTTAGAAATAAGCAGTAATTGCACTACCAGCCAACTTCCAAGGGATTGATGCCAATAATGCAAGCAGCTGTATTTTTACATTTTGTTTAATAAAATTGCTTTTATGTAAAGGTCTGCTATTAAACATTTGATAGCTTTGCACGAAAAAACAAATCTCTGGTATGGAAAGGCAATTATAATTTGAAGAATTATTGCCATAAACTTTAATGTTTTTCAATTTCAACCTATTGTAAGGCAAGAATTTCTCTAGAGCAGTCATATTCAATGTTCCATCGTAAAAAAGACTAATGGAATAAAAAATACTGGGCGATGTATGGAATTTTATGACAAAAAGGCAAAACCCCCTCAAATTTTTCTCTCTGTAGTCATCTCTACCTTTAGTCTTATTAGTTGCCATGAAAAATATCTCAAAAAGTGCCTGTAAGCCCAAATAATTATGTACCTGGTTGCATAGCTTGTTGGTAGAAGCTGAATGTCTAAACATTCTTTATTCCTTGGCCTTGCAGCTAATTCATTTCACCATTGCTTTCCCTAGATTTATGTGTTTTGGCTAAACTCTTGTGCTGGACACTGGAGAGAAGTATCACAGGAGCTGATTTACCCTTTTCCTCTGTTTTGGCATTAGACACTCAGGTAAAAGCAGTTCTGTTTCACTCCTAGGTGACTGAGATCAGGGGGAAGTGCTATTCTGGATAATTAATTTCATAGAGAATCACACCTTCAGTGATCTTGACATCATCAATATTGCTCAAATTTTACACAGCACTGTGATCAGGCAGTGGATCAATTAAATCAGTGTGAAAGTGGGTTTAGATTGGTATTGAGAAGAAATTCTGTGAGGGTGGGGAGGCTGTGGCACAGGGTGCCCAGAGAAGCTGTGGCTGCCCCATCCCTGGCAGTGTCCAAGGCCAGGTTGGATGGGGCTTGGAGCACCCTGGGATGGTGGAAGGTGTCCCGTGGAAGTGGGGTTGGAACTGTGTGATCTCTATGGTGCCTCCCAACCCAAACCACTCCATGCTTCTGTGATTTTACAAAAGAGGGAGTGAGCATCATGAGCTGTGCTCTGGGAAGGCAGACAGCCCCTGGCTGTTTTGTTCTGCTTAAAATCCACAAACCACTCATCCTGGAGGCACCGAGGGACAAAGGGCAGCTTGATGTGCATGAAACTCCGCAGACTGTGCAAGGTGCTGAGGCACTACTCCAAACCCAGCAACATCCCAGGGATGCAGGATGACTCTGTGCTTGCCTCCTGCACAGAGCCCAGCCATACAGACTTAAAGCTTTGGTGGTAGGGGCTGACTTCAAGGTGTCACACCTCACCTACTTTTAACCTGCTGACAAAAAGAGCAGCTGGTGATTCCATCAGAGCCACTGCTGGGCTAGAAACCACTGTCTCAGGCAGCCAAAGGGAGGATTGTTTGCAAAAATCTATTACTGTTATTTAAAAGTTAAAACCAAGTGATCAAATGATCTCATGTTCTACATCTTTCCAGTGATGGATGACAGTCCAAAACCTTCCGGTTATAAAGCTTCACCTCAACAATGGGCTAAAAATAGGGAAGAAGTGACAAATTTGAAGACTTCTCCTGACTCCAATGATGATAAAACGTCTGATCTGCTGTAATTCATCAGAGCAGTTGAGCACATTCTTGTGTTTAAGCTTGCAGGCTGGCACAGTGATTTCAATTGAAGATGTGTTTTATTAAATACACCAAGTTAAGTGCTTTGCTGGCTCCCAGCTTGACACAAATGCCTCTTGAAATGACTGTCAGGGTATTTCTGTAAAAGAAATCAGTGACTAAAGTTGTATAAACTGAAGTCCCCAGGATGCCAAAATAAGATTTAGTGTGACCATGAACATTCTTCTCTTGGGAATTCATCTTCAAGATAAAAAAAAAAAATTACCTTCATTACAGTTACAAGATCTTATTTTAAAGTCAGTATCACTATCTGTTGAAATATAGGCAAATAAAACAAAAATAGCAGAATTATATTGTTTAGGACTTTTGTTGGGTTTTTTGTTGTTGCTGCTGGTTTTTGTTTATTTGGAGGATTTGTTGTTGTTGGTTTTTTACATTTGGACCATCACAATAACTCTTCAAATACAAGCCAAAGAGGAGAAATACTATTTTTCTCTTCAGCTGCACTGAGTTTGAGTAACTCTCCATTTTAGTTACATACAGATGAGTAACTATCTTCAAAAGTTAATTTATCTGAAGAGGATAAGTTATTCCAACTACTTGTTAAGAAGTAGGGAGAAAATTTATATTAAAAATTTATATTAAATATTATGGTGCTTTGTATTGGTGCTGTAAAAAATTGTTTTAAAAATTAAGTTCCATTTAAAATATAAAATAAATGGAAGGTTTAATACAATACAGAATTTGAAAATAAATATTTGATTTTGGGATGAAAAGCAATTTCGAGTTTATTTTAATTAACCTAGAGATGTTTGTTGTAAGCAAGCCCATTCCACTTTGTCTCAAACACACAAAAAAATCCTTTCCTTGTGTCCTGTGTTTGATTTTTACCTCAGGAAAGCCACGCTCTGAGCTCTGTAACTGAACACAATGCAGGAGAGCAGGTGCAAATGAGACAAGGAAATAGGCTTGTGATTTGTCTAATAATCCTAAAAGGAAATCTGTTTTGGAGGTTAATATAAGTAAAGGAGCCTCCAGAAAATCTCAGAACGGTGATTATGCTCCCTAAGAGCCCAATGGTGACTGAATCTGAGGGGATGCGGCAGAGATTAGTGATTTTTCTGTTGGAGACGTGGAGTTTGGTTTAACCATCTTTTTTCCAGTTTTAAACATAAGCATTTTCAGGGGGATTGGTCACAATGCTTGTGAATTTTAAAAACAGTGGGCAAACAAAACACAAGGGTAGTGATTATCTAATGTTTTCAGACATGTTTGCCAATACACTTCCCAGAGGGGAAGAGTGCACAGTGCAGGAGGGGTTGGATGCTCGCTGGGCTCTTCTGTGTCCCGAAGTCTGGGAGTAGATGACTAAATTGTAAAAAGCATTTCAGGTCACTCAGGAGCTCTGGTTCTGGCTGCTCTTTTCCAGATTGTGTGCTGGTGCTCATAACAGGTGCTAAAGTACTCAGCTGATGACTGGCAATGCCTTGTTTCTCTAAATAAATAACCAAACTGACCTTTTTTGGGAAAGGGATGGAAGCTCTTACATTTTACTTTCGGACTTGCCTGTTTTTCCCAGATGTAAAATCTTATACTTGGCACCACAAGTACCCAGTTTGGATCTCCCTCAAATTCAGCTAAGCCCAATGAATTTGAGGTAAGTTCATGGGTTTGTTTCCCACATGTGGCACACTTGTAGGTCAAACGAGGTTACCCAGCTGGGAGGAACTTCGTGACTGACAGCCCTATATTTTTATGGTCACAGTGTAAGTGGTGAGTGTGGAAAGATTCATATGGAGGGATCATGGCCAAGTCAGCTCCAGCAGTGACACACAACAAGTGCAAATGAAAGCAGTCTGATCCCTGATTTTCATGGAACTAACAACCCATCACTGCAGCTCACCTGGGATTTTGTGTGTCAACACTCTGGAAAATTCAGCATGATTTCAGAAAGGAATGTCTGACTGCATTCCAAGCAATAATTGGAAGAGACTTGGCTGAGGCTCACTCAAAAATGGAGTTTTGGTTCCAAACTCTTTGTTTCTAAGCACAGTAATAATTTCGGGTTTCAACACATACAGCCTTTTTTTTTCTATTTTTTTTTTTCCATAAAGAAGTGACAGCTCTAACAAGGAAATAACATGAGTATTTTTTGACTGGCTTGAGTCTCATAATAATTCTCACAAACACCTCAGCTATTTTCAAATACTGAACTTTTGGCATTGTATAAGATCTATGATTCTGGCCTAGGGACTGTGTAAGGTCCAGGGTGGTACAGAATCCAGCAGCCCAGAGTAGCTCACTTTTCTAAAAAGCTGTGGTAACCTTTAAGACGTTGTCTGCCATGACCCTGGGGTGGTGACCACCTGCAGGCTTTGAGCTGGGAGTCCTTGGCAGGTGAATCCCTTTGCATCCAATTGTGCTACACAGCCTCAAGATTCAGTTTTATTTTTTTATTCTCCCTCTCTGCAGCTGACCTGCACACTTGCATTTTAGCTGCTAGCAGTATAGAGGACTATGTTTCAAGATGCTGAACTGAGTTTAGATAGTGATTTTTAGGCCCAGGCAGAATTTGGGGATACAGCATACAACACAGAGCATCAGCTAAGGGCAAGAGCCTGTTCTGCACTGACCATTCAGCCTGTTGTCACTGTAGCTCTTAAATACTTTTTTTCTTTAATTAAAAATTTTGCTGTTTATATGCAGCTCTTGGCAGCTTTAATCTGAAGTGCCAGACTCAGCCACAGGATTTTGTAGCATTCAGTGGAATTGCATAAAACTCAAATCAATAGCAACTGGCATGGTGTGATACATGTGGTGTTTAGTAAACAAAGCAGATGAGATTGACCTGACTGAAAGCTGTGATCAGCACAAACACACTGAATACAAGATGTGGTGTTGATTTGTGGCACAGCTGAGCTGTATGTGCATTTATCCAGCTACTTTGGGAAGATCTAGTAGTTTTTAATGGTTACATGATCCAGTCTCAGGTATAAAGCCCAGTATCACATATTTGTAAAGCCTTCACATTGTTTAAAAAATGTTAAAAAATGTTTAAAAAATGAAAATAAAAATGGGATACATTTATGCACTGAGATCCTCTCAGACATTACTGCTTTGCTCAAAACTTATTGGATTCCCTGCCCTCCTCTTGCCACTTATAAATTCCCTAAAGAGAAAAACAGGGTAACAAAAAGAATTTTTTAAAAGCTAATAAATTGAAGATGGGCTTTTAGCTGGTTTTGGGTGGAAAGGCATTACAGCAAAAATCCTGTTAAGTAACCTTGACAGGCATGGATATTACAGAGAAAACTCCACCCGGTTTATTTGGGTTTTCTCTCTCTCTTTCTCTTTTAAGTAACTGAAAATATGGAATGTAGATATGGGAGGGAGCAAATCTTTGGCACAAGAAATACAACATTTGGCTAATTAAATGTCTGTTTGTTTTCCCTGGTATTAAATTCTAATTCTTCTCATTTAGGACAAAACAGCTATGGAAAAGGAAAACAGGATACAGCTCCAGCTTATGGAGACTGGCAACTTGACACATCTCATGCCTTGCAGAGTCCATGGAAGTGTTTATTTCCTATCCAGAGCTGGGACTAAGGAACTTAATGAAGTGTCTGACAGAGAAAAAACGTTAATCGATGTTGCATGGGAAGATAAGTGTCATTATATCAGTTTTATGGGTGGGGACCTGTAGCAGAGTAGCCATGTGTTATGATTAAATTCCTATATCAGGTCAGTGGAAAACAACTTCCTTCACCCCCAGCTATAAATCTCTCTGAATTATCCAAATTCTGCTAATAAATGCATTGTTGACTAAAATACAACACCAGCTGATTCTCCAGAGCATTTGTTATGAAATGGTGTTTTAGCCCAGACGCACTTGCTAAGCCTGTGAGATTTTCACTAATGTAAAGATAAAATGAAATGCTGCCATGAAGTATGAGGAATATATTCCAGACTGTCCTTAAACTAAGGGGGATAAATATTAGCCCAGTTTGAACTGTTTTCTACTGCGGTTTTTTATGGATACTTTTTTTCTTCCTGAAAATCAGATTATTCTTCCTTAATGTTGCCCTGAAAGCTCATACCTGGTAAACTCGTTTTCTTCTAAAATTCCAGGAAAGTGACCAAGATGCAAACCAAAGTTCTTAGGCTGATCCAAAATAAGGCTCACATGACTCTGGGGGAGATCTAAGCAATGATCTTTAAAACATCTGTGATCTACCACCCCAGAGACTTTTGAACTCCATATTTTCTGAGTGATTTTTTTTATTTTATGTACAAGCATAAATGTCTTAATCTTGTAAAGACCAAATATCCCATAAATGGCTTTGGTACAAAAAGATTTCAAATAATTTATAAACTCAGAGGTTTTGATTTAATTAAAGTAAATTAACTGTTCCAAGTGGAGACAATATATTTTTTTATTATTAGGATATCTGCACTATAAAAAAAGTGAGATAATTTCTCTTAGCAATGAAAATTGTCTTTCAGCGCACAGGTCTCCCGGCCCCAGTGTCCACAGAAAATGAAATTTGAATGATTATAATGTTGCCATAGGATGATATTAAAGGATGTATGGTAAAATCTGAAAGTTTTTAACATCCTAGGAGGAAAACTTCTGTCAATGTCTACTTAAATTTACATAAATTTACATAAATCTGGGTGAAGGATGTCAGAGAGAAAAATAGAGCAGGAGGGGAGATGGTTAGCAGGAGGTCTGAGCCACCACCTACTGCCAGTGAACAACTTTGTGACCACGGATATTTCTCTTTATTTTCTTTTTTATCCATTTTTGCCTTATCTGTAAGTCCTTCCAGTTCATTGACAGGTGGCAACATTTAGTCTTGTTCATCCATTTCTACATCAGGCATGATTTTGTGGGGTTATCCAGAATGGCAGCAGGAGATCACCCTGCCCAGTTGGGAAGATTTAGATGGAAAAGAGGCCTCTTGACTGACTTTTATCTGGAAATCTGGATGTCTTCTGCAGGTTGTTTCTGCTCAATCCCCTGAAAGAGGAAAATGGATTTGTCACTAATCAGGTCAGCAAAATGGAAGAGAGATTCATTAAAAGATAATGAGGCAGGATGGATCTAACAGAAAACAAGGACAAAATTAATGTTGTAAGATATTATCTTATGAGACACGGGAGGTTTTTACAAAACCCTGTGTTAGGATATTCTTCCAGCACCTATTTTTGTCTCTGTGCTTTTGAAATCCAGCTCCATTAAGTTTTCATGAATCTTAGGACAAGTGCTGTGTTCTGCCAGGAACTGTTACCTGGCAAATGGTGTGTAAAAAGAATTGTAGAAATCTGGACAGGGATAACTACTTACTACAGCATATCACAGTTTGTTAATTTATGAGGGGTTTTTGGTCCTCTATCCAGAGTTAGCTTATACCATCTCTCCAACTGAAATCAGCTCAGTGTTAAAGCTTTTTTTCTTTTTCCTTTTGAAGGGATGAGGCTGGATCTTTGTTAGTTATTTAGAAACACACAGGAAAATTACATTTGAAAGTTAGGTATGCTTGCAACAGCACTATTTGAAATACACAAAAGTAAATTCAGTTTTGCGTCCCTGGTCATGCAGTTCTGCCAGGCTGCAGCTTTGATCAAGTTATGTCTGTGACAAACATTTTGCATGAGATCCTGTGACAGGTAAATAGTTGGAATAGGGAACATCCCCAAAATGCTGTGGAAAGTAAAGAAAGGGTTCTCTGTTAAGTGTGATAAAAGACATCTCAAACGTGGCTTCAGATGACTAAACAGCAGATAAATCCCTCCTGTGTCCCCTCAAAGAAGGTAAGGTACTTGTAATGGTGTTGGAAATGGTTTTGACAGGAAGAACACACTGCCCACACAGTAAATGCATGGACTGTGGGCTTAGTTCTTACAACTAATTTTGACTATCTCGTCACTGTTTCCAGCCTATGAGACTTTTTAAATGGGTTTTCAGAAGAAATGCTGCTTTCTAAAATCTGAACATACTTTGAGAAAAAAACAGCTTTTGTAGGCATTTTGCTTTTAACTTGAGGGTGACACTGTGGAAGTCCCTGTCCTGATATTTCTGCAATTAAATGCTTATTTTCTTCTGTTTTGTAAACTTAATTTATTTTCTGTGTGTAACATGAAAATGTGGAAAATTGCCAACTGTTTTAACTGACTGACACTTTAAAAAAGTACTTTGAAATCTTAAATGAAAGAGTCATGGATAAATTACTCCTTTCCCAGTCATGGATTCTGCTTCCATCCCAGTCCTACAGACTCTTAAGCCACTGCTGTCTTTGGGTTCTTCATCTCTGTGACTGGTTTGGACCAGGACCAGGTGTCTCTCTTGAAGCTGCTAAACCAGCAAGAGGCCAACAAGTTAAAAAAGAGAAAAGGAGAGAAAAAAAAAAAATTAATTAGACACTGCGCTTTTCTAGATTGGCTTTCTAACTAATGTATTATAGCAAAAGTCTGGATCTACATTAGCATGAATAAAATATCAGGTGAGGGAAAACAGATTGAATAATTTGATTTTCCAGTTCCTCAGGTGCTCATCCTTTCATTGTTTGAAAAATTACATTATTCTCTCCTCTCCCGAGGAAGTTGCACAGAGAAGTCCACCTGTGCATCAGAAATCAACTCCAAGCCCTGTTGCCAACACAAGAAACTCATTATCCTCTGCCTAAAATCGATTCAGCTCATACAGCCAGGAAAGTTCTGAAGTATGAGGACACACAGAATGCCTTACACCCTGAACAACAGAAAAGGCCAAGTTATTTTTTTAAAGGGAAGGATGAATCTTCTGTGTGATCCAGTGCACTGCAACATGAACACCTCCATGAGCTGCATGGGAAGGAGGACCAGAGAACAGAATAGGGCATTCAGTTTGGTTATTCTGAGGGATTTTAGCTATGGCTGCATCTTTCCACTGCTAAGAGACAAACCTGGCAGTTCCCTGGCTTGGGTGTGAGCTGTTCTTCTTGTTTCTCTCTAATCTATGATGATTTTGTTGCTATAAGGGGCTTTGCATGTTTCCCTCGTGCCACTGGTTCTCTTTCAACAGCTTCTTCAAACACCCTGCACTCTTCTTTACAAGCTGCCACACTGACATCCTTCTGTACATGAACATCCCACAGCTCTGCAGATGCTGGTATCAGAAAGGGAAAAATAACTCAAAAAATCCCCAAAGATAGGAAATCCCTTTCATCCCCTTCCTGCTGTGAGAAATGTGATTCTCTTCCACTCTTCTGATGCTCACACAGGGCATCACTCACAAGATTTGCAAAAGGTTGTATACATAGAAGGCAACAATACTTTAATAATGAGGTGTTTTCTCTAGTAAAAATAGGCACAACAAGTGATGCAGCAGCTATTTGTTCAAACAAAAGTACACACAGCATGTTTCTTTGGAGTGAAAATAATTAATCATTATAACACTTGAATCCTCCAGCAATGGTCTTTGCTAAAACTAAAACTGAAAAACTATAGAGACAAATGTAGGAACATATGTATATGAGATGCAAATCAAATTTTGGATTGGAAAGATAAATTGTTCAGTGAAGAACTACACTTGGAAAGTCTTGATCTTCTGGTTTTTTGTCCCAAACTACTGCATTCAGCCTGTGCTCCGTGGAGCTGTGGAGCATTAGCTAGCAATCAGCAGCAGGTAAATAAGAAAAATATGTTATTAATAGTTTTAAAATTGTTACAAAGGAAACTTTATCTGTGCTGAAAAATACACAGAGGGTGTGTAAATCTGTGGAAAATTCTGGAAACACAGGCTGGAAAAGGCTCCTTCTGCCATCTCACTTGTTTTCTGAATAATTCCAGCTATTGAAAAAAAACAACATAAACCAACAAACAAATTAAATAAGAATCTCAGCCTTCATTCAAGGTCGAGTCCTGTCCCTTACCTGCAGCAGAAAGATGGAAAATATCAACAGAGTGGAATCCAGAAATCAAAGGGCATTTTTGCTTTCCACCTTAAATCCTTTGAGTCTACTAACCCAAGTTAGTTGCCATTAATTCATTTACCAGAACTAGACAAGCAGGCTTTCCATCCAGCAGGTAACATGTACATATTTTATAATTCTTATTACAATATCATAGTCAGATTTAGTGGAGCAGCCATTGCACAACTTGATACGCAACACCTCGTCCTAGTCTATTTCTGCAGAAAGAGTTTTTCCCCCTTCTTTCCTCCCAACAAGAAAAAAGACTGCAGAAGTTTAATTTCCCCTCGTCCTCCTTCTTCCCCCATTTTATATTCTGAGCATGATGCCATAAAATCTGGAATATCCCTTTGGTCAGTTGGGGTCACCTGTCCTGGCTGTGTCCCCTCCCTCCCAGCCCCTCCCCAGCCTGGCCTTGGCTCTGTGTGAGCCCTGCTCAGCAATAACAAAACCATCTCTATATCACCAACCCTGTGTTCAGCACAGCCCCAAAACACAGCCCCACATCATCCACTGGGAAGGGAATTAACTCTACCCAGCCAAAACCAGCATGTTCAGTAAGACAGTTTGGTGGCACCTTTTATTGCCTTGATTATTTTTTCCCCATCTCACAGTTTTTTCACAGAGAAAAGAAAGGAGCTTACTGTGCATTGCACACACAAACACAGCCAAATATTTTGGTTCTTCTCCCAGAACTGAATCCCCAGCACTGCTGTGAAGCAGCTGGGAGCTGGAAGTGCAATCTTGGTACTGGTGTACCAGGAAGAATACAAAGTAGCCCAGCTTGGGGTTTCCGATTCCTGGAGCTGCTCTGAATAACTCACAATCCAGGACATGTTTTTGCCTGCTGAGGGGCTCATTATTGCAGTCACCTTTTGTGTCCTACAAATCTTCAGCTCTGCTCCTGCTTTTGTACTTCTCTCTGCTTTGCCTCACTCCTGTCTTAATCCCCCTCTTTGTCTCCCTAATTTTTTTTTTGCATTATTTCTGCTTTATTTCTTGTTGTCCTTAAAACCTTCTGGAGACAAAATGACAACTTACACCGAAAATAGGTGTTCCTAAATTCTATAGGAAAGGGTGTAGCTTGGCACAGGCACTGAGAGGCTTGAGGATCGTAGATGAATATCTTCCACGTGACTCCAGTTTAAGCTCTGACTGTGTTTGTATTCAGAGCTGGTACAACTGGGGAAGGAAGACCTCCCATCTCCAGTCTTAGATAAAATGATAGATGACAGAGACAATGAAATGAAAGTATCAAAATCCAGTTATGTCCATTTACATATTTTTAACATAAACATAGACTGGTGCCCGTACTGTGTCACAATCTTTATAATACACTAAATGTCTTACATTAAATATTAAAGAAAAATTATCTTCCCTCAGACCTCCATACTGCCTGTAAGCCACGACCTAGGATGCTTATGTTATTTGTAAACTTTGCCTGAGTTTCAAATGCAGGTACTATCTAATTTCTCTTTTCTTGATGACTTTTCAAAGTGCTTGTTACTGCATAGATGTGGAAAGTTAACTCAGGATGAACATATTTGGTGATATATTTCAGCATCATTACTATCTCAGTGTCACGGTTCTAAATACACAGCAGTAACTACCTACACATCCTCAGCCTACAGATGCTGATGACCATGGCTGGAGAAAGTGGAATGGGAAGAGATGAATGGGACAGGAAGGACCTCTGTGACCTCATGACTCACAGGCACAATCTTTTAAGAATCTATTGAAGAAAAAGAGGAAAAAAAACCAACGAGCTCGAGGATGTGAACATCCAGAACCTTTGTTTTCATTTCTGTATTGCAGCTGGCACTCCAGATGTAAACCTTCTGTTTTCACACCTATATTTGAGATGCCCAACAGGCCATCCGGAAAGACGGTGCCTCTCTGTCTTGCATTAAGGAAAAAAAAATAGATATGTGGCAAGTAAAAAGTTCAAATCCAAGTCATGGCAGCCAAAAAATCCAGCTTTTTATCTGAATAGAAAAAAGACTTTCAAAGCCAGGAAGAGGTCTTGGACAAGAGGTTTTACAATCTGAATAGAAATAAGAGATAGAAAAAATCCTTTTCCAGCCTCCCAAGCTATTGCATCTCCATTATGTATTTTCTCTGACCTTGACAACTTGAGTCTGGCTTTGTTCAGCTCACCTTTTTGTTTTGGCCTTTTGCACACTACTCTGTACATTTCCCCACGTGTGTCTGGTGCATCTGATAAGCCCTTTATCTCAAACCCTTTCATTATCATCATCCTACTGCTCTCTGTGATTAGGTATTCAGAAATTGATTCCCACTTTTGTCCTGCCCATTGCACAAACATCCGTTTCCAGCCTATTCAGTTTGCAGTTACATATGTTCACGATTTTTCCATGGGGAAAATGCTGGTAAAAAAACACCTTTTCTTTCCATTGTCCCAGGTCAAAATCTCCTCTGAGACTTCCCATTGTCCTGATACTTCTGAGAAATCTTGGTGGAGGTCCTGATGTATGAGAAGTCCTGGCTGCCTTGCAGAACAATAAAACACCGATATTTCCCTGTGCTTCCCGATCTATGTCACAGCCATTTCTTTCCTCCAGTCCCCTACAGAGATTAAAATCTGCTTTAGATCCACATTTTAAAGTTCTTAAAGTCAGGTCCTGACTTGTATGAAAGGTCATAAGTGTCACCACAGAAATTATGAGGAGGGATAAAAAGGTGTTGCTATCTCACTCTTACAGAGAGTTAAATCAGGAAGACAGCAAATAACACATCAGTGGCAGAGCTGCAACTTAGCCCCTATCTTCTGAATTCCAAAATGTTCCTTCTGTATGAAAACAGCCTTTCTTGCTTACTAAATATGCATTGGAACTGTGCATTACCTCTCTCTATGTTATGTAGTGTGTGATTAGCCTCAAGTCACGTTGTGGGATTTTCATTGCCATTCCTTTCTGTCAGCACAGAGGTCTTTCTATTTAACCCTTTGCCCATGCTGCCTTTCAGCAAATGGTGTTGTTTTGCCACTTCTCAGAGTCCTAAATTTATCATTCCAGGAGTCAAAGTCAAAAATAAACAACTTACTCCTTTAATCAATATGATGGCCAATTTTATTTATCCCACAGTCCCCTTCGCTCTGCCTGCAGTTCTCTTAAATGCAGCTCTCAGAAATGCTGAACTTCTAGGGATTTTTTTACCCATTTAGCTCTTCACTTTCCAGTGCCCTCACTTCTTTGCTTGTGACAAAGACAGATGTGTGTTGACTTCTGTGAAGCTGCTCAAATTCAGGTGTATGGTCTTGTTTATCTGTTTATTTTATTTTATTCACAGCTACTGAAGCGTCAATATGAGTAATACCAGAATCTAATGTAGGCTGTCTTGGTCTTACAGGACTTTAGCAAACTGTACATAGTGGTAAACTTTAATATTTCCAATTCACCAATAAGCTAAGTTTATCTGAAGAAGTTTGGATTGGAATGTGATATTATTATAATTGTTAATAGGCATACTACAGACCTCAAATCATAGCAAGAATTTTTTAATAAGAAAAACTTTCTGGCTCTCAATGATGAACTGCAACTGCACTGGGTTTTTGTAAGACCTGCTTAAGATTTAAAACATCTGTGATTGGATGAATTTTGTTATGTCTTTTTAGTAACAGGATAGATGAGGCAGAAGGCAGTCAGCCAGCACTTCTTGATGTACCTGCTTACTGGGTTCTGTGTGCTCTGAGACCTCACCACTTGGTTTTATCTCTGGAACTGTTGCAGTACCTACGCCCCATGGAGACTAATGCACACAGAGAGAATCATACCACTGATTAAAGGGTCTGAAAACACATTTAGATATCTACCTTCAGGGGCTGAATTTTATCGAGAACAACATGTTCTTTGCAAGCTGTGTTTCAAAGCCCAGGATTTCACATCCTACTGGCACTCAGCTGGTGTAAACTGGAAGGGTCCATTAAGTTCCCCATGGGGAGTTAAGCATCACCAAAGTGTGAGCTCTTGGAAATGACGCGGCTCAGGAGGGCTGTCCACGTGAGTGTGAAAAGTGCAGGTTTTTTGGCAATAGCAGGAGCCCTGGCAATTCAGCTCTGTCAATTTTAAACTTGGATGGTGGTTTCCTGTCTAGTATGTGTGCCCAAGATATGACAGATTGTAATCATCCTCAGCTTCTTTGGTACCAGACTGATGTGACCATTTTATAGACATTCAGAGGTGTCTGTTCTTTCTGGGGGGACTGCTGATACCTGTGGTGATGCAGAGCATTTCTCTCTGGACTTTGAAGTCACGTGGAACCACCAGAGCTGAGTGCATACACAAACCCTCAAAAATTAACTTTATTGCACTTTGTGTAGCTTACTTGTAATGTCTGGGTTGGCTCCCATATCAAACACTTATGCAGGGCATAAAACAGCTGTAAAGAGAAACTTCGGTGAGCATTTCAGATATTCATATCTGCATTCATCTAATATTAAATGACAAGACTCCCACAGCAGATATCTAGAGGTTTGGCATTTAAGTTGCATTAAATGCAAAATTTCTGTACTGATCTTAATGCTGCCTTGAATGAGAAAAAAAAAATTAGATCAACTAGTGCTTTGATTAACTTTTTTTTTTTTTAATATTTAATCAATCCGATACCAGCTGAGGCTGCTAAATTCTATTGCAAAGTTTTTCCAACAGACAATCTATGCAATCATTTCATTGTTTGGATTTCTGGAATCAATAACATCTATGAAAGGTAATTTGTTCCACTGTTCTCTTTTAAGTTCCAGTTCTTACGCTATAGCCAATAATCCTAGATATTTCTTAAGGTATATTATTTTCATAATTTAAAATGGGGCAGTGTAACAGAAAAATCTTTCTTGGGGAGAGTCACCAGCAAAAATTGGCCAAAATTATATATGTAATAAATCATAGAACTAAATCAAAGGATTTCTGTTGAAGAAACTGACTAAAAAATATTTAGTAGCAGGAATTCTTTTACATAAGATGATGCTTTGCTTGTCTTCATTGTAGGTTGATCAGATCTGACTCAAACACAGAGGGATACAGATAATTCCATGAGTTATGAATTGAATGTGAGTCAGCAATAGGGGGAGTGACAAGAGAGCACCCGTGAGAGATCAGCTGTTGGCGTGTGAATTTCCATGGCTTTCATATCAACCTGGCTGATGCTGATCCAGTTCTGAGCTGTCCACGCTGACAGTGCTGAACAGAACATGGTTTCATCCACACATATCAACTTTGCTTGCTGCCTAAGACATGGCTCTGCATCTGCATAACAAATGTTCAGCCATTACTTTATTTTCTAAATGTCGTTGGGGACCAGAATAACATCTCTGAATCAGTGGATTCATAACTTGAACGCAGTTTGAGAGCCCTTCTGTTGACTTTTGACTGGGGCTAATTTCAGGCCATGAACCACAGACAAATGTGGAGATTTGGGGTTGAAAATATATTACCATAGATGGGTAAAGCTAGCAATGACCATAACCTGATATAACATACTGCCCAAAGAGGAGTGAATACAATGGGGGATGTCAGAGCTTATTTTTTAACTAATCCATGATACAGTTTTAGTGGCTTTAAGGAAAACGGGATTAATTTAGCAGTGGAAGAAGTCCTGAATACAACAGATGCCCACACTGTTCATTTCCTCAACCACAGTCCAGAGGATGGGGCAGAGCGAACCTTCAGCAAACTTGCAGATTATGCTAAATTATGGGAAGAGGCTAAGATACCAAAATGTAGAGTTTCAGACCAACTGAGTTTGTTAGTCCAGAGCACTGAGTCAGGAGACAACTTGCAAAGTTCACCAAGGAGTCAAGTAAGTTTTTCATGTGAGCTGGGAAATGCACCAAAATCTTGCACAGAGCTCTGCGAAGTCTGGGAACTCCCTGCTGGAAAGGGCCTGAGAATTACTGTGGATGGAGTAGGAGCCAAAGGTACACTCTCATCTTGAGTTAAAGCATTCCTGAGGTTCAGGTCATTCCATGCAGGACAGGAAGAGGTTGTTCAAAGACACTGAAATCTCCACCCTCAAATTTTTAGACTTGGCTAGGTAAAATTACCAGTTATGTGGTTCATGGCTGCCCACAGTCCTACTTGGATCCAAAGGTTGAAGGCTTCTGAAGGTGTCTTCCAAACAATATATAAATGGTTCTCTATCTACATCAGGCTCTGCAGCTCTGAGTTGAAGATAGAAGATTTCTGAGTTAATGCAAGTCCCCAAACCTGCACATCTCAGGGCGGTGCACCAACCTCAGCTCATGTTCTGGGAGCAGAATAAGGCTGTCCTCATTGAAGCAGGAATATTAGCTCAGGAACAACAACATGCTGACACGACTGCCACATTTCTGCATCAAGAGCTATTTTGTTTGCAGTTATATTGAGTGTCTCTGCAGAGCACTGTTTGGAAGAAGGTTTAACACAACAGACATTTCAGTCCACACTGAGAGCAGCAATTCCAGTACACAAAATCTGTAAAGTACTACAGTAGCTATTGTAAAAGAAACTAGAATTTTGAGGTAGGAACAAATTTTGTGCAACTTTAAACTCTTTTTCTATACTACTGATAATAAATTTCATTGCAGAGTTGTTGAATTGCTACACAAAATAAAGAGTTTGAATGGGTATTTTGGTTTATACCAGTATTGGAGGTGTATATCGATATTTCTCTTTGAGATCCTAATTATTGTTTTCAAAACAAAATGAATGACAGAATTACTAAGACTGGAAAAGACCTCCAAGGTCATCAAGTCCAACCTCCAACCGATCCCTGCCCTGTCAGCCAGACCAGACCACTGAGTGTCACATCCAGTTGTTCCCTGGACACTTCCAGGGAAAATGACTCCACCACCTCCCTGACCAACCCATTAAAATGCCTGACCATCCCTCTCAGGAAGAAATTCTTCCTCATGTGCATGAGGCCCTGGCACAGGTTGCCCAGAGCAGCTGTGGCTGCCTCATCCTTGGGAGTGTTCAAGGTCAGTTTGGACAGCGTTATGAACAACCTGGTCTAGTGGAAGGTGTCCCTGCCTGTAGCAGGGGGTTGAAACAAGATGGTCTTTAAGGTCCCTTCCAACCCAAACCATTCTGTGATTCTGTGACTATATGATTTCCAGCCACCTTTTTAGACTTTCTTTATTTCAAGTAAATAAGTCAAGACTTATTATGGTTCATATGTTAATTTGTGACAGGAACTCTGTTCCTCCCAGTCATTTAGCCATCGTCACATTGCCTATTTGATGCTCCAGAGTCACAGTCTTTGGGTTGACTGCACATTAAACACTGTGGAGCACAGTTTCCAAGTTCTGAACTTGCCATGAGCAAGAGATGCAACTTCTGTTGCTGCTTCCAGGGGCAACATCCAGCAAGATGCCATGGATAAATAATAGGTTTTGCACCACATGTTAAATTCTACATTATCCTCAGAAGAACTTACTGAATATAAAATTTATAAAGTTGTTAGAGGCACAGCCAATCTAAATCTTTCTTTAAGACATGAAATCTCCCTGACTGACTGAGTATGGAAAGTACTTGCAGGAAACTCAGCTGTTTAGCCATGATCCCCTGGATGACTGCTCAGTTTTCAGTATAACAAAGTTTTAAGCATGTGAATGCTCCCTTAGCTTCAAAGTAATTACTCTTTCCAAGTTATGCACAAGAGCTCAAAAGCTTAAAATCTTTTGTCAGTCACAGTTCATGTCGGAAAGAGTAACCATTGTGCTGTGCTTTACCTTTGAGACAGTTCTTACAGAAAGTAGAATAAGGTATCATTTCTTCCTCCATTGCTGCTTGAGCAGATAGGGGAAAAGTCGAGTGTTTGATTAACTGCTCTAGCATAATATAAAGACTTCCGAATACTTCAGTTTAGGACAGAACTCCAACACAACTTTGTTTCTTGTAAGCCATCTGTATTTCTGTAATTGACTCCTATCGACCCCACAGAATGTGTTTTCACACCCCTCTAGGACTTACATTTTAGTCAGTGGCCATGCTGACACCATTCTGCTGCAATAAACCAGGAGCATGTCCCAGAGGACAGATCCTCTGAGCTCCTTACAGAGATCCTTATGGCACCACACGACAATCTGGAGTACAGCTCCAGGAGTGCATTGAGGTCACTTACACACCTCTCAAAGTCTGAGTAGTGCTTGTCGTGCGCTTGCCACCCTCCTGCTTCGTCCTGAAGGATCTCAGAAATCTCAGATTTCTCTCTGAAATATCTCACATGAGACTCGACCTTTTTATCTGCTCCATTGCTCTGCCCCACACACAACATTACCCAGCTCTCTTGGAGTACCGTGGAATCTCATGACAAACTTCCACAGGGGTGAGACTGATCGCAGATGTGTTTACAGCTGGGATGGAGTTCTGTATCAGCTCCCAAAAAAGATCTGTCTGGAAAATTCAGTACAGCAACAAACTCCAGAAGCTTTGCTCCTTCCTTGACAGCTGTTTATTGATTTTATAATCAAATGCTCCCTAGCGAGAAGCTCCATGAGCCAACACTCTTGGCTGAATAGAGGGGTTTTTTGCCAAAGAGCTCTGATTTGGTTGGCAAGCAGAAAAGTCAAAGCCAAAATAGGCACCTAGTCAATGCTGGTCAATAATCAGGATCACAAGTCTCCTGAAGTTAGTGCAAGAAGTAGGAAGAAATTAAAATTTTCCCCATAGCTGTAATGTGGCATAGCAGGGTATCAGTACTCAGATGGAAATTTTCAGCTATCCCCAAGACTTTCTGCAGCAGTTCCTCCTGTACTTAGACTGATAAGCATAGCTTGTAGGCTTATATGTGTTAATTGACATCCTGGATGAAAAGTCTGACCATCCCAGAGATTTCTGAAGGAATTCCTGCTGCAGAATTGGCCATTATACATAGATAAGAAACTTGTAAATAATCCATAACAAGTATTCCTGCAGTTGCAGGAGGCCTTTAGAAATACCGCAAACCACTTCCACATGTGCTATATGCTTGAAGACTACAACTTTCCACTTTTGAATCTGAGAGGATAAAAAGTAAAAATCTAACCTTGGGTTTTCAGAAAACATTATATACACACAAATGTGTATATATTTGCTTTGACACCCCAGAGACCACGATCCTAAATTTGGCCAAGCTTGTAGGATTCTTTTTATTAATTTCAATGGATTTCTACTTTTATGTGGCTTAGTTTGGCAGGACTTAAAACTGTTACCTTTGATGGTTGGCCTTTGAAATCAAGTTTTATATGGGCAGCCCATATGGGGCCAGCGCTGTCCATGGTACATGAAGTACCAACAAAGAGGAGAATTGATCTAATTGAAGCCCCTTGGGACTAATGCTAATCAAGATTAATGAGTAAGAAGTGAAGAACCCATAAAAAGATGTGCAAGGGTTTTGTCTACAACTATAAATTGGAAAGTACCTGGAATGGGTGGAATTCATAGCATTTATTAGAATGATTGCCACACACATTCACAAACCAGAATACATTTGTAAGAAATGCTGGGGACAGATCCCACTGACTGGATAGTTGAAGGAAAGACCTCGTTTATAAAATTGAAAATAAAAGAGAAAATATCTGATGTTAAGTGTTTAAGACATGTATCTTGCCTTGCCTATGGCCTGCAGTCATTGTGGAAACATTAGTAGAAAACTGGACAAATGTTGAAACTGATTATATATTTCCTCAGGATGAAGAAAGGATGCTGAAAGACTGCTTTTGGGGTGAAGAACCAGCTGGTGGAGATCAAAGTTGTTAAAGAGCATGAGGTTTAAAAAAATCTTGCACAGATGCAGCAAAAATGGTTTACAACATTCACACGAATGCACTCCCTGAAATGATGGAAGTTCATCTTTTGTTGGAGAATGTAGACAAATTAATAAGGGAAAGTATGCACTGTACCAGAAGAATAATGGTAAAATCTGAAACAAGAAAAAAGCACAATGTGAGATTTACCAAAGTGACTGCTTGTCACATCTGCAATTTGTTATCTTCCTGTTTCAGCTTCATTTCATGAGAGAAAAGGCTATTTGATGATTCAAGAAGGGGAAAGGGGCAACTGCAGAACTGTTTTATACATGTGGCCTGAATTTGTAGGGCTGGAACAAGGTAGAGGTTGAGCCTTTGAACTGAATATTTTTGAATATTTTAGAGCAAAAACCTGTCAGGAGGATGGGGAGGAAGGTGACAGTCTATGAGATAATGCAGACAGTTGGACTTCCTGTGTTTATTGTATGGCTGGAGGCAAAGGACTGAGTGCAATCAGTGAGGCTGAGAAACATAAGTGTATAATTATAATTGCTACAAGTATAATTACAGCAAAAAAAAAAAAAAGATAAAACTCAACTGACTAGATCTTGGATCCAATTCCAAAATGAGCAGTACATTCCTTCTGAGAGCCATTTTTTAGATGGATGTAAAGAAAAGATACATGAGCAGAAGCGATTAAGTAAAAAATTATTTGGAAAAATGTGTCTGTAGGAAAGAAGTGGTGGGTTGTTTTCTAAATGCTCTGATGCAACAAAAAGAGAATAACTAACTAGAAGTGAATTATTAAAGAACAGTAGAAAATGGAAAATGTTAACTTTATATTTTTAAATTTGAGATATTTACGGGTGTAACTTCATTTAATCTTCTTGTAGTCACTCCATTTACAGCCAGTGGAAAAAGTGGACTTTTCTAGGACACAGTTCCTTTCATCCTGATGAAGACATCTAAATTAGGCCAGATGAATTGCACTCAAGTAGTGACTCTGTCATCCCAATGAGTACAACGAAAATTTAAATGCCTGCCTCATATGTAGATATCTACATCTGTAGGCATTTCAAGTCAGGTGATATGAATCTCATTCTAAGACTTTATTTAGGGTGGCACAGGAGGGCACCAGTCACAAGTAAAGCAAAGGCACTGGATAAGAAAGGATTCTTAAAGTTAGATAGCCAGACCCAGATTCAAGCACTGGTACGAAACTGTCAGATACCAATATCAAACATCACCAAGTCAGAAGAATTTCTCCTCAAGATATGGACCTCAAGCAGAAAAGAAATATTAAGAGTGTCAAAAATGTTCATGTAAAAAGAAAAGGCGGGGGAATTTTTCAGCCCTTCTTTCAATTTGTGATGAAGTGTGTGTTAGATTATGTATACAGTAAATATAAAAACATAAAAGGGAAAAGTAATGGAAAGATTCATTTGATTGTTTATGTTGAGACCAGCAAAAATACACCAGTATCTTCAACAGGAGCTGAGAAACAGCTGGGTAGTTAAAAACATGAGCAAAAGACCAATTATTGTTGGCATTTTGGGACTTAATGACATCCACCACAGCAAAACTATTTAAGATGGGATTGGAACTATGTTTCACTTTTTTTCCCTCAGTATCCTTCCCATAGCAAGGAAAGAGATAAACCTAGCGTCAGTGGGCGAGTCACAGCTTCCTAATCAATATTTTGTTTTCTCTGTATGTGTAATCTCTCTGTCTCCCTCCCTCTCTCTCTCTCCTCCCAAGATTTAAAGGGAACCCTTTAGGAGAGACAAGCAACCACCATATCACAAAGAAATCTGGGAAAGGGCGTGTGTCTGTCAGATTGGTACAGTCATACTTTATTTGTATTATTGTACTGGGAAAAAATAGAGATGTACTTAAAATTTCTCTGATGGGAAAGGTTTATTGAGCTTGGATTCCATTAGGGATTTGATGCAAACCAGATTTGCAGCAGAAAATGAATACAGTACTTAACCCCTTGAAAATTGAAGTTTAGAAAACAAATTAATGGGTGCCTGTGGAGTGGTCTTCCTCTGGCAATGAGAACAGTTCAGTGCTGCAGTAAATTAGACCAGATTATTTCTCTGCATAGAACTTTATTGCAAATGTCTTCTCTTGTTTTGTTAGTAAATAGCTTACAATTGGTTGTGATACCCTACAACTATGTTGTGTTTATTATTCATAAGAATTTGCCAAACAAATGCACTTCTAAGTAATTTCCAAGCTCTGAATCACTTGCTAGCTGCTTCTTGGAGGCTGTACTACAAAAACAGTCTGTCACATACTTAATCTGGGATTAATGGAATTTATTCTACACTGGACTCAAGGTCAAGCCATATTCACAAGTCTGTGTGCATTTTATTATGTTGGTTGCTCACACATTTTTATGAGACTTGATTAGGTGACAAATATGAAAAAAAAAAGGAAAGAGAGGAGGAACGTATAATAAATAATACAATTTGCTTTCTAAAATTAAAAAAAAAAACATGTTGGATTTAATAACCTCTCAGGATTCAAGAACCTTTTTGGAAGTGGAAAGCACATGTACAGATGCAGAAAAATAACTAACAACACTTTATGAATCAGGTAATTTGGATGTTGTCCTCTTTCCTGCAATGAACTCAGAAACCATGGGAAACTAGAGTCCTATTTGACTTTGACCTGGGAAAGTATAAAATAGGTAAACTCACAAATTTGCTGCTTCAAAAATAAAACACGGACAAGGAAAGAGATGCAAGATGCAAGTAGAATGAAAGGAGTGAGGACATGACCTATAATTTTATTTTGTTTTAATACCTTTAGTTTGAGGATAAGGTAGATTTTATTATGGAGCAATAAATTACACGGTCAGCCAGGAATAATTATGGAAACCAAGGAATCCAGTCTCTTGACAACAGACCAGCAGTTTCTTGGGAGCCAGTATCTTGACAGGTTTAGCTCTCCCTGGTGCAAAAACTTACTTTTTCCGCGGTGAATATATTTGCAAAGCTTTGGTTTCCTGGTGTCATTTCTACTTTCTTTCAGTAAATGAGGACTGCCCAAGGAGTTACAGTGGAGGTGGTGGGAGGATGTGTCACCCACAGCGATGCCAGGTGTTGGGAAATGCAAATGTAGCTGCAGAAACAATACTCTGCACTGTCTTTGGAATGATTTCACTGCTCCTGGAGCCACAGTGTGCTCTTCACCTGTCCAGCCTGCACATTTTTAGATGTTCAGCTTCCCATCTCTCTCCTGCCCACTGCTTCTTTCCCTGGGACAGTGGTCAATGTGGGCACAGGGAAAACTACTGCGCGTGACCCTAAGCAGGGTTTAAAAAATTACCCAAAGTTCTTTCTTTTGTTGCTTTCACTCTACTGATTCACTAGCTGAAGTAATTGCGTTTTTCTCATTATTCCTAAGTCCTTATATTAAGTGCTAAATAATTTTCTGGTTAATTACAAACTTGTACTATTTTACTACCATGCCCCAAAGAACTGTAACTACATGGATTCACTCATTCCTTGATCTCTCCAAAGGCAACAGGAGTTCCAAGTCGCTCAGTGGATCACAACAAAGGTTTCTGTGGTATGGAATGGTTGAACAATAAAAGCTTGTGTTTATGAAACTGCTGTTATTTTTTTTTCCTCAAAGAAATGATTCAATGATTCAAAATGCATGGATGGATGGGCCATCTGATTATATTGTCTTCATCAGATCCACCCTGAAGCAAGAAAAGAAAAGCTAATGGATCATATGAAATGAAACAGTAAAGTCGCATAAGTGCAAGCAACATTTCTTTCTCTTTTAAGCCATTAATGTTGTATACTATAATGTATCAGTTCATATTTTTGCTTCACTGCATTCAGAATCAAATCACCTCACTTACTTTGAATGAAGTTGTTTTGCTTTTCAGGACATTCATGGATTATCAAATGATCTATGGAAGAATAAAATAGGTTAGAATAAAAAATACATATTGAGTTATAAATCCAGTATTTTGACCTAAATAGTGTGAATCTTTTTATAAGCAAAAATTTTAAATACTGTACATTCCTATAACAAGGATTTCAGAATTTGATAGTATATAAAAACTATTGTATATTTTCTTGATGTAGTAAAATAAATGTGGTATATGTCTATGGATGGAAACTACAAATGTTAATGTTAATACTCTTTCAAAAAGTGATTCCAGAAAAAGTGGGGGGGGGGCGGGGGGAAGTAGTACACTGGGATTTTCATATCAGGTTGCATTTTGTGCATGACATGTGTTTGTGCCTGTGCATGCATATTAATGTGGCACTGTGGGGTGCTAGAGGTTTGGTGAGCGTTCTGTCTTGAATGATGATATCCCTGTTTTCAAATCCATTGAACACCAATCTGTAACTTTGGTTTACAAGTTGGGGTTCAACTTGTAAATAAATGTCTCTTATTTCAGATTTTCCAGGAGATTGTCATTGTTGTAAGTGTAAGCCAAGGCTGATCTTCAGATATTAATTTTTCTAAGGTTTTTCTTTTTAATCTTCCTCACTTTTTGTTAGTACAAACCCCATGCTCTGCAGCTGATTTTATTGTAAGAGGGAAGCCATTCCTGTGACAGCTGAAGTGTGATTTACTGGACAAAATATAGACAAGATCATATCCAGCCTTCACCAAGCAACCCCTTGGATGCTTTATATTCCTTTCAGCAAATTGGGTGCTTTTAGATAGTTTGGGTATCTAAATCATAAGAAATAAGGTTTCTAAACAAGCACCTTCCACTGGACACCTTCCACTATCTCAGGTTGCTCCAAGTCACATCCAGCCTGGCCTTGGACACTTCCAGGGTTCCAGGGGCAGGCACAGCCTCCCTGGGCACCTTGTGCCAGAGCCTCATCACCCTCACAGGGAACAATTTCTCCCCAAGATCTAATCTAAACTTGCCCTCTTGTTTAAAACCACTTCAGGCCCTTGTCCCAAGTCCCTCTCCAGCTTTCCTGGAGCCCCTTCAGGCACTGGAAGGGGCTCTAAGGTCTCCCTGGAGCCTTCTCTTCTCCAGGCTGAATACCACCAGCTCCCCCAGCCTGTCAGCCTCCATGGAACATGGAAATGTGCATTTGAGTCCTGGAAGCAAATAAAGAATTTGATGATGCACCAGGATAAAAAAAACACTCAGATAGGAGGACAGAGGATTATTATTGGTTGTGTTTCTTCCATTTACACAGCCCATATGAAAGGATATGATGCACAATGAACATTTCTAAAGACTTCTTGTCACCCTAGGGAAGTTATTTGTTTATTTTGCTTCTATATTCATGTACAGAAACAACTATCAGCTTTTTCCATTGAATATGTTTCTATTGTATGTCTTTAGTGCAGGACTGGTCTGTTATGTGTTATCTTAGTGTCGTTTCCTAAAGAATTCTCTGCTGACTATGAACCTAGAGGGAAGTAAAAACCCCCAATATAATGAAAATAAATAGGTTGGTTTTTTTTTTTTATTTGTGACTGCCAGCGGTAGATGCATTTTATACATACATTTTAAACTTGTTCAGAGATTCCAGCTTCAGTGCTCTGATGTTATATCAGTGTTCTCAGACACTGCTGTATTGCAGAAATAAGTCACACTCAGCTGAATGACTGTGAAGGAGAATATTGCATGGAATAATTCCAAAGGAGAATGTTAAACTTTGCATTTTCAGATGCAAGCAAACTGATGGTTTGATGAAATGGTATCAGTAGTGCAAGAACCTCCAAGGGCCCCTTCAGCAGCCACAAAAGTGGCTTTAAGAAGACTGCAGTAATTGCCTGCAAAGAACTGTGTGATCATTAACTGTTAACCTGAAACTTCAGTAATATTTTATTTTACCCATGAGTGCTTTTTTGTCTTTCAGAGTGAGCTCTGCTGTACTGTCAATCTTCCCAGAAAAATCCCCTTAACCTTGCTGGTGCTGTGGTATGAAACTCCACCTGCTCTCTGACCAAACATGGCCCAGCAGGTTGCTGGCACCAGCAGAAAATAGTAGCATAAATAGTAGCATAAAATCATCACTTATGCAATGTAATTGGAAGGATTGGCAAGAATAATATGGGGATTTTTTGGCTAAATCATGAGGAGGAAAAAAAA